>CALNVZ010002100.1:6466291-6499047 GCA_940671915.1 Paracentrotus lividus
CCCACCAAACATCGGGTAGACGATGAGCAATTATAATAACCCAAACCAAGGTCGTGTGCATAAAACTGTTTTCCAACCCGAGTTTTCTCGCGGTTAAAAAACTCAGCTTATGTAGACCTTATTCTTAGGTTATTTCAACCTGAGTTTTAAACGCTCTAAAATTTATTGCATTAATATTTTGAAAACTCTGGTATGTTTTTATGCAATGGAAAAAACAGTAAAAATCCAGAAAAATATTAACCGGAGTTTTTTGGACTTTAACCGGAGTTTTCAGATTTTAACGGAAAAATATAGTTTTATGCAAGGCAAAGGTTATCTTTATCTGATTTCCTGTAATATACCACTGGCGGGCGAAATAGCAAAATATATATTTGGGTACTGTTCATTGATATAAATACAAGCGTAAGTGAACATTTTTAAACTGCAAAACAACAAATTTGCATTTCAAATTATTCCTGAATAAGTCCTGAATTAATTATGGTGATGGAAGAAACAGATATGCATTACGCATGTTCACTAATAACTTGGTCTATAAATGTGCATCGACTTATTGTGGTATAAGACGATAAATCTTGATATTGGTAATGACGACGACGATGATGATGGTGACAATGATAATGACGATTGTTGATAGATCATGATAAAAATGTTAATGATGCTTGGTAAGGCGCTAAAACTTAAAATTGATAATTACAACGACGATGACGATGAAGAATGAAGATTATAAAGCAAAGTTTGCCAATAAAGTCTATGAAAATATAGCAAGCGTCATTTCCTGAGATCGCCGTCCAAGGGAAAGGAGAACACAACAGGTACTGTCACCATTGTAATTCATCATTTCACTCATCATCACTTCATGGACGCATTTCATCATGATTTATAGCGGTTTATGTTTATCATTGCTTGTTTGTATTGTCAAAATCATCATCTCATCATATCTGTTTATGGAAAAAACAACAACAAAAACGACAGCTCGGTCGATGGATTTTCTTTCAATATTTATATCCCACTTTAATAGTGTAGGACTGTAGGCCCACTCACAAGCTTCGCTTCTTCTATCATGTATTTTATGTATCTCATCATTGATTTACGTTTGTACTTGTTTTTCTGTTTTATAAATAAATTGAACTTAAAATTGAACTCCTCCCTTTCTCCCCACCCCCTTCTTTCTCTCTCTCTCCCTCTCTCTCTCTCTGTAGCACTCTTTCTCATCTCATGGAAGTTCTTTTTACGTCCGTGAGAGAAGATAAGAGATACATGTAATAGGAGAATGAAAGAGAAAAAGAAAGAAATATAATGGTGTGTAAAAGAGAGAACGCACTCGGTCTGGCAAAGATAACAAGGGGCCAGGAATCGAATGAAGACCTTTTTTTTCCACCATGCCAAGTAAAGTTTTAGGGGAAAGGACGCATGTTAATTATCTGGTCTTGCTTTGGTTTTTTGAAAAAGTCGCACGTTCTTCCCGCTTCGATTATCAAATCCATCTTGCTATGATACGCATAATTCTGTCGTCTTGCTTTGGTTATAGCATGGATTTGGTTATAGGAAATAAGACACACGTTCTTCCCTCATCGATTATCAAACCCATCTTGCTATGATCAATATCCCTAGAATTTCGTAAGTTATCCAATAATTTCCTTTTCAAAATTTTCAATATTCTCATGGTATAAGACATTTGAACCAACGGCGCGTGACCCAGTTCTAGCTGACACCAATTATTGCTGCGTTTTTACTTTGTCGTGCGCGCTGAATTTTCAGTGTTTCTGAGCTTCAGTATCTTCGGTGACGCGCTCGCACAGACTCGGCGCACGCGTTTGTGATTATGTGGAAATTAGAAACCGCGGTGCTTCGGTTTCACACCGCGTATCTGACTTGCGGTTTTTTCACCGCAGGGGTTGCGGAGCGGTTAACGGTTATCGGTTTGTGCCAAAACCTTTGAACGGTAGTGTACATGTATACAAAATGGAAGATCTGCTAGCAAGCGACATCACAAAATAAGAAGTTTAAATAGGGCCATTCATAAAACATGTATAGCTCTTTCATGGTACCTTTACTGATACTTTGTTTTTTATTTTCTGTTTTTTTTTTTTATTACCATTGAGTTCCGGGGTGAACTTCTCCTTTAACACAATCATTTGGGTGCCTTGGAATCTATCCTACAACAATGCTTCATCTCTCTATATATATACATTAAGCCTACATTGTTTGTCTAAACTAATGAATAAAATTAAGAATTTCCTAGTTTTAATTGTTTCTGTAATAACTCAAGGTAAGTGATATATACTTCATTAAAAATCTCAGAAGTGGTACACTAACGCAACTTTACTAGAAAGCACAACATGTATGTATACACAATAAAATATATAATGCTTGAATACATGTACTTGAAAATAAGTATGGATTCATTCTAATTGTTTTCCAATCAAATGAACAAGTGGTTTCAGCTACATGCATATCGTAAAAGTGGATATTTTTTCACTCTAAGGAATAAAAACGACATGTTTATAGAAATACCTGACAGAACATATTAAATAAGGTTACATAATAACTTACATTGTCCAGGTGCTATGTCAGGGATGTTATTCTGAGGTGGAGTCTGACATGTAATCTGATTACCCTCCATACTTGTAACTTTGGATGTATATTGATCATCAAAGCGACATTCATAGCCGGAACGCGCAGAGAGAGGTGGAAGCTGACTCACCGAGATCACAATCTGGATAATGGAAGCAAAATAGGATGGTATTAATAAGCAATGTTTCCTCAAACAAATCATTAAAAATATCCTGTAAAGGAGTAGACATAAAGTTATATTCTGTGACATACATGATTTTAAAGCTCTTCAAGCTATTATAAAGAGGTGTCATTAATTTCTAAAATATTCCACCTGAATGCCATGGACATACAATCTTTTTGAATAAATATATTGAGTAGATAAACATGTTTTCAGTTTTGAAACTTGATAACATTTACATGTATAGGGATTATGTGAGTACATAAAAATTAAAAAATAAAGGCATAAAATAAACAATGAAATTAAGATGTATGCAACTGCTCTTAAAGAGGCTTCAATCATTATTAATGTAGACCTATTTGTACCTTTAGGCCAAATTTTATTCCACCAACCTGTTTAGTGCTGATATATTATGAAGCTTATTTGTGTAGTTTTATTCACCTTTATTTGTCTAATAAATGCATGAAATGATATATGAGCTATTTACTTGAACACATAAAATGTATGTGTTTTGTAGGCATTCATATGTTCACATTAATAAGTTAATATCCCAGTGGCTTTATTCATGAAATGTGACATGGAGTTCAATGTTGACTTACATGTACATGTACATGGACATGTAGGGTTCGGAGAGTTTAAGATAAGGAAGGTGTGTGGATGTGGGAGGAAGAATCCAATGGAGTAAAGAGATGTGGTGAGATGCGGGAGCCTGGCAACCAGTGTTGTCATGTCCTGCTAATTTCATTATCTTAGAACCTCACAACAACCAGATGTTTGTCTCAAGGGAAAATCATTAATGAGCCCCAGAAAAGTAAAATGTCAAACTACGACTAATTGAATAGCCCATGGATGGTCTGCCCTGAATAGTCTGTGTCATTGGGTGTGTTAAATGTCCATTTTCAAATTTAAACGGCAACATGAATCATGATTCAAAACATAATTGCAGAACACAAACATGATCAGCGGTACACCGTCCAGTGCACCTTTTTTGGTTTTCACTTGCACCGGAAGCTTCCACAGCGAGAGCACATTTAAACACGTTTAAAAACTCAATTGTGTTCAGTGTCACATTTTGTTGCATTCGTGATGCTCAAGATCATGAATTCAAAGCTGATCATGATTCAAAATGCATCTCTTTCGGCATTTAAATTTACCTCCAAATGGAAATCCAAAAGACGGTACTTGTGCGACCGGGAATGGGGACAATGAACACCCACTTTGTTTCTCTTCATATCAGCGTTATGTAAAATGTTTTGCATCATGATTCATGTTGCTGTTTAAAATTTTAAAATCAACATTGAACACACCCATTATCTACCATCTCCTCTTAGCACTTTGTGAATCTTTTTTTCATCCTGCTCTCCTTTGCAGGGCCCTGTCATTATGGATAAAGTCGTTTCTATCATAATTGATAATTCAAAATTGTCATTAATGTAGTTTGAGCTTTCTTACAAAACTGAAAAACCAATTGCCGCAGGTCACAAATTTGTTGGGATTGTGGTTTAAAAGAAGTTTACATTAAGAAGATAGGCTACATTGTACGTGTAGCGTGTAGTGCCAGGGAGCGAGTATTAGCTCAGACAATAGAATTGGGTTTCCTCAAACTGGTTTTTCAATCACCATGACATATGGTGAAAGCGATTACAATTTTGAAGGCACTCAATAAAGCACCATATGCGTTTGACACAGACTGTCAAATCATTGCAAGAAGATAAAGTACAGGAAAACCTTCCTAACAAATTGTTTTGAAACTTACATGACCTTTTGTGATGACTGCATAATCGGTTCAAATTGTTACATGTAGATGTCAAATTTTAGTGCAAAGCTCCAAACTACTGTACAGTAGTTTGTTTGTTTTTTATAAAATGTAAATGTGCTGTTGCTCTTGTGTTTGATAGTGAGTTAATGTTTATGACTGGATACAAGCCTATAATGTGTTGTTACAAAGTTTACAAAAGAGAATTATTATAATGCACATGAACTTTTATACCTACATGTAGGACCATGAGGGATAGAATGGGAAATAAAGTTATAATGTATAATTTAATAATACAACTGGGAAAATACATGTACAACAAGGCTTGAACAGCCCAGTTTGTCTATCTACATGTAGAGCTCTACATGCATGCACACTATGTCAGTATTAGGATTTTCTGGTCAGATTTTTCTGCTTTGAAAGTGAAAGCTGGAGTTCTCCCTCAATTTCAATATTAATAAACCTATCAAAGATCATGAAAATGTATTTTTGTTTTCTGAAACTATAAACATAATGTCTTTGAAATTGAAACCTTAATAAGGCAATAACCTTCAACCATTCCTTTCAAGATGACATAAGCACAAACAGTTTACACTTTATAGCACCAGCATCAACAAATTTATGAATGATTTATGACTTGACCTCAAAATAAAATACAACATGATCATGGTAGCCCGATTCTCTGTATTGCATACAGTACCTGTAGGCTTATATGTAGCCTGTACTGTATATTAACCAGTGAACTGCTGAAGGGTTTTTGAGATTTTCAGGATTTCTAGAGCCCATATTTTTGAAATATTCAGGAAAAATATGATTTTCATATTTATCTATTGATTTATTAACCACATTAATTCATATATATTGAATTTTTTATTCTTAAATAGTTTTTAAGAGTTTTTTTCGAAAAAATTATATGAATTATTAATATTTTCAATATTCAAACATGTTTAGTTAAGTTCATGATATAATTTTGTAGAATGATATCATAGGAATCTAAAAATGAAACTTCTATTGCTTTAGAATATTTGCATCATAAGCAATGAATTCCAAAATGTCCGTGTAGTCCCACATGTACATAATTTAGCGGTATTTTGCACAATATCGCAGTTTTTAGCCTTATTTTTGTTATAAAATTTCACATACTCATCCAACTCCCAAATTTTATTGTTTATATCTTCAAATTAATTATTTCAACTTAATTTAGGTGCTCTAATTAGTCCTTAATTAAACATAAAAATTGGTCCTTGGGCCACTTTTCTGGCCCTTAGCAGTTCATGGGTTAAGCACAATTCATATTTTCACTGCTTTTGTTTTAATAGTAGTGAAATTATTGTTCTGGTCATGACATTGAAATTTGGAAGAAACTGTCTAAACGTGATTTGGACAGGTTGATAACAGTTCTCCTAAGCATTATTTTGTGCTGTGAGGTTTTGGAATCACCAAAATGATAAGAAATTAACCCAATTCGGCTTTGAGTCACATGCACTCACACATAAATGCATGTATGGGGCAAAAAAAAAAATGTTTGGGACCCAAACATGTCAGCTATGTGGTATATTTTGGATCATATTATGACTATTGAAGAGCAATCTTTTCCTGTGAAGTTTTTTAATTATGATATTCTTCCCAAATAGCATGAAAATAACAGGAAAGCTCATAATAATTTTCTTCATCTTTCCCACACCTTCCCACTACACTAGATTCCCTTTAAACATGTAGTAATGTCATTGTTCATAAGGTTTGACACTAGGGAGCTTTCGCTGGACTACGGGGAGGCTAATCTAGAACGTTAGCTTTATGAATGACTTTATTTTCAAAATAGCTCAAACCCCAAACTCCTGCATACTGTTAGTACAGGAAAAAGAGTGTGTAAAACTGGTATTTGCTAGAAACGGCTGGCAAGCGTTTAAATTACAAGTTTTCGTGTGCACAAACGAGGGTTTCCCCTAGCTACAAGAGATAGCTCCCCGTTGTCAAAATCTACAACGCTATTTTGGGGAAATGTACGTTCTCCCGAAACGTAGAACGTATCTAGGTTCTCAGCTGAGAACGTAAGTCAGTTATAATAAGCGAGCGCTTTGATAGGAATGTATACAGGCATTTCCCCCTTTGCTAAAACATAAAAGAAGCATACTTTGATTTGACTAATCATAAAGGCTGGGCGGTAGGTTATTTCTTTTCATATCAGCAATGTTTTAGGTCAGCTGTTATACGCATAGATGCATTTGACACAATAAAACCTTGGTATGAAAAAAAAACTAGGTATACCCGGTAAAGTAGCCTTTGTATTGAATTCTTATTGCAACAATAGACGTTACAATGTCTCACAAGCCAAAGGGAACATGTGCGGTTGCCATTGGAAACTTTTATTCAAAGTTATCGAAGAAGATAGAAGATGAGGGTTTGCAGGCATCTTGAAAATAGTGCCCTCTTTTTTGCTAACGTTCTAGATAAGCTCCCCGTAGTCCTCCGAAAACTCACTAATAACAAGTGTCTGGTACACAAGCCCAAATTTTAACTCAAGACATAAAAACTAATGAAAACTACAAAAACAAAAACAAATCATTTGAATAAGTTAGTGTATAGCCCTGCCTTGCTTTTTTACCAAAATAAAACTATGTGTAGGCCTACATGTATATTATTTGATGATGAAAGGCACAAATGTACCCTTCTGTAAAATACATTATAAAGCTTTTTGCTATAGCTTTTAATGATTGTACATAAGAAGTGTTAGTCCTATGATATCATTTCTTTCCAGAATACATTCTGATCATGCACATTGTAGGCCAACATGTACAATGTAGTTGTACACATGAGTAGGCCTATAATAGGGATGTTGGACCAAAAATTGAAATGTCTTGTATCTAAACCAAAATGATGTAGCTGAAAAGATGCATATTTATCAAAACTACAGGAAAAAAAATGGAACAAAATATTAAACCATGTTTGAGTTACGATTTTTTGAATATTTTATTTGGGGGATATTCCTGAAGATTTCCCATTGACTTATACTGTGTAGCCACGGCACCGCCTGGGTCTACTGTGAAAGTAATGTATTATTTGTTTTAATGTTAAATTATATATAATCAGTCATATCTCAAGATCTTCGATGCAAAGTGCAAATAATTTGTATGTGTTTTCAAACATACAAGCTAAAGATCATTGAAAACAATACAAAACATTAAAAAATACATATGATCGAAAGGCGTTACCATGGTAACAAAACAAAGAAAATAATAAGAAAATTCAGAAAAATGTAATTCTCGCCAGTAAACCTTACTGTAAGATGGGAAACATCATAAAATGCATATATTATAAGCAATTTGAAAACAGAACATTTAAAAATGAAGTGACGATAAATGGTTGCCATGGTGACAAAGCAAAGAAAATAATAGAAAATTTGGAAAAATGTGATTCTCGTCAGTTAAAAAACAAAGAAAATAAGAAAATTTGGGAAAATGTAATTCTTGTCAGTTTTGCCCTTACAGGAGAAAAGAAACAACAGAAAATGCATATAACAACGCGAGGTATTTATTTTCATGTCATTTCCCTTGAAACATATTATTTCATGCATTTTTCATCGTGGCAATTCATTTTGCCAAATATAAGGGAGTGCGTACGCTGAAAGTAACAGCCCGATTCCGGAAGTTACAATGGAAATTTCCACTCGCAAGCACGTGGAAGGTAGGCAAGACGATGACATCATGCTCTTCCGTCTTTTGTACTTTGCCCCCGTAATTTTGGTTTCCACACAATCAACAAATCAACTTTGTTTTTTAATGATAAATAACGAGTTATGAATTGAATAAGAAATCCTTAATCATGAAAAACTACTCTGAACATTTGTAGTAGACAAAATAGACAGTTTGATTGCGGAAAGTAGTTTTAGCTGTAAAAACTTCGAATTGTGCCCATGCATCTCGCAAGGGCGCATGCCACGCTCGCACTCCGAGTAGACCGTGTGCGGAAGACCTCGATGTTGATGTTCATGACATGGGTCCATCGTATATTTGCGATCGCCTCGACCTGATCCCCTCACGAATTCAACCGGATTTTTTTTACCAAACTATAGTTTAAATATCAATAATTGATATGATATAAGTTGCTTTTGCAAAAAAGTTGATTTTCATATGAAAAAGACTGCTAGAATTGCGAACTTTTTTTTTAAACGCTCATGTCTACATGACTTCGGGGGGTTATGGACTAGCAACTGCGCATGGATACTGCTTCTATATTTATGAATGGCATATCCAAATTTGGGCATTTTCTGACGTCAGGATCAGGTCGAGGTTTTGTTGTCAACATGTGATGTTATTCCGAGAGGCGCATTTTAGCGGTGCCATGGCCGTCTCGATGCGGATCAACACACGCAGTGCCCTAGTGACCGTATTGCAGCTCATATTTACTGCTCTATTTTGATGAATTTTTCGATTCTACTTGTGAAGAAAGTGATCCTAATATTGGAATATAACTCTAAACTACGGTAATGTTTAGTCAATCACTCTTTCATGCCCGTTATTATTTTAATGATTTTTTTTTTGAGTGCATTTTTTTTTCAAATCACGATCATGTTGGCCCACGCACACATTACGGGCTCGATTTCAGGGGCGCAGCACGAAGCGTCTGACATCCCTACCTATAATAGGGATGTCCACACAAAAGCAAAAAGCCACTAGAACGGTTTCCACTTCACTGTATGGATGTAGTCACCCATGCATTTACAATGCAAACAATAACCCATGCACTGCCTACTCAATAATACACAGGCAGAGAAATAGCAAAATTTTCAACAAAAAACAGCTTTCGAAATGTCATTTGGCCAGTTAAATATCAATAATTTTTATTCCTAATTGGTCAGTTTCTTCCTTAGAAAAACCTCAGCAGGTGATCAACTTTTCCTGTTGAAAAAATTGATATGAAAAAATCTACAGCGTGTTCAAAGTGATGCTTCTGTGTGATGTGTATTATAACTGGAATTTCTCATGATTGGAATAGATTCAGATAAAGAAAAGTGGATATCTATAAAATGTAAGTATTTTTGAACAAAAAATGTATTGGGGTGAAAAACAAAGAACAATGTTTACCACTGGCCATTTAAGTTTTGAAATTACTCTACCCTCTCCAACACTCAGCTCTGAGCCACACCACCATGAAATAGCCTATTGTCTAGGGTGTTCCTATTGAAACATGCCCTATAGAGTATTTTTCCACGGTGGTCATATTGGATCACATACGGTAACATACCTGTCAAACCATCAGTTTTGTACTGCCATAACTTTTTGTATTATAATCTACTGATACGCCTCAATTATGTTACTATAATCTCATTTCATATTGATACACACAAAGAAAATGTTTGGTATGATTTGGTTGAATAAATCGAAGACAAAAGGACCATAAACTTGAGCTTTTATTGCATTTTCTGGCTTTGCCTGAAACTTGTAAAAGTGTTCTAGCAGCTCATTGGTAATCTGAGACACTCTTTGGGTCATATCTTTGAAATGGAACATCCAATTGTGATAATTTAAGTACCAAAATCTTTCTTTTAAAATGCTCTATCCAATAAGCCTAGCAAAAACAACTTAAAAATAACTTAAAATTTTAGTGGACATCCCTACCTATAGCCCAGGCAAACATATGTACACATGGTGAATGTAATGCACATAAACAATGTGTCTTTCAGCTCATTACCAATTCATTTGAAATGTACATGTCTTGTCTCAACATGTTTCATCTGCTTGTCACATTGAGGATGGTAGTGATGCCTCAATAGTGGTTGCCATGGTTACACACTACTGGAAAGGATGCATAATAAATGTATTTTATGCTACAAATCACACCAACTCACTGTACTTTCAGATCGAAGGTATTCAGGCTGTTTGCTTCAACAAACACATCAATACATCCTTATTGCATCTAGATGATCTTTTAAACATAAACCTCTCACATAAATGCACATTCTCCCAACGTGTATCAATGTACAGACAGGTTTCTACAATGTACAACTCAATTGCAGATCATGCCTTTCTCAGTTATTGTGACATGTAGGCCTACATACATGTGTATAATATGTAATTCTCTGGTTTCCATTTTGAAGCAGTAAACATTTTTCAAACCCCAATTTTGCTCCAATATACCAAAATATCTACAATACCATGTAAACCCCTGGCTACATAATGATTTACAGGTCACTAGTCTACAATGTATCTCATACAAGACACCTCTTGCTAACACGTTGGCCAACAAAAACTTTATCACAATCCAGGGACATTTTCATTCATGATTTTGGCAGCTTTTGTCCTTTTGGAATGTGTAGGATTATAAAGAAAAGACTTGTCTAGGAGGTAGTCTACAGTGTTTACCATTCCTATTGTGTCTGTCACAGACTACTTATGCTTGTATTCTTTTATTTCCCTTGTTTATTACACAACATGTTGTTCTATTTTCACTTTTAAAAAATCAGATCATTTTATCAAAATTAACTGTTTTCATAGCAAGGCAACCAAGCTACACACTTGCATATCGAAAAGGGGGATCTATTTTTAGAAGGGGTCATATTGTCAGCTCATATCATACATGTACATGTATCTATGATTAAAACATACATTTATGTCAATGTATATTGCAGATGCGTAATACACCAAAGGTTTTACATATTTTCCTTTTTTTAACTTTATCTACATGTATTAAATTCTTGTCTAAAAAACAAGCATGATTGTTGCAGGATCAAATGCTGTGTCACTGATTTTCTTATGATTCACTCCTAAATCAAAGTGCAAGGGACCACCACAGGGTATAATACCTGTAAATTGCCATTTGGTCTAAACCCACTTTGACTAATGACCGTTTAACCTTATCCCACATGGTCTAATTCTAATTTGTCTATGTACAACCAGTTTGTCTAATTACCTTTAAGTCTAAATGTCACTTCGGCTATTTACCATTTTGTCTAAATCCCATTTGGTCTAATTCCCATTTGGTCTAATGTCCAGTTGGTCTATTCCTGTAACTGACTGGATATATACCAAATATTCAGCTGGGAATTAGACGGAAATGCATTTAGACCAAATTGGCTGTAGATGAATCGGCAACTAAACCACGTGGTAATTAGACCAATTATAGAAACCAGATGGAAGTTCAACCATGATGTAGTTTAGCCCTTGTGGTATTAGACGATCAGAGAATTGGCCGACTGCTGTTAGACCAAATGGATATAAACCACAATACACTGTACCTCGCCTACACTGTATCTAAAATATGACAAATGGACTCACCTGCTGTGATGGAGTAGAAATAGGAACACTAAATCCTAAAGATGTGTTAGTGATGCTGATGCATTGCTCAGAGTCGAAGGGTAACCATCTAGTTGATACCTCCTTCTTTTCACATTCCTGATAACGGGTACATCTGACACAATAGAAGATAGAGGAATGGAGAAATATAATGATGATCAATAATAATAATGCATTTTAAATATTAACACTATCTATATAGTTGAACTTTTCCAAGGCGGCTTGTAAAACGATTGTAGAACTACAAATATAATTGCAGAGACAGTAGTTACAAGCACAATATCTTAGTCAAGCAGAAAAGAGGGACAGCCTAAAAAGCCGAAAAAATTAGAGTCAAAATTGTGCGTCTATTAAATGCATGTATCTGGTAATGACTTTGTTTGTAGGGTTTACAACAAATTTTATTATTCTAATTGCAAATCAACATTTTCTTTCTCTAACTGAATAACAAGTAGTGTTTATTTAGTATTCAAAAATTGTTTCCTTACACTTTAAACCAAAAAAAAAAAAAAATATGACCATGTTGAACTTTTCTTCAAAAAAGCCTGAAAGTGTAAGTGAAATCATTTTTCTGGGCATGAGACTGAAATGTGGAAGACACAGTCTAAAAGTGCTTTGAAAAGGTTGATAGCAATTCACCTAAGCATTATTGTGTGATGTGAGGTTTTGGAATCACCAAAATGATAATAACGTAACCCAAATTTTCTGTAAGTCACATGTATTAAACACAAAAATGCTGACTAAACAAAATGTTTGGCCCGAACAAGTCCGCCGTTTGGGATACATATATTGGGTCATATTACAGACTATTATGTCAATTAAAGGGCACTCCTTTACAGTGGACCTTTTTACAATGATATTCTTCTCAGATAGCATCAAAATAATATTTATGAAAGCTCACAATAATTTTGTTCCTCTTTAGGACTACTAGATTCTCTTCAATAAGAGTGAGATATGTACCTTTCTTCTAATGTACACCATCCACAGTAGGGGTCTCCATCTTCCCCTCCATTATCTCCAATGCACTCTTCACAGGTGGTATATTGACTGCAGTTTGCCACAGAAAAACGTACAAGCTGAAATGAAACATGAAAGATCTTGGTCAAAAACACCTTAATGACTCCAGCAATTCTGTTTCAGTGTGCAAAAGTTTAAATTGAAAATGTAATTATAAAAGTGTTTTTAAAAATGCAACTAAAACAGCCTCACAAATGTTTAATGTATCATATTATCTATTAAACCTTTATCATATTTTGACATCGTTTTCATTTCTTTATCATTATTCACTATCACATCCATTGTTATTTAATATTCAGAATTCAAATTTGTTTTTTCATTTTTTGGGGGCAAATGTACAATTTTATGCATAAATGCTTGTGGTCATATTCAAACGTGAGTGACACGACATTTGGACGGATAGAAGGGCGCATGTCTTTGCACTTGTAGGTTATGAATGGATCATGACTACCATATTATGTATAATGTAGGAGTGGCATGTGTCATTACCAGTTGGATTTGAATTTTACAATTGGTCCTGAAAATTATGATTAAAAAACAGTGTGTGAGTGACACGACAGAAAAAAGACATGGGTTTCTGACCATCATTGGTTATGGTTGGATTTGTGCCCAAGTAGAACTGTAAGGGTACCATAAGTGCTGGTATATGTATATGAATAGTGTAACTCTCTGACATTTATTGTGTTTATCAATCATTCCCTCTCTGTTGAAAATGGTCCACCTCTATGTGTCGTGAGTGACACGACATCCAAAATGTGAGTGACACGACCAGTGCCTTAAATTCAACATTTCAAGTAAATAGCTAAATCCAAATTACCTGTAGTTATATGCCATGTTAGAGTAGTCCATGAAAATTACTTTAAGCAAAAACTAGATGAATCTTCGACCGCGCACGGTCGGAAGGCATGCCTCCGTATTGCCACATCGGAAAAAAAAGGCATGCGCATGTTGAGTATTTTAACATCCATTATAAACCATGACATCTTTGAGATATTGACCCCAAATCTATTAAAGTGATCATCAGAATTATTCCAACTCAGGAAGGATGGCTACTGAGTAATAAAAAGGAAAACATTAAGTTGATCTGTCAAAGGTCCTTCAGAAAATGCACAAAGAGATCATTTACATAAATAACCAGTGACCTTTGATGTCCTGACCTCAAAAATCTAATCAGTTCATCTTTCCTCCCACATGACCCAAGTTTGAAGTTGATCCATAAAACGGTTCAGGACTACAGCAAGAACGTGCCATTTTCATGTATACAATGACCCTGTGACCCTTGACCTTTGACTTCATGACCTCAAAATATAATAAATTCATTGTCCCTACCATATGCACACATGACCCAAGTTTGTTCATCCATCAAACTGTTCTTAAGTATTGCAAGAACAAGCCATTTTCACGTACACAATGACCTCTGTGACCTTTGACCTCATGACCCCAAACTGATAAGTTCATTGTCCCTCCCATATGTAAATATGATCCAAGTTTGAAGTTGATCCCAAACGGTTCTTAAGTTATCGCAAGAACGAGAGCCATTTCACGTACACAATGACCTGTGACCTTTGACCTCATGACCCCAAAATCTAATAAGTTATTGACCCTCATATATGCACATATGACCCAAGTTTCAAGTTTATCCCTCAAACGGTTCTTAAGTTATTGCAAGAAACACGCCATTTTCACGTACACAAGACCTCTGTGACCTTTGACCTCATGACCCAAAATCTGATAAGTTCATGTCCCTCCCATATGTAAATATGATCCAAGTTTGAAGTTGATCCCTCAAACGGTTCTTAAGTTATCGCAAGAACAAGCCATTTCATGTACACAACATGACCTCTGTGACCTTTGACCTCATGACCCCAAATTCTAATCAGTTCATTGTCCCTACCATATGCATACATGATCCAAGTTTGAAGTTGACCCGTCACACAGTTCTTAAGTTATTGCGAGAATGAACCATTTTCATGTATACAATGACATCTGTTGACTCTTGACCTTTGACCTCATGACCCTAAAATCTAATCAGTTCATTGCCCCTCCCATAGGCACACATTACCCAAGTTTGAAGTTGACCCGTCAAACGGTTTTTAAGTATGGCGAGAACGAGCCATTTTATGCATACAAGATCTCTGTGACCTTTGACCTTTGACCTAATGACCCAAAAGCTAATCAGGTCATCGTCCTGTACCAAGCATATCATGATCCAGGCCAAGTTGAAAGTGATCGCAAACGTTCTAAGTATCGCGAGAACGAAAACGGGACGGACGTACGGACGGACGGACGGACGGACGGACAACCCGAAAACATAATGCCTTTGGCACCACCTTCGGTGGCGGAGGCATAAAAATCGGACAAAAGTGATTGGTATTAAGAATAGGAGGCATTTAAAGCACCATAGTCCCAAATTCCTGTTCGCTCAATTATTCAGCGTAAGAAAACTGGTTCACATAATGTTTGAACTTAAATAATTGTTTGTATTGTAAAGAGGCGTTTGTGTTGATTTCAGATCCTAATTTGCATTTTCAAAGGCACAGCGCCACATTAAATTTTCAGCTAAATGTCCCACTTAGTCTGAATATGACCATGTATGTTTTGATATTTTTGAATGACCTTAATTATTGTAACAATGCTAATTTCGGTATTTTGACCTCAATTATATATTGATATTTATATACAATAAACCATTTTAACTGAAAATTCATGGAGTTGATCAATTTGATGTATGTATCCATACCTTTTGTTCTGTGAGTAGATATAGTTGATCATCAGTGGTATTGAAGTAGGTGTCCTGCTGTACTTGTGTATCTCCAACTTTCACATCTTCATACATCCTAGCATGTGTGGAATTACTGATGTGAACCTATTCATGGTGAAGGTGCAGATTTAATGTCACAAAGTCAGAAATAAGACACTAAATTTTACACATCTTCATACATCTTTACATGAGTGGAGTTACTAATGTGAACTTATTCACATACAAGAAGAAGGTACATGTACAAATTAAACACAATGCCACAATTCCATATGTTAGACAAAAGTAAACGGAATTATATTTATAACAATGACAAAAACTGTACATGAATTCATTACCAATCTTTTTAAAACTTATTTTAGCAACCCTGATACTGTATTCAACACATAATAACATGATTGAATCTTGATTTTATCTTTGACCAAATTCCTTAGCCTGTGTGAATATACATGTAGGGGAGAGCGGGGTTATATGGAACATTTTCCACAAAAATGGCCGTAAATCAGAAGCGGATTTATTTCAAGAAACAATAAATGATCAGCTTGAGTGTATATCTGTAGGCTACAAATGTACTTTATAAAATTCTTAAACTTAGTGATGGTTCCGGAAAAAATCCATCTTCAACATGACCATGTCAAGTGTTCCAACTAACCCCATACACGGGGTTAGTTGGAACATGGTATGGGGTAAGTTGAAACATTGTGCATGGTATCTTAAAAATTATATTTAAACTATCTACAACATTATTGCATGGGTTCAGCTAACTTGCTTTATTGATTCCAATTAAAATATTAGATATTGGTGTTCAATTTTTTTTTACTTCATGTTTTATTACACTTGATAGCATCCACTCACATACAGATATTCTTAAGTCCTGTGAAGTAACATTCTACATAAAAATTGTCAAATTTGCATGAATATACATGCATAAGAATATTTCGGAACATGTCACTAAATTATATGATTTTTATTTTTTTGTTCAGCCGAAACCTATTTACTTAGTACATGTTCCAACTAACCCCGTTCAAAATGTTCCAACTAACCCCAGAGGCCCATTTGACATTTGTAAGCTTACAGCACAAAAGAGGGACAACAACATGCCATATATTTAACCTTATTTTGTAGCTTGGTATAACAGTTTGTTATACTAAAAAACAGGCCAACTTAATTTATGATCTTCTTTGAGATAATAAAACATTTGTAAAAGTGACAAAATTTACTCAGAAGGTGAAAAAACAAACATTGCTTTCTAACTTCACGAGGCTTGAAGCACGTGTGTTGTCTAAAATGTGGTGGATGGCAGTTGTTAATAGCAACAACCTGAGGGTAGATTTGCATAAATATATTTATAGCCATTCAAGAAAATTACAATGTTTCAACTAACCCCGTGTTCCAACTAACCCCACTCTCCCCTACATGTACATGTAAACATTTTTTAAGTAACTTGCCTGAGACTACAGTGCATGTACATTGTACATGTATGTGCATCTTGTCAATTTAGAAAACAAATGCCACCTTAGAAACACCAAGGTGGAGATACAGTTTTATAATCATTAATAAATAAAAGACTGTAAAATGACCTCCAGGTTGAAATCAAACAAATATGTATTAAATGATTGAAACGTTAAGAATAGAGTTTAAAGAAAGACAAAAATGTTATACCTTGAGAAGGTTGCCAGTGCTGGTACCTATGAGGGCGATTGTGTTGTTTTCTTCTACCACTGTTCTGATGGATGTTGCATGAACACCGTCCAATGAGATGACAGCTTCAGCTTCCACAAAATCAGTTCCACTGGCATACTTATAGAATATGGCATCGCACTGATTGCCTTCAGGTGGAAGTGTCTTTACGGAATGACATAAAAGTGAAATGTTGTTTATTTGAGTGAAAAATGTGGATTTACTATATTTCTTTTTCTGGATTCCTCACAGTTCTTTAAAATGCTGTTTTAAATTGTTATATGTACATGCAATAATACATGTCCATGTACATGTAGGCCTACGTATTATATTGTATTCTTAACATTTTAGAATTTGCCGCTGCCACCATACACTGGCATTTCTCCCATTTAGTTAAGCGTGGTCACCACGAACCAACATTTGCCCATAAAATTGCATTGTGAAATGCTGGTTCATGGTGACCGCGCAACTCAACGGGAGAACTGCCAGTCCATAGTAACAGCGACAAATTTAACTCTAAAATGACTGGGGGCCATCATGCCCCCCCCCTCTACATTTTCTGCTTTAGTTTAGTTTAGAATGTAATATGGCTTTGCACATTTTATGTCAGTGGCAGCCAATTTGTCTCTTTTATCGTAACCTTGAATCTTAAAGTTATACAACCTTCGTTAAAATTGAGGTGCATTATTGAAAATTCCATTATGATTTGATTTGTCACTAATGTACTGATATCAACAAAACTAACATTTTAACGCAAGTTACGAGTCAGTTCCCATATAATTCGATATGACAGCTGCCATGAAAAACGTGCAAGTAAAAATTCCACAAAAGAAGAACAATTACTATTGTATGTACATGCACATGTTAATCGTCAATAACTTCTGCAAACCTAGTATTATGAAATACATGTAATTCAAATATTTGATACTTACAATAGAGCTGCATCTTGATTTTAGATGTTTTACTCCATACGTCTCAGTATTGACTTGAGTAAGACAACCACCGACTGCTGTTAGAAACTTTTCTTGAACGTCAGCCATTTTATAGATACACATGACAGATTGTCCAGGCTCAGTGGCTTCATCAGAGGTTCCTGAAGCCTCTGCAAAAACAGCATACAAGAGGGAATCTCCACTACTATCAAATGATTCTTCAAGATATTTTCCAGGGGTTGACACTTCCATAGCCTGAATGAGGTTGTAGTTTCTGCCATTGCCTGAAGAACATGTCATCCGCACCTCCGTGAATGAATCCAAATTCTCTTCTGAACTTGTTTGGCAAACTCTGTTGACCTTCGATATGTACTGGTGATCTACTGGTGGTTCGCTACCTATCAGTTGCTGTTGGTTGGTGACGAAATAGGTGAACCCTTCAAATTCAAATCCATTCACAAAGTTCAATTGAAACTGCACTTGCTTGGCATTATCTCTCTGCCCCTGGAGCTCTCTCTGCAATGACAGATTCTCCAAGTTCAGTTTGGTGATGTAGGGAGGTGAATCGTCAGGCTCAGGGAACTCTGTGCTAACACCAACATATATTGAGTTATCACTGTCACTGAGGACTGCGACGGCTGGGGTCCTGGAGTTGATCACTATTCTCTGGTAGTCCGTAGGATCCGATATGTTAGCAAGGTTCCGATACTGACACTTGCGTGAGAAGCTTTCGCAGTTGATGAGCTTGTCTATGGAAGGTGGTGCAACAGCAAGGATCCTATTGTAGTTGTCACAGGATAGTCTCTCCTCGCATTCTGCAGGATCAGGCTGAGTACTGACTGCTTCCTGTAACATGAAGTCTGAATGAAGATGATATAAAGAGTTTTTTGCTCCTATATAAATACTGCCAGTCCTTTCGTCGACAGCAAAGTTTGAAAACTCTGAATTTTCTGCATTGCTTGTGAATTCTACAGGTCCATATGCCTCCAAAGATGATTCCACACTCTGTGGGTGATCTAAAAAGATGAATAAACAAAGACACAAGCTGACAAGAACATGGAGTTTGTAAATAGTCCTTCTATTCCCCGTTGGAAGTGGATTGCACAGCATTCTCCGCTCCAGCTCCATGGTGCCTTTAATCATCTCATCTGTTTTCCCAAAAGAGTTTCCTAAAATATAAAGAAAAAGAAAAGAAAATATAATTGTTACACATGTCTCACAAATCCAAAAATACATACATTTGTAAAATGAAACAGTATTTCAGATCAGAAATTTTATCAAGTTGTAAATGTTGTATACATAATTAGATTTTGCCGAAACTTTTATGCTCCTTTGAAAATTTATTTTCATTCTCCTTAAAAATTCAGATTGGACAAGATCCCTTGCAACTACATGCATGCATGTGTTGATGACGAAGCACATACAACCATTTTGGGATAAACATTACTCTGTTACGGTCGCTACATGTGCAATAAGCTTCATAGTTTGTATCTGAAACAAAAAACAAAGTACATGGCTACATCCAGGGGCTAAAGTGCTCTTACAATTATGTGTCAAGGCCTAAGTCCAGACATTTCAAGTATTGTACAATGACCAATCTGTAGTATTTTCTTTAATATTACTGGTACATGTACAACAATATGTCCAGTTACAGGGTCCACTGACCAATACATGTGTAGGCCTACATGTGTACATACATGTACATGTATACATTGTAATATGACATGTATAATATGTAAAAACACATGAAACATTTGGCAATGAATGAAACCCAAGTCTGTGAATATTCTCAATGAAATCACACTGTAACTGACATGAAGCCAAAATATGGTATTAGATGCTTGAGGACAATTTGCTTTCCTTCTAAAATTGTGGAAATTGAGATAAATTTGGGAATGAATATCTAAGAAATTGAAATTATACCAAGATGCAAGTCAATGTTATGCCACAGCTGGTACAATTGTACAAAGTATCCTGGTTTCTTGATAAATGGTGAAGTATAAACCCCCAATAGGCATGAAATATTTCAAACAAACACACTCACAAATCTCATCGGTTTGGCAGTTTGACCTCAGTTCCTTTATAGTGGGTAATTTCACAAGTCAACGACAATGACCTTTTGTAGCAATAAAGTGCACATAGTTTCATTCTCTTTCTACGTTTTGTCTAAAAATCACATTCCAACTAGGTTCTAAATGAAAGCCCGTAGTAAACTGCAAACATTCGTGTAGTTTGCAAGCCCAGACTTAAATTTGACAATTTAATAACATTAATGATAATTAATATGAATTAATACATACATGTACTGTGGGCCTATATAAACCCCTCACAAAAAGTTTTGCAAATAGACTTTGGGCCATGATAACTTTTCAGGTACGCTGTAGTTATTCCTGATATTCATACGATTGGAAAGACAATTTATTCCCCTTTTTATTGATATCGTACTTGTAATGATTATGTCATGCTTCAATGCACAAAATATCAGAATATGGAGAAAAGTAAAAAGTCAAATGTTGCAAAATGCATTTATCAAAGCGAAGTTCCGCAACTCGACTTTAGGCTCTGATAAATTTTGGGGTATTTTCTAATTTTTATTGAATTTTAGATCATTGTGAAGATAATTTATTCTTCTTTTCAATGACATCCTAATTGTAACGATAGTGTTGTTCCTGCATGGACAGAACACCTGAATGTTAGGACAAGTCAGAAGTTAAATGTTGCAAATTGAATGCCTATTGTGAGTATTATTGTCTGTTGCGAGCAATAACAATGCATTTCGCAACTTTTCACTTTTTACTTTGCATTATATTCGTGAGTTATGTGCATTCAAACATGATGTTACTATTGCAAATACATGTAGGGTATCAATAAAAAAGAAGAATAAATGAACTTTTTAATGCTATAAAAATTGACAGTGAGGAAATCCCCACGTTAAAATGTACCAAGGTTCAGAGTTGTGTTACAGAAGTTTAAACTGAAAATTACCTATCACTTTTACATGTATTCAGGTGGTATTCAGGGGTTCTGTGGACCCAGGCATGACATCACCATGACAAATTAGGTATCAATAAAAATATGAATAAAACAACGTGACAATGGTATAAAATTCAATAATAATTAGAAAATATCCCCAAAGTTATCAAGACCTAAAGTCAAGTTGCGGAACTTTAATGTGAACAATAAAAATGCATTTTACAACATTTGATTTTTTACTTTTCTCCATATTCTGATATTCTGTGCATTGAAGCATGATACAATCATTACAAATAGGATATCAATAAAAAGGGGAATAAATTATCTTTCCAATGGTATGAATATCGGGAAAAAGTAAAGGGTACCTGAAAAGTTATCATGGCCCAAAGTCGACTTGCAAAACTTTTTGTGAGGGGTTTACAATTATATAAATATATGTACGCACGAAAAAAAACAACACAATTCATAAATAATTTTTTATAGATTTGCCATTTGGATGGTTTACCGAGACTCATTCCGCCATTGACTGGATTTGAATGAAACATTGAAAAAAAAAAAATTCTATGAAAAAATAACCTGGCTTTGAGAAAAGATTTAGACTCTTTTGAAAACTTTCAAAAGCAGTGTGCTATTTGTATAGCGCCTAGGTGTAGTCAAGACACCTGCTTCTACTAGGGGAGACCGGGGACAATTGTAACAGGGGCTACCATCCCTAGCAGAAATACGCTACAAACTTAAAATTTGTACAGAGCATGCGCATTTCATCGCTCCTCATGCTGTTTGAGTATTAGCAGATTTAACGGTTCGTGGAACTTTCTACAGCAGAAAAATTGTTTTTTGAGTAGGAAAGTAATATTTCACATTACCCATTGTTTTTCTTCTGGACAAATATGTGGATGAGCTACGGCTGTCATTTTTATATATTTAGAAATTATGTTCTTAGGCCATATTTTGCTAACGTTTCAACGATGAATACCTAAGCTAAGATAGAAAAAAATATCTCCAAACATGGTCGCCCACCACAGGGGCAATAGTAACAATGCCGTTTAGGAAATACTTTTGCCCCGTACCTAGCCCCGGGACAATTCAGCGCCCGTACAGAGCACGTAAACTTCTGCAATAATCCCATACCATGCATATAACAAGTGGAAAATATAATTTAACTTAATTCAAGCATTGTCATGTTTTATAATAATTAGCTGATGTGGTTGATGTTGTTTAAATCTTGGATCTGTCAAGTGCATAGCTTTGATAAAGAAAAGCAAAATGTTACAATTTCATGTGTTACAATTGCCCCGTACGTCTGTTACAATTGCCCCTGGTTTAGGGGCAATTGTAACACTCGACCTTGTGTTTTGAAATGATAATGGCTTGAAAATAAATAGTTTTACTTAACCCAAACCTATTCATATGTCGAGCTAAGATATCCAAATTTCGTTTTACTTGGTTTTAAGCAAGTATTTAGTTATAATAAAGTTGATAAGTCAAATTTGGAAAAAAGTGTTACAATTGTCCCCGGTCTCCCCTACAAGTTGGCCTACAGGCTACATACATTGTACATTAACTCTTTGTTTGTCGCAGCAGCTGCACATTGTACAATACATGTTAAGTTATTATCATCTTCATGCACACAAATGTCTAGCTTGCTTGAAAATATCTGGACTTTGTGACCTCAAAATATGACAAAAGAATTTGGAAGCGCAGTAATGGGTGTCTGCCCATTCAATGGCTCAGTGACAACCCATTGTACATGTACACTGTATGCATGGATTTGCACAGATTTTCTCAAGCTGAAGACAACTTGTCAAGGGTGTACCTACATGTACATGTACATGTATACAATTTAAAAAAAAAAAATATGTATTTCAATATATATCTTTTGGTGCAAATTTATTTCTATACAATGGATTCCTGTACAATAGTACATGGCCTTCAAAAACAGGATGCTAGAACCTGACAGAAGAGGATTACTATTCCTTTTGTCCAAATCACAACTACCAAATTTGGTGTTGCCTCCCTATTGTGATGATAACTAAATTTATCTCAAATAAACCACATGCAGAATTAAAATGTACACTATACATGTACCTAATACAGGAAATGTGACCTTCCATTGAATACCCAATTTAATTAGAAATAACAAAAATAGATTGGTATTGTTTCAGTGTACTACATAAAGTGTATGTTTAAATTTATACAGCATGTATTGTATACAATCATGTACAATAACTTTTAATTAGGCCTACATACAAACTATGTTTGTGTAAAGCACAGATAACTGGATAGGCCTATAGCATACACACACACCTTTCACTCTGGACCCCAACATTTTCATGAGCTGGTACTGTTCAATTCAAGGACAAATTAACTTACTGGACAAAATGTCTCGACCTCAAAGGAAATAAAGTTTGAAGCCCTACAACATGTAGCTGTGCAGTAATGAATCAATATCCTTATTAGGCCATGCGTTTTAAGTTGGGCCCATGTTGTGTGACACACTAAAAATTTGTACTAATCGTGCGCATTTCCATGAAAGTGGCTGTAACTTTATAAAAATTTATATTAACCCCACAAAAGTATACATTTTCTGGAAGCTGAATGTCTGAGGAGTTCGGAAATGTGCTTAAAATTGACATAGGTGGCGCCCTTGAAAAGTTATGAATCTTAAAGCCTGAAAAATTCATGAAAAAAGATGGTTTTGGAAAAAAAATTGCAAAAAAAATATTGCTTACCCTACAACATTATTTACTGCAGATTTGAACTTGTCACATTTAGAGCTTTCCAAACATGTATAACTTTCTATAACCTGGAAGAGTTTACCGCATTTTGCTCCAGGCTGAAAAGATGGCTTCGAAAATTTCAATTTTTTAAGAAAATGTACCTTGTTGCCGTGTTCTAAGTATTGTAACTCGCTGTTTAAGATACTAGACATGTAATGAAGGATCCTATATAAGTTGCTAAGGCAGATAGAAGTAGCAAAGTAGTACAGACATGTGAAAGTCCCTTTATCTTGGTAAACATAATGTCCTATATAAGAGCCCTTAGCTGTAAAGAAATTGTCATTCATATAGTACAGTCACAATAGTGTACAACACTAAACTGTTTATAACTACTTTTATGGATGAGTACACTCATATCTATCTAACTACTTTTATGGATCATATATATACAAGCTAAATTACATGTTGCAAGTGTTTCAGAAGGGTGAAAGCATTTCAATTTTAAAAAAAATCCATCTCTGAACATGATTTAACTCTGTTTTACAGCACATGTACCATATTTGCTGCGCGGCTCCTCCTGCGCGGCTCCTCCTCCACCCCTGACTCTCGTTAATTAACAGTTAATTAACAGACAATGATGAAATTTTAACAATTTTTAAAACATGTATTTTGTTGCCCTACATGAGAGCTTTAATTTAAGACCAAATTCAGCTTTATAGCTTGTATAGTTTTTAAGTAAATCAATAAACAAAATCATATTTGAGGAGCAGATGTCACAACTCCACCTTTTTAAGGGCCCAACTCAAAACGCATGGCCATTACCAAAATATACAAATATTGGGGTTTTGGGGGTAATCTAGAGGTATTTATAGGCCTATCGTATCTTCTCGTCCTAAACACGATCAATGTAGGAGAAGTGATTCATCTTTCCTGTCATCCAATAGTTCCGATAATCACTTGTATGATGGCACAGACTATACCACAACAATAACATCATAGCGTCAATGAGAGGTTTACCAAGAGTAAACAAAAGGATTGCTCAATACCAATGCTGGAAATTCCAAGCAAACGGGATAAACAACTACGTGTACAGACTATACACAAACAAGGTAGGCCTAAATTGTATCTGGTAGGCCATTAGACACTTCCACGTCTTCTTATAAAAAAAAAATTGTATTAAGAACAACAGTTGTTTTTACAAGTGTACAAGGTACATGTATTTATGATTTGACCATATAATCCAGCAAAATATTACATGTATCTTCATGTACATGTAGGCCTACATTTTATGTTTTCTTATAATAAAAGTTTTTTATTTTTTTATTTATATATTTATTTTTAATAAATGTGTGTTACAAGTAATGTATTATTTGTGATGGAAAATTAAAGGTGCAAACACATACTGTACATGTAGTTTTATTTCTCATTTTAGTCTCATTTTAGCCTCAGTTTCCATTAGAAATTTCTATCATCCCACCTGTAGATGCTAAAATTTTGACAAAATATTATTTACAGTTTAATGAATTTTATTAATATTTGTTTTCTTCCATAAAGCATTTTCATCAACGCCTTCCAAGTTTTGACTAACTTAAAAAATTGATAATACTTGTACATCATTTTTAGTGCTCAGCATGTCCGGTAGCTGAGTTTTTTTGTTTTGTTTTTTCCTGACCAAAGTGTCTGACATCAAGTTCTGCATACAATTACAAATACAGTATGCACCTGTTGTGCACCAACACAGTGGACTATAATAGTACACTGCCCTTCATATGAAACTCAACACCTTCATAATACTTCCAGGAAAAGGAAATAGGGTTTGCTGAGAAGTAGGAAATAATAAAGTGCTTAATACTAATTAAATAACAGCAGGGGTCATAACTATAAATTGACCACAATATTGCCTGCATTCTCAAGGTGTGCTTGGCATTAGGGATTTATTTTGTTTGATTGTTGAAATATACAAAATGTACATGTAGTGGAACTTTACTCGTTTTGAAATGCTTAATCTCCATTCTTATTCAAGCTTTTTTAACCTCATTCTACAGGCAGTGTTTCTATATTTATATTTATTTATTTATTGATGTACATGTATTCATTCATTTATTTACTTACTTATTTTATTCATTACATGTTGTAATTCATGGTTATTATTATACTTCCTTTTTTTTTTTTTTTTTTTTTTTTTGGGGGAGGGGGCATTTTTGTTCTAAAGCATCTACTTCCATGATGTTAAATTCCTAAATATAATAAATATAATACATTAGGTTAATCAATAAAAATATTCAATAATAATACCTCAATAACTATAGTTAAGCAATAAAAATATTCAATAAGAATTCCTCAATAAATATATTCAATCTGACTATACATGTAATGTACATGTGTAGCACTAGAGACACACTACTGTGCACAGATAGCGCGCTATTGATTGGAAGAATGAACATGAACTTAGTGAATTCTGTAGGAATCTTCCCTCCTCTGCTTCGAATCAATGCAGTGAACTTTGCACGAGACTCCCTGAGGAGACGTGAGCCCACAGCCCGCTCAGTCCATGCACCAACTCAAGCAAACAATCCTATTCCCATGCTTACTCATGAGACGCCTATTTGGTGTAGGAATTCCTGCCCTTTGTACATGTACGGTGCATAAAATTGCGTTTTTATGCACTTTCTGTTGGGTTCCTGAATGTAGGCTTTATGTTTGAACACATGTAATGTACATATATGCCGGGTAGTGTCCACGATGTATATTCATAATTGGGAAAAAGATTTCTACTACATTGTATATCATCTGATCTGCATGCATACTTTACTGTACTATGAAGGCATAGTATGCCATGTATTTGCATGCAGCTCTGCTTTATAAATTGGGAAAAACATGCATGTTTAAAACTACACCAGTAATTTAATTTGAGAGATGTTCTTCACATTTTAGTGTACCCCAATGCAACATCCACACTGACATACCCTACAGTAAATACATTTATCCCGCATTCCTCAGTTCATGTACATGTATAACACAATTTCTTAAAAATCAAAATGAAAATTTTCATTATTCTTTAAAACAGATAGTTTTGTGCTGGACTCTTGAGAATGTTTTCCTATGATTCATTTGCATATTGTACAGTGTACAATCACTCAGAGGTTACAATCTGGAGAAATATTTTGTCATAATGGCAGCAAGAATAAACACATTCTTCCATTTAAAGGTTGATCAACAAATTTTCTCCTTGAATACAAAAAATTACTGGTAACTAAAAAGCCTCACGTACATGTACATGTAGCATGTTCCCCAACTGATACAAGTATTGATCATGTATACGGTATGTAGCAATTGATGTACTACCTAAGCCAAAGCAGACTTACAATCCTGGTGCTCAGTCTTCCGTGACATCGACATTAAACAGCAGACAAAAAATTCTAATTTCATATCTTGAAAGTTTGAAACTGAAATATCTTGAAAGTTTTGCTGACGACACCAGTGTGTTCATGTCTCATCACAATATTGCTTCGTTGCAAAATAGTTTCAATAATGAATTAGAAAAACCTAAAAAATAGGTTTAATAACAACGAAGTTGAAACATCACGAAGACAAAATATTTGATATTTACAAAGAAACATTGAGAAGACAGAGGTTGAAATTAATTCAACAACATCAATGATAGTTCCACTTTTCAAATTATTTAGGATTATAGTTACATAGACATAACTTTCATTGGATAACACATTGGTGTGTTTGTAATTCGTGTATCTAAAGGTGTGGGTTATCCTATTATAGATTAAAACACATCCATCAACACTATTGTTGATTATGATATTATGCTTAATCTGTCTCACAATATTAATACTGCTATATATATGTCAAACTCTCTTGATATTTTTGTCTCACATATATATTACTGCAATATTATTTGGTCAAACTCTCTGATTACTTTATCAATTGATACAGTTCAGAGGATGTTTGATCCAAATAAAATTGCAGTAAATTAATAGTGAGACAATTAAAGCATAATTAACTAATTCAAAATAGGGCCTTTAGGGATAATATGCGGAAACTCACGTATTTATGCCCATACTTGCACACTTTTTTCAAATTCAAACAATTTGTTTGATAGTAGTGTGTCAATGACCAGCAATATCCACAATCGAGAAATGAATACAGAAAACGCAATTACAACGCGATGATAAAGAAAAACAAGACGTGTCACTGCCCATCCCATCCGGTCGTAAAATAAACATGTTTCAAATCTCAATTTAAATTTTTAACGCCCGGAAAATTTAAACGCCGAAAAGATGCGGTTCACAAACCACAATCAGCTTCAATTTTTACGACCATTGACGCATCGCGATTGCATCGAATGCGACACTGACAGGATTGAGTTCAAACGTGTTAAATGTGCTCTCGAATGCGAAGCTTCCGCGTGCAAGAAAAAAGAGAAGATTGTTTTTTGAGAGAGTGGAATAATAGCACGATCGAGTTATAAACACGTTTAATGGACCACGAACGGTTTGCACCGCGATCGCGTTTGTGTTTGTGTTTTGTGATTGCGTTTTGTATCATGATTCATGTTGGCGTATAAATTTGAAACTGGACATTGAACACACTCATAAATCATAATATTGTAATATTTATCATGTTTCTTTGCTCCAAATCGCTAATTCCTGATTCTATTTTGTCTAAGTTTTGCCTTAATTTTTCGTTTCATCAACACAATACTCGCAGTTTATTTGATTATCATTTACCTTTAGTTCAAACCTCAATCTCTCGTAATTCAATTTTCTTTAAAGGCCCTTTTCTTTTTAACAATTTACCTCGTTCTTTTAAAACCTGCCGGACTCTTAATTCTTTTAAACGTAATTATAAACAACATCTTTTAAACGTAAAGGAATTTTAACGCCGTTGGGATGTTAAATAGACAATTAATTTTTTCATTTGTCTCCAACGGTAGAAACCAGGCAAATTGGTAGAAACACACGCAACTGCTGTGTGATAAATATTGGAACCAGACAGCTATGAAAAAAATCATAGGCTGCCCGGGCGGGATTCGAACCCACGACCTGTGGATTGCTAGACCACCGTCATAACCGCTAGACCACCGGAGTGCCCGTAGCGATCAAGGTTCATACTATCCCATATACATGAACATCAAATGTAAAGGAATTTTAATGCCGTTGATCTTTTTAACATCTTTTAAGTTTGTATTCTTAAATTCTTAAATCTATTTTTGTAGAAGCTATGCTGTGTTTAATGTATGTGGTTCATGTTTAATGTTTGTTTAATTAATGTATGTTATGTATTTAGCTGTTGGGGTCAACGTCTTATAAGGCTATATGCTCTTTTTTGTTGGCCCCACGTTCTCATAAATATTATTTTGTATGTTTTTTCAATTTTTCTTGTATAATTATTCTATGTATGTTTTTTTGAGGATGTAAAATAAATTTGAATTGAATTGAATTGAATACTACACTTTTTTGTATGCACCATGTGATTTATGTCCACTTGGTCTAACAGCAATTGGTCCAATTTTCTGATTGTCTAATGCCACACAGGATAAACCCACTTGGTCTAGACTAACAATTTGGTCTCATTTCCCCTTGGTCTATTACATACATGTACCTGGTCCTATTCTCACTTTGTCTAGTGACCACTTGGTCTAATTGCCAATTTGTCTAAAGATAAATTATCTTTGCATTTTCATCTAATTCCCAAACATATCAATGGTGCTATAAGTAGACATTAGGTTGAATGGACATTAGACAAAAAGGAAATTGAAATGGAAATGATGAATAGGCGACGTGGTAATTAGATCAAATGGTAATTAGACAAAGTGTTTGTAGAAAAAAAAAAATCATGTATGCAGACCATGTGGGAGGTGACCAAACAGGCATTATTCAAGGT
Source organism: Paracentrotus lividus (assembly GCA_940671915.1). Taxonomy (NCBI): domain Eukaryota; kingdom Metazoa; phylum Echinodermata; class Echinoidea; order Camarodonta; family Echinidae; genus Paracentrotus; species Paracentrotus lividus. Next base: position 6,496,052 of record CALNVZ010002100.1, read on the forward strand.
GGGTTTAGACCAAGTGGCAATATACTATATTGGCCTAACAATGTATGCAGGTTAAAAAAATACCTTTATTATTTTTGCATAGTAGATCTGTTTGTTTGTTTATGTATTGTACATTGTTCATATGGGTAAGAGAGAACATTGTCTGTAAAAGTGTTGTTTTTTGTGTCTTCTCAAATACCCAGATTGGAATTAAATGAAGGTCAATGCTGGTCGTAGGGATGTTTTTGAGAAAAACACACATTCTTCTGATGACATGGACGTAAGATATGCAAAAACTGTTCATAAACAACCAGATCCTTAGCAACATTGCTTATACTGTACTGATTATTTTGAGGATTCCTTTCATTTTCCTACCAAAGCCCAAGCATTAGGACTGAATACTACACACACCATTGGAAGAAATTTGCAGGAGACTGTATATTTAAATTAAGTGAATAACCATTAAAATGTTGGGCTGACATTGCCCCAGCTGCCTGCACATACATGTAGCATGCTGCGGACACATGCCATGTAAATATGCTGGTAAATTGCACTTTGGTCTAAACCCACTTCGACTATGAATGTCCCATTAACTGGTCTCATCCTACAAGGTCTAAACCCCTCAAAAAATGTCTTGCAATTCAACTTTGAGCCCTCATATCTTTTTATTTGATTGTTTATGATGGTTAAATTTGATATCATTTTGGAAAGCTTGATATTCCTTGTCACATTGATACCCCATTTGTCGATGGTTATGTTATGCTGAATCACTATACCGCAAAACCGAATGAAAGTCAGAAAAGGAAAGTTGCCAAGATAATGGCTATTGCTTACATCGCAGTTCTATTAAAGGTTTTTGTGTTTCTTTGGTTTTTGTTTCGGTTTGTGCGTTAGGCGCTCAATAACCAATGATGGATTATCTTGATTGATGTCAAATAACAGTTTCATGGAAAATATTAAGTAGTCTATTTGTTGTTAATTTGTTTGTAAAAGAATGTTTTGAATAACCAGCGAGTGGTTGGGCATTACTTGTGTATTGGTTACATACAGCGTTATTTGCAAGTTTCCAGACAAACAAATTCGGCTACTTCATCTCTTTTTATCCACTCCAAACAAACAAAGCAAGCCAGTACAAAATCAAACTTTTTTTTGTCACATTCAAGCACACACATCGTCTCTGTTCTTGAACCGTTACTTCTCAACATTTTGATAAGCGCGGCCATCCCTTAGCTTTTATCCAACGACTACCTCACATGAAAAATAAGCACTGCCAAGCAAAAAGCCTTGGGCAAGGCACATTTCCTTCTTCACAAACAATAAGTGAAAACCTTGAGAATAATGCATGACCCCATTTAATTGATACTCGCTAGATAGAAACTCGCCTTCAACAATAGCCATTTCATTGGCAACTTTCCACTTCTGACTTGATTTGTATTCGGAATACTGTGCATTCAAAGTCATTGCACAACCTTTACAAAGGTGGTACAGTGTAAAGCAGGAATAAATGAACTTTCCAATGGTATAAAATTACAATGAATTATAGACAATTAACAAAAAAAAGATCCGGCAGGATCTTCAAAGTTGAATTGCAAGACATTTTCTGAGGGGTTTATTTTCATCTCCTTTACAACCAGTTTTTCTATAATTAAACCTCTGTTAGCCACTTCGCCGTATTTAATATTTTCTTCTAAATCTCAATTTTTGTCTATGTCCATGTTGGGTTACACAACACTTGGCTCAATTCATTCTACAAACCACTAGGTAATATCGCAATTGGCATATTAATAACAAAAAAACGCAATTAGCGACAATGGCCATTTAATTGAAATATGCGGGATGAAACCGCCACCCATAATAGGGGTGGTGCTGTTACGCTTTTTGCTATTCGTCTAGCATAATTTGTCAATATTCCAAATGTAAGAAAAATATATGCAACATATCCATTTTGAAGCTAGTTACTGTTGCCAAGCTCCCTGCTGAATTCTTCATCTGTTCTACGGTAAAACATTTCTGGTTGGCAGCTTACAATGGTTTAATCTTTGCGGACAGTAGGGGTGGTGCCAGGAACCTAAGCCGGCGTGCCGCCTGATTACAAAGTCAAACAGGGAATTTAATTTTGTGGATTGATTTTGGGGAAAACTTGAATATTCTCTGCCAAATTTTGGCTAATGACTGTGAAATGTGTACCCAAAACTGATAGCTTTTATAAACTTGTTTATACCATGAATCACTTGAACAATAGGTTTGATGGAACAATAAGCTACCAGGAAGACTCAACAATCTGTTATTTCACCTAAAAAGGCAATGCTTCCATACATTAGTTCATTAGATTAGAGATATATTGTAGGTACCACTTGGAAATACTGCAATATCTCTGCCAAATTTTAGCCATATGATTCTGTAGAATTTAGCACCAAATGAAGCTTTTAAAACTCTTATATTAACTTCATATCACTTTAAACAATGGGTCAATAGCCAAAAGTATTGTCACTTTGCGTCAAATTTCAATTGTAGTTATATCTAGTATTATGTATCATATGAAAAGCTTGAGATTCCGTAATTTCGGAAATGTTACATGTCCTATATAAAAAGACTGCCAACTTTCTTGTTAAATGCCTGATGAATAGCGCCCTCTCTGCGGCGACGGGACGAAAATGTACGTTAATTCAATTATACATTAAAAACTAAAAAAGTTAGGGCAATATACAAATTTATATAGGAATTACACCTTTTTTGGAGCATCATTCCTGAAAAAAAAACATCACAAATTAATTTTTGTATTAAGGGTCAATTCACATTTTTCAGGGCAAAAAATTGTGTTTTTCAGGTTTTTGTACTTTGACACGATAATGTTGGATGTTTCTTTCTATGAAAAACACCATATGGGTCACCCATGTTCTAGAAATGTATCAATTATATTAAGTGCGGCTCTACATCCTCGCACTAAAGAATATGATACACCCACTCATAAGAATATGACGTTATTCAACATTTCACGCTATCTCCTCTCTATACAT
>CALNVZ010002100.1:6511301-6530728 GCA_940671915.1 Paracentrotus lividus
ATAGCCCCCCCCCCCACCCCCACTTGAAAATAGAAAAACATTGATGGATCTTAAAACAATATTTTACTTACTAATGAAATTGAAGTCAATTTTAGGTGCGCAGACATAGTTTTTCTACCTCTAACATTAGATCTAGATTCTAAACACTTTTTTGCAAAAGTTAAACTGTTAAACTGAACTTCTGAAACCGTGAAGGTCATGTCTTTCACAAAACCTTACCATCATTTATTCACCATTTTCAGACATTTGGTATCAATTAGATAAAAATGGAATTACATTAGGCCCTATGTTTACTCTTCCACACATAACTGTTACAAATGGCGAATCAAATGAAATGAGGGTCGCATGTGCAGACAGACGGGTATCCAGACAGACACTCACACGGGTGCGGTCGCATTTGGGCGAGCGGCTTCACCGCGTTCTCCTCGCCCACGACATGCCCCATGCCCATGGCTTCGGCATCAACTGACTCCAGTCTTATCATCCATTCACACACTCGCTCTTATTCTTACTATTTAATTTAGACTACACCCTAAATTTGTTTTATATTATTAAAAAATATACTCACAAGTGATGTTTGGAAATCAATGCACCATCTCATCTGACCAGGTAAGAGATTATAAAATCCAAAGCGAAAATAAGAGCTTACACCACAAATCCCATTCAGCAAATTTGGCTGGGCTAGCTGGTTGATTAGGAACAAAAGGGGGCGCGCTTCAAATTCTGAGCTCTGCAAAATTAAAATAGGCCTAGGAACTCGAGCTTCAAGTGCAAAGCCAGAGATATGTGTCCGCCCCTCTACACTGGAAAATGCTGGATCCGCCCCTGAATAATGAGCCTTCCCATAGATTGAACGTAGTGGTTTTTACTGGTAGTGTGGTTGGGGAGGGGGGGGGGGGGACCAACACTTTTTTTATTTGAAGGGGGAAACAGTGACCCCTTTTAACTTTTTCAAACTGCTGCACTTTTAATATAGAGAGTTGGTGTACGCTACCTGTCCAATATTTTGCCTCAACCTTTGATTCCAAAACTCTTCTTTCCAAATCTATAATAATGGTTCATTAAAATTAATTAGTAAGGCCAATTGGGCGGGCGATCCCGGGGGGGGGGGGGTTGGAAGACCGGGGGGGGATCGTGTCCGCCCCCCCCCTCCATCCGAATTTTTTTTTTTTCTGGGGGGATCGTCCCCTCGATTTTAAAGCTTAACCATATTTGTTATGTGTGATTAGCTGTGAAGCTAATATAGAGCAAAATGGTATAGTGAAATACGATGCTAAATATTATTATAAAGGGCCAAAATTTTCGGGCTCGTTGATTCGCCGCTGCAAACATTTTCTTAGTTTCTGCATAAATGTTGCGAAGTATGGGAATTTTGAGTGTATTATTTTTTCCCACCCTTTCGGTGTTTCCCGAGCCCCCCCCCCCCAGTCGTGACATGAAGTCGCCGGCGCTTGAGTATAGGCCTAATGTCAACCATGTTAACGTTGGCGGTTGTCGGTCAAGCCTGGGACCCATAATTGGTCAATGACTATTTCTGTTATTATTCTCAAATAAAATCTTAATGTAAGTGAGGGCTAAATATAAGTAAATTAGATGCTTCAGGAATTTGCTTTCATTTTTGTTAGAAATGGAGAAAAATTTGGGGATAAATGAAAAAAATTGGGGGGGGGGCTGGGGACATCTTGAAGTTTTTTTTTTTTATTTTTTTCAAAATTTCAGATTCATTTTCTTCCTTAATTAAAAAAATAAAATATATAACATGGTATTACTAAAAGGGTGGTTTTTTGATCATTAGTTATGAGCTCTAAATGCGAAGCGCCGAAGCGCTAAGCCGAATGTTTGTCATGCATCCATTTCCAAAGTGTTTTTAAAGGGCCCGCTGTAATGACGGGTAATATATAGCTTCATGTTTACCTTTTTTCCTCTCTGGTTGATTTTCGGTCAGTTTAATAAATTAACTTCTCCTCTTTATCTTCCCTCTCTCATTCACTTTGGGATAAACACAACCCCCCCCCCCCCCATCTTTTTCTCCTATCATTCGCTTTGTCCTGCCTTTCGCATTCCCTTGTAACAATTCATTTTCACTCCTCTCTAGGCCCATCTCTTTCCTTTCTTTCTCCTCTCTCTCTCTGCTCATCTCTCTCTCTCTCTCCCTATTACATGCTTATGCTATTTCAATTTATATTGGCTTTTACTCTCTATACAATCCCAAAACTATATATACAACAACAAAACAAGTAAGTCCCCCCCCTAATCAAAATGATTAACTTTTGGAAACGAGCTTGGTTTTGGAGTACAATAAATTGGAGGGAAGTTTTATCCACTATGAGTACCCTTCCTGTGAAAAAATGACGTCGATCGCTGAGACATGCCATGAGTGGATCAACGTTTAAAGCAAAAAATGGACATTTCAAAAGTCACAAGGGTCATTTTGAGGCTGTAAAAATAACAATTTTTAAAAAATTTTCTTTTAACCGTGTTGTTTAATTGTTTCTGGTCGGATTTTATTGCTATCCAAAATTTGATGCATTCCAACACCAATCCCGATACATTTCAATATTTCATGGAAATGAAGTGAGCACAATTTTGAGAATTATGTCAGCGGCCTCCAAAAAGGTACAATTCAACCAATTTGGAATTGAAAGAATTGACCATCAAGATATTATCATCAAACATTATGCGGACACCCATTTTGGTGAGAATATGAGAACTAATTCCGTCGTGTCCATGGACGGTTGAGCACACTTAAAGTGAATTTTGTGAGTTTTGTATGACAATTTTGGCCATTAACAATGTGTTTATTCATGGCATGAGGGAAAAACGCAAAGGTTTTATCTATTTTCGGCACCATAAGTTGTCGATGAGTGTAAAACATAAGACTGGCCAAACCATTTACTCAAGACCTTTCTGTTAAAAAGTTCCAAGCGTGTTGATTTGGGGCTTGTTTCTTTTGGCTTCGAGATTGTACACAATGTCAATGGAACGAAAATCCAAATTTAAACCAAAAATGAAATTCGGCTTAATTTCATTGATGATTTGTGTTAATTCTACAGGTGTTTTTTACGAAACTTGGCACCCCAACTTCAGTTGTGGATGCAACTAACAGGAAACACACGCTAAGTTGATAAATATGATAAGGGCAATAGGGGTGGGGCAAAGCTCTGGAAATTCCTTCTTCATTTACAATATTTTCTATAACTTCTGCTCAATTGAAAGCATAAAATACTGCTGGAATTTTCGTGAAACGAATCAAAAAACTAATCGCAAAATATCTGTGACAATTATCGAAAGTAAGCAATTGGAATTTTAGTCCTCACGAAAAAAATGGCTTTCACGTATCACTGTTCATTGAAGCGTGAATTTTTTATAAAAATGCTATATGCATCAATTTGAAAAAAAAAATTTGAACAATACATAAGACAAAAAACATGGTTGAAAAAAGGATTTATACACAGAAAATGGAGCAATACTTACCTAAGAATTGAAAATATCCTTTTGCTTTTATTAAGTGTTCATTCAACAGTGAATGATGAATATTTGTTTAAAACATCCTTCCTGATCCATATTCCGCTTAATTACTCATTTTTTAAAAGTAAAAATGTGTGAAAAATCAGTTTTTGCAAATTTTTACCTCGTGTTCATGCCAACCCGTGAAATTTAAATGCAAAAGACGTTTGACGTGTTAAGAATATAAGTGCAACAATCTTCTGAACATATTTTGTTAAAAAAGTTTTGAATTTGTTTCCAATATTATTGAATTAAAATTATGAAACTGACCTTGGTGACTTTCGAAAAGTGACCCCATTTTTTGCATTTTGACTGTGCCCATTGAAGCATGACTTAACGAATTTCGTAAAATCACCAAAATGGAAGCTGTAAATTACCTACAATCACATGTAATAACATTCGGTGAAAACTCCTCTTGGTTTCAAAAGTTAACCATCATTTTCATTAGGGGGGAACTTACTTTTTTTTGTTGTGTATATAATTCCAATAGTATTCTGAATCCCCTACCCTCTATCTAATCTATCTTTCTTTCCACCCCTCTCTCTCTCTCTCTCTCTCTCTTCCTCTAATCTCGTTACCATGTGCATGTATAGCGAACTATCAGTCTAACTAACTATTCTAAAGAATAATGATAGAACATAATTCAATATTAGAAAAATTTAAAAAACAATTTTAATTTACCCACAGTAATACCATAATGCTTTTAAAAAATGGTGTCTTGGCACTTAGGTCTTTCAATTTTTTAATATATGCTCAAGTGGTTGGGGGAACATTTCAATAAAAAACTAACCAAATAATTAGTTTTTATGCTTATCGTATATTTTTGACAACAACTTCCGTGAGTCCAGTGTTCGAGCCCCCCCCCACCCCCCCCCTCTCCCGAGTCATCTGTCCTCTTCTCCAGCTCAGGGTTTTTTTCATTTAAACTGAAATGAACCTGAGAAAGAACATTGAGATGAGCCTAAACAAAAAATTAAACTTCAGGGGTTAGGAACACTAGGAACGGGTTCCAGTAGAGTACCGCGGTTGCATGATGTACCAGCTAAGTGGTCATCATCTACGGTGCAACAGTCGCACCCACATCACCGGCAGAGGCAACTGGTTGAGGGCTTACATAGTACCAGCGCCTGCACCAGTGTCTGTTCCGGTCTTCCTGCTCTGTTTCTTCGTCATTTTCTCTCTCCGCTCTTTCCACTTTGTGAATCGTCGTCTCGTCTTTGACGATTGCCTGAAGAGAGAGAAAAAAAAATAGTAATTAGAGGTCTGGGATTACTGTAATTTGAATTAATTAATTATAAAGACCCAATTTTATCATCAACATATCAAGACGAGATGTCCCCGCACCAATATCGAACCTATGTGTTTGAGAGAAAATTTGTAATAAAATTAATGTATAGTGATGATGGATGATGATGATGGCTTATATAGCGCCGGTATCCGCCCTATGATTGGCGCTCATGGCACTTGCTCTAAACAATGTTTCACAAAAATTCAAAACTGTCATAGTTTCTCTTTTCTGTGTGTCATTCAAGGTTATAGTGCCCCCGTCATCTCGAAACCCGCGATCGTGTGAGTGATTCTGAAAAAAACCCCCAAAAAACTGTCTATGCTGAAATAGCCATACAATCAGTCAAACCTTCCAATAAGAAATACGAAGACATTCCCTATTGGAAATCAATTTCATTTTTTCTCCCTCTTGATTCAGTTTCTTAAAACCAGGCGCGGATCCAGGGCCCCGCCCCCTCAGAAAAAAAAAAAAAAAGGAAGAAAAAAAATGGATCGTCGACCTGATCATTGCTGATTGACCAAATCTAACCACGGGCTGAATCTAACCATGCCCCAATGGCGATGGATCCAATGAACATTCTTGATTGGGTGTAACAAAAATCTAAAATTCCAATCTTGGGCCCCCTTGCTAATGAAATCCTGGATCCGCCACTATAAAAACCTTTTTTAGAAATAGAAGAATATTTCTGTTTTGGAGGGGTTTTTTTTTTGGAAAACAATTTTTGTTTTTTCTGCGTTACAATAACTAAAAGCTATGGTCTAACATTTTCGCTTAAACAATTTCCATTTAGATAGACTCTTAGAAATATCGATATTGGATGTCCAACTCATATCATAGATAAAAGCATAATTTTTCTTTTAATCAAATGGCAAAAAATATCCTCAAAATAATAACACATATAAATTTTTACAACGAATTTGATGGATATCCCTTGTACAGGCGAGTTGTGTTAAAGTTTAAAGTTGTGTATATATCTTTCTTTCCTTTCTTGATAAAATTTTACCACCAACAATTTGATGGATTACTCCTTGTACAGGCTGAGTTGTGTTTAATTTTTTAAAGTTGTGTATATGGCTTTTTTTTTTTTTTTTTTTTTTTTAAGCAAACTTTATCAAACAAAAACCCTTGATTTAAAAAAGAACAAACAATTAACCTGTTGTGTAAAGTCTTTAAATCAACTTTACACATTTTAATTATAATGTGACAGAATAAAGTGAAATAGGCCTACTGATTTACCTTGACGTGGGCATTTCTCTAATGTGAAGCTGCCGTGGCCCCACTTTCACACACGATATCCAGAAGGACGCAAGCAGATGAGGCCTTTACGCCACCTTCGAGGCAAATGAAATCGACAATGTCTGCTGGTCGACGACCACGCCTGCTTCCAGGCAGAAGACCATTAACGAACTCGTCCGTACAGTTCTCACGTTCATCCACCGATGCGACGTTGTATTGGTCACAAATCCCGAATCTTTGTATTGCACGGAGAATGCCTCTTTGACCATTGTGACCATGTCTACCACCGGGATGTGCTACAGCAATAACAAAAAAGATACAGAGATTATAGCTAGTGACTAGTTACAACTTATTACACTCGAAAAAGAGTTGTTCACCATTTCAATTTTACTCGTTGTGAGAGTCAAGTTTTACTCTTTCTAATGCCTTTCCACTCTCGAAAGTAAATGAATGGATTTTTGTCAAGAGAAACCATAATTGCGACACATTTTTGGGTAAATCCTTTAAATTTACTTGGACGTTCATCCATTATCATGTAATACTGACAGGATTAAAACATGCAACAACCCGTCCCGTTGACAATCGAAAGAATATACCAAATTAGAAATAAAACAATACAATTTCAGATGAAGATTGAAATCTGATGGTCAAAACGTAATTGCCTCATCAATATTAGCTACATCAATTCGTGGCTATCGATCATTGATCATTTTGAAATAAATGGTGTTTGTCTTTAAAACCAAGAGAGAACAAAACAACAGCAATAGCAAAATCTTTAACATCTGTCTATCCGAATCGAATCAAGATTTTTTTAAATAAATATTGTGTAAACATATCAAATCAGGAAAAGAAATACGTTCAAAGAGTTGAATAAAGTCTCTTACCTTCTGAACAGATTGCAAGGAAGCAAAGCAAAATGCAAGCTATCATCATAGTTTGTTGCTCCATCCTAAAATATCAACGAAATATATAGAAACATTAGACATGCAGATCATTTACTTCAAATCACTTAAAAATAAGGATCACAAAATTCATTGTTAACGTATATTTTTAGAACAATTGCACAATGTACCTTGCCATAAATTGACAAAAACGAAAGCTTTAACTCGAAAGTATTTAAGCATTTGAACGCAAAATATGCGTTATACTTATACTTGTCAAAATAAAATAAAATAAAAATTGACAGTCGTCTGTGCCGTAAAAATCTGAATAAAGAAAACAATATTATTATCAGTAAGAAGATAGTGGTTCAATATACTTACATTAATGATACGTGTATAGCTGATCAATTAGAAATATAAGTCACTTCTCAAAGAGGTTTTGAGAACTCTCTGAATGTCAGCTTGTATATATAGAGAAATCCGGAGCCCCAATTAAAGTACAGAGACCCTTATAATTAGGATCATCGTCATCATTTCCTATCATGATCATACATTAGTCAGAAGAAAGGTTGCTTAGAAATGAAGTTTACCAGGTGGTGATAGTCATGGTTTCCAACTAAACAACTTCACCACAACAACCTACATGACAACAGCCATAAAACGAGGATATATGCTGTTCCGTTAGATACAGTTTTATTAATATCATAATTATTTTTCAAAATTAGTGTAATTTTTATCTATCATAACGACAATAATTACGTGTTAAACAGAAATAGAGGAATTAGAGTCATTAGAATTAGAATCATTTCCTCAAAACAGAACATTCATGTACTTGTCATCAACTGTTACAAGATGATTAATATAATTTTGTTGCCTTTAAAAAAGTTCATATCTACTTGTACTAATTGTAATTTCTTTTGAAATTTCAGAAAGTATGTTGGCAAAACCAGCAGATCACATTCCAATCTAACATTATTACTATCAATATAATTATTTATGGCGCCTCTTGATACGACCCTATACGCTGGGGTTCTGATACACAAATGCACATAATTTAGATGATGTTCGCTAAAATTCGATTCCATAATATGTCGAGTGAGAAAGTTCCAATGGGAATTGTTGTCTTTTATTAATTAATTAATACTAATGATTGTGCTATATCTTCAATCAAGGCTCTTTAGGGGTAATGATTACATTATGCAGGACCGGCTGTTATAAAATATGATATGATTGAAGTGGCTACCATGGGTAAATCAAAACTGTACTGATACTGACGAGTGACGAATTTGATGATGATCAAAGAATGACGTTAACAATAACGATAATGTTGATAATGATTTAATAATCTATAATAAACAAAATAAAAATAACAACAACACCTCTGAATTTGGGGCGTACTAATAGCCAGACAGAAATGACGAAATGTACGATTCAGCTTGTTTTTATTTTATTTCCTCACCTGTCATTCCATGAATAAAGTACATAATAGGCCTCGGTGATTTAAATGACGTCACATCAAAATACATGATGTCATTTTCTCGTGAACAGGACACCGTGTGACCACAGGCAGGTGACAGTAGCAGATCCAGGATTTCATGAGGATGGGGCCAGGGGATTTGAAATTCAGATTGTTGTACATTCAATTTTGTTTTTACATCTTGAAAAGTAACAGTCAATTTTCACTTCACGCTGGCTGAGCAATAAGCGGGGTGGAGGGAAGGGGATGTAGGCATTTTTTTCACCGGTGGGGGAGCACTAATATCAATTTTTGTCTAAATTTGGGGTGGGGAAGGGCCCGTCCGATCCTCCTTCCTTGGATCCGCGCTATAAAGTTATGCTGTGGATTTAAAAAAAAAACAATGGTTTCATTCTTAAACAACTTTTTTGATTACGAGTATTAACCACCATGAGGAAGCTGTGAGGTTTGTGTTTGGCGACTGCCAGTCAATGCAGAGGCGTTTGTTTATCGCGTTTATTATAATTGTATGGATCAGAATGGGGTACCAGAAATATTGGCCCTAATGAGTGAAATATTCTGGTACCCAAAGCAGTATAGTCGTCCAATATAATTATTATTATCTATGATCATTATTCAGAAGGCATAAACTGTGAAAAGCAGTACTTAAATTATACATTGCTATTATATGCCACACTCTAAAAAATATAATGGTGGAAAGGATCTTTAAAGGGGCCGAGGAGTGACAGCGTTTTCGAAAAGTGTTGGAAAGGGTGCCACATTTTCAACCCTTTTCAAAAACGCTGTCACTCCTCGGCCCCTTTAAAGGGTGATTTACCCCTTTCCACCATTTCATTTTTAGAGTGCAGGATGCATGTTGGGCAGTAGGCCTAAGTAAGTAATATGGCATAGGCCTAGACATGGTTTTTGGGTTGATCAAATTTATACCTAATCATTTCCTGTAGCCCAAGGGAAAGGACGAACTCCTATTTTAGGATGAACAGTACATTTTCATATCATAGATCACTTTTTTTTTTCAATCAACTAATTTCTTTTAATTTGTTTCATTTTCTTTCCAAAGCCGTTTGTAATATTTAGAATATTGATAGTCCCTTTTTCTAGAGTGATTTATTTGAACTTATTTAGAAGACAATTATTTTAATTAATGATATTTGGTTCAATGTTAATTGTATCCTTCAAATCGTTCATGTACAGAATATTTTGATTAAGTAGATAGGTTGTGAACTATACGACGCATCAAACCCCCATTAAAATTGATTTACCCTTTCATTTGAAAGAGCTTGTATTTTTTTTTTTCATTTCATTTATTTATTCAACCATAATCGAAATACAATTTTTACAGTTAAATGACATTTTTACACCAAAAAAAATAATAAAAAATAAAATAAGATACAATGATGGTTTGGTGACCCGGGAGAAAGCAGAGCTTATAAATAGTGGCCACCAAATTACAATACACACAATGAATCAATAATGACTAAACAAGAAAAATACTTAGTATTCAATATGATTATTTATGATATTCTGAAGAGCGCCATCAATTTCAAGAAGGTCAATAAAGTTTTTACACACCAGCTAAAGAAAATGATGCTAGAAAACCAATGCAGCCCGGTGACGTGCATTTGGAAATATGCTATTATTTCATTGACCGATTTGATAATGCACCCCTCGGCGATGTAAGAATTTGATGTGCCGACAAGCTATTTGTTCAAATTAATGTCCTTGATTTTTGGTACATTTTTATTTTAGTCGCATTTAATTCCAAAATTTTAATTCACGTGTATTTTGTCGACGCCAATTGACCAAAGCTCTTTGTCAATTTCTCATCTTATTCGAGACACCAAATAAAATTCTTTGTGGTGAAACAACAACAACAACAACAACAAATAAACAAACAAACAAAGTGAATCAATTGCAATTTTACAATCATAGGTTTCTATTTCATTGTTCCGTGATGGGTGATATCGGAAACGTAATGTATAAATTAAGGGGCTACCCCCGCTCCAAGCCCTACCCCCTCCCCGCCCTCTCTCTCTTTCTCTCTCTCTCTCTTTCTGTCTGTATCTCTCTCTATTCTAAAAAACTCATTTTCTTGCATATCATTTTACATCTTTTTTTACCATGCTTTCAATTTTGTTAATACATCCAGTCATCATAATTATATCTACGAAACTCACTTTCTTGCACTCTAAAAACTGAAGTGCTGTTTTTAGCTCTTCAAGGGCTGAAATCAGCATCTTTTTAAGTGCTTACATAGTGAACTCAATCACTGCTGTTTAACTGCACTCAAAGTGCTGTTTTAGCACTTTCACGTGAGCTGAACTTTCAGCAAAAATGGGCAAAAACGGCGTGACTCCGTTGGGATTCGAACCTGGGTCCCCTGCATGAGAAGCGCTGACGAGCACGTTAGACCAATTCACATCTGCGGTTGCTAGCAGATCATATTGTTGCATGATGAACTTTCTTTCAAATTTGCCATAATCATCTACTATGCTGTCATAATTAAAGCCAGTTAGCGAGATCTCCGTTGGTCTTTTGGTAACGTTAGTGGTACTCTTCCATGTCTAGGTGAACCCGGTTCGAATCCCATCGACCATAGAACATTTTTTGTTGAAAATAAGCACTTGGGTAAGTGCTAAAACAGCACTTCAGGTGCTGATTTAGCACTTCAAGTGCAGTCACTATACGAGCACCCTTAAATTAGCACTTCAGTTTTTAGAGTGTGCATATATCATTTTACCTATTTTTGACGATGCTTTCAATTTTGTTAATACATCCATTCATCTTAATTATATCCACGAAACAAAACAAACAGTACGTTTAAACACGTTATTCCACAGTTTTCCTATGATTTATTATCGTTAAAAATAAATTCAGCAACAAAATTGAAACTGAAACTGAAACTGAATTACTAAAGTAGTATTCATTAACAATAATTTTATTATGTGGCTAATTTAATTCATTATGTTTCATTTTCCCGGTTATCAATTCTATTTACTGCCGTTGTTACCAATTTGTATCTGATGATTGTAAATGAAAAAATATCATTTCGCGCTAGAGAAAGGCATGTCCATTATCATACATGCACATTTGCATTTTGCCTACATCCTTCTTTGCATTCAATATCACCTGATAAAACAAACGAGAGAAGGAAATTTTCAAAATATACATAAGAAAAATTTGTAATATCATAAGTTTGTAAGGAACGATAAAACGATATTGATCATGTTGCGTTCTAATTTATCAACCGCCAAACTTCTATATTATACAATGAGGCAATTAACTATTATTGTAACGTGAATTGAAGGCACTTTTACCGATTCAAACTTTAATTAACTTGATCAATTATGACGTACATGACTGTTCTGAATGAAAGCTAAAAGACAATGTGCGAGCAAAATATCAGAAATACTGTGATTATGTTGTTTATAAAATCCATCTGCTCTCAAGATATCTGGTCCAGATGCTCTATTTTGGAGATGAAAGACTGACATCCAGCTAAGGGACAGTCACTGGAGCCATAGTTGCTGGTGGTTGGGTAGCACTGGAGCAGGTCGTTGCTAGGGCTGGAGCCAAAGTAGGGGCCACGGTAAGCGGCACTGAAGCTTCTTCACTACTGCTCATACTCATACTGCTCGAATCGCTAGACTCTGAGGATCGCTTGTGCCGCTGGTGGTGGCGATGACGACGACCTAGAAATGGACAGGACAAGATCATAACGATTCTGACAACAAGGCGCCTTATTTCAATAATAATCCCATCATTTTATTTTTAGTTATTTTTGTTCATGGGGAAGGGGGCCTTAAAATATTGTGCTCATCTTGTTTTTACATTGTCGGTGATCTAATGCGTTTTATGTTTGCAGAGATCATTTTTCTACGCGGCGAGAAACATTCCATAAGCTTGTAATCTCTCCCCTCCCTCTTTCTCTCTTTTAAACTAAAAGCAATTTGGTATTTTTTTATATACACAAATGGACAAATAACAATTTTTGAAAGAAAAAAAAAAGGAAATTGATAACCATTATTTTCAATACTTTTGAAAATACCTCATTTTAATTATGTTACTGGTATTCCTTCTATTTTCATATCCGTTAATACTTGACATTTAAAATGAAATGTTTTTTTTTCTTCAATTGTTTTATTGCTCTAACGCCGTATTATAGTCATTTGAAATAAAACCACTTGAAAAACAAAGGTTCTGCGCATTCAAGATTGAGCCCACCATTTGAAATAAGGTATCAATAAAAAGATAAATCAATGAAATTCCAATTGCATGAATGGTACGAAAATAAGAATGTTTCAAAAATACCTTAAAAATACCTAAAACTTATCAAGGCTCAACGTCAAAAATATTCTTTGAAGGTTTCACTGGTAGTAGAACGAGTAGCAGTGGAATATTAATAGTGGAATATGTCATAAAATATTAATGAAACATACTCACACCATCAGTTAACAAAAGAGAGTATGCACAAAAAAAAAACCGCAACATTATTTATAATTAAGGTAAAAATAGTTTAAAAAAAAAAAATATTGAAAACGAACTAAATAAGGTATTCCAATTGCCACCATAATACATTTTATATTTTATTATACAATCTGTATAAACTCCAAAAGAACACCAGAGTGAAAAAAAACACACAATAACACTAGTTTAAGAGAGAAAATAATGTTGTTGTGTTCAGATTTTCAAGAGAAAAAGAAGAAAGAACCGATGATGAAAATTGAGTCTATCTCACCTTCTACAGTAAGTAGCATTGCACACAGCAAGACACATACAGTAAACATCATAGGCTTCATCTGGAATGACATGGGGGAGAAAAACGAAAAGTTTAAGGAAGAGCTCATTCTCAACGCATATTGCATGTACGAATGTCACAATAACAAAATTACTGTATCATTTAGTTTATACCCAATCATACAAATATAATATACAAATTTACATGCAGCTCTTCTTGTCACCCCGTCCACCTCTGCACCGAAGCTCTAGATATATACACACGCAATTCTAAAGTAAAATATGATGCATAACAAATATGTATTTATCTGATCGACAGTTTTGATCTTGGATCTTTATCTTTTAATCACGGTATCGATGCGATAAACGAATTAACCAAATTACGCACCCTAATATCTCTCATGTTATTCAAATTTGGTCGAATGCTTCAGTAAAATAGAAATCACTTTAAAGCAGTAATCATGATAATGGTATTGAATAACGCATAATCATTGAAATAATCGAGTTTAATGTATTTATTCATTGTTCTCTCTTTCAACCAAACCAAAATGCATCATTGTTATTGACAGTAAAATATGCATACAATGGTGTGATGGTACTTACTTTGTTTCAGGTGATATTGTTCCAAAATTCTGCAAAGATGACAAGAGGCCTTGAATAATCTCAGATCTACCAATTTTATTTCGATACTCTACAACCTCTAAAGTTTATATAGAAAATATTTAATCTCACTACACGACAAGAGATTATATCATTTCATGCTTGCTGTCGTGTTTAATTATTTTCTCACCGATTCGTCAACAGGCATTTTGCAACGATTTGGAAATCCTTTCGACACAGGTGACGGGCGAAACTTCTGTCATTGCAATATTCAATTACTGAAATAGGTTAAATAGCTTATTGGTTAGCAGGAATCAGCTAATAAAATTGCATTCCAATTTACTAGATACATCGATGTACTTACATAAATATCTTTTGAACATTACTATGCAGCGTATGGTACTTTTGACGAATAAATGAAAATGATGCAAAAGTATGCACGGTTTATTAAATTTAATTTGGTTTGTTTCTTGTAGGGTTTGTAGATTATATGTCATCATTTTAGAGATATATATTTATGTTGAAATACTATGCATTTTCGTATCATCAGTTCAGTATTTATGTCTGAAATGTGCTTGCCTAATTGTTAATCCCTTTTTCAAGGGCGTCGTCATTTAGCTTAATTAATGAGGAGGCTGTTGTATCAGTGTTAAAACACAATTCCTCGTACTATTGGCATCATTGACTGATTTGACTTCGTTGAAATTTAGGTGAGAGAGAGAGAGAGAGAGAGAGAGAGAGAGAGAGAGAGAGAGAGAGAGAGAGAGAGAGAGAGAGAGAGAGAGAGAGAGAGAGAGAGAGAGAGAGAGAGAGAGACAGACAGACAGACAGAGATAGAGACAGAGAAACAGATTAATCCAACAATACAGTCAGATGTAAGAGCCAAAATGAGCGATTGATTAAAGTCATGCATCGTTTGACGGTAATAATACCCACATTGTCGATCGTGGACATGGTTAAGACAATGGGGATCTTTTGTTGCGCATTCTCCAACGATAGACTCTCATTGGCCGAAAGTTTGACGGAAATCATGACGAAACGACCAAAGAGTGACTATAGATGGGGTAGGCCTACCAGTGATTGGTGGATTCAGCTCACGTTCTCCATGAGATGTTACAGGTTCTAGCTGTTAATTGGGATAACATTTTTGTTTGCTTCTTTTCTTTTTTTTTTACACATGAGAGACATACGTTGCCAATAATTTTGTTCGTTGCTGCCACTGCATACGTATACGTGTGCATTCAGGAGCTTGTCTGTTATGCAGTGAAACCTTCATGGTGGAGTTGGAGGAGTCAGAGGAGTGGGAGAATTTTTTTAGTTGTTCACGAAAGAAGTTTTACAACAACACTGCAGATTGAATAAACTTCTATGATACCCCTGCACCCTTTCGGCGTTGGACATCATCATAATCATGCACATGGTGCATGAGCTTTCATTATGATGTTGCGCGGGTTAATACACGTTGATACATGTAGCGAGGCAGTGCAGGAGATACCCATATTCATTTATCTGTATCTGTTTATAGACCAGCTGAACATTGAGAGAAAAACGTTACAATCTTCTACATAGGGATGATGTAACTATTATTATGATCTTCTCAACATCATAATCATTCAAAATTAATATATACTTTATACTTACAAGCAGATTACTTTGGAATATAAGATAATGTTAAAAGCCAACTTAGCCACCTTCACGCGAATTAAGATAACTTATTAAATATTATGATTTACATCCACCATTGCACTAATGGTAATTAAAGGGAGTTAATAAACATGTAAAGTGAGGCTCAGATGTTTGTATAACTTTTTAGGCCTATTATTTACCATTCCATAGGAATACTGGCTAGATCTTACTTTTTTTCTTTCTTTTTTTTTGTAATTCAGATAAAAATAACCCACTTTATGTCAATTAAGACCTTGTCTCTCCCCCCTTCTGGTTTTTACTCTTCCTCTCCATCATCATGACCATTATTTCTCTCTCTCCCTCTTGTTTTTTTTTTTTTAAATATTTTCTTGTCCTCACTCTCTCTTTCTCTCTCTCTCTATCTCTATCTCTCTCTCTCTCTCTCTTTTCCAGCTGCTCTCTTCTCTTTCTTTCCCTCTTTCTCTCTCACTTTCTTCCTCTCTCTCTTTCTCTCAGTCTCCCCCACCTTTTCTCTCTCTCTCTCTCTTGTATTTCATTTTATCTCTTCGCCTTCCTTCAACCTTTCACATCAAATAGAATAATGATTTCTTTATTAAATTATAACACTACCAATAAATATAGATTAAAAAATACATTCGCACATATTAAAATTTTCACAGTATTGTGCATTTTTATTTATTTTTTGAAAATCTGATACAAACGATATAAAAGTTACAATCTGGAAATGCTGTCTCTTAATACGATGTCAACTCCTTCATATTTTTTGGTTAAACTTTGGCGTTAATGTTTTCAAAATTGTTTCCATATTTTATAATTGCAACTTTAAATGACAGCCAAACTAATTGTAGTCTATATACATGTACTTGGATTATACTGGATTTAAAACAATAGATTTTAAACTGCGAGAAGACTGAAAACATTTCTTGTAATACTGTTTTTTGTTTTTGTTTTGTTAGATACGACAATATAATGATAGAGTTAACTATATAGTTTAATCACCGGTATAGGTTTGACTCCACTTATATAACTTTAACATTTACTCCTCCATATGATATGATATTCAATTTTACCAAAAAACAATGTTAATGAAAAGTCAATGATCACTCGGGTGTAAAATGAATTGTGTAAACCATTTTAAATATTTATCATGAAAAAAAAAATCATTGCACAAGTTGTGTAGACTACTAGGCCTATACATGTTTGTTGCTTTCTCAATATGTTCGTTACACACGAAGACCTATATTGTCACATGTGTTTTAAAATTCCCTTTCAGGGGAATTACATTATAATGTCTCACTTTATATTTACATTCTTTTAAATGACTCTACCATGACAGCGCTTCCATTGCTCCCAAAAAATGAGAAAATCCAAACCTATAGTAACGCTAACCAAGATACAAGAGATATGTGATTATTTTTAGTGTTTCGTAACTTACAGAAAGCTTTGAATAATTATAATATGTCATAATAATATTTTAGTGATATTGCACTGGTTGCTTCTTTTAAGTTGTCATGGGTGTTGTCGTTTCGTTAGTACCAACAGCAGGACCAACCCCTGCACCAGGGTCTGTACCAGTACCCATGTCAGTTCCAGTCCCAGTTCCAGTACCCGTATCTGTTCCAGTACCTGTTCCTGTTTCGTTCTCTTCACTACTGCTCGAGCTGCTGCTCGATGATCGTTTGTGCCTCGACCGACCTGAAAATATAAATCAAGTTTTACTTTATTCTCCACTCAATTTCAATTTGTGACTCTCCGACTCAAAATAAGTCGTCTATATAGTGCGCTGTATAACTATGCTTTAAAAAAAAACAAAAAAACTTTAACTATAGATTCCAAACTTTCCAATGATACCAGACACTAATAGTTAACTATAGTAGAATTAAGTGAGATTTCACTTTACAATAAGAGCTATAAATGTTTTTTTTTTTTTAATGCAAGAAGCATACTTCAGTCTTATACTAACTTTTTGGTGGTTTTAAGGTTGCTGGTCACATCTGAGAAATAACTTGTTCAAATTCGTTCAAATCTTTACTTTAAGTTCTGCTCCTATTTCTTCACTTAAAGCTACAATTTACAACTTATTCATTCCTTTCAAATTGATGAGAATAATCAATTTGTGTTTGTATTAACCATTAAGTTGTTGGAGTATTTATCAGTGCTTTCAAGCATGAAAATTTCATTTCCCCATACGTATCTTCTTTATCAAGCCAACGAAGATACAAATATTTAATTTGAACCTATATCATTTTTATTCGAAGCAAATGGCCATGAGATTAGATTGCGATTAGTTCGCTACTCAAGTCTCTTGAGTTGCGGAGATGTCGCCATGACGTCGTCTTAACGTTTCCAGAGTCTCCGGAGAGTCACAAGAAAATCAATCAAAAGACTACCAAAAAAATGTATATGTACAGGTATGTATGATTCTTAAAGAATTTTCCCAGTCACTTTAACCATCCGTGACGTCTCTGCGACTCTCTAGTCTACGAGTGATATACAAAAATTAGTCGCGGAAACGTCGTCTGGCGTGCAAGCAACATTACTGGGGAAAAAACACTCTTTACAAAAATGGAACATATTGAATATTTTAAAAGACCTTTTCCAGTCGCGTTGCGGCAGTATCTCGAGTCGAGTCGAGTCATGAACTATCTCAAGGCGGGTGAAATAGGGCCTTAAATTTAAACTCTTTCCATTCAAAGATCAAACTTTTCATCACAAAATTTTAACCTCGTGATAGGACTATACATTTTTGTAAACCAACAGCTATAACAGTTTTGCTGATATAATGGCGTTTATATGAAGCCTAATTCCTTTTGCAATGTAAACACATAATTTAAAAAAATCTTGAATCTTTCAACACTGAACTGATGATTAGTGGATATGCATGCAATAAACGAATAAAATATAATATTATGGAAAGAGCTTTACAGACACATTTTCCACACTATACAATATACATTTTAACGGAAAAAATTACATTACATTTTATATATTCGCTATAAATAGTTGTGCTAAATAAGAATTAAAGTAATTTATTCATTTTTTAAAGAATTATATTACAAACAAAAAAGATGAAAACATTTATCAGTGAAGACAAATGTTCTAGTTAAAGGAAATACGATTCAATACATACCAAATTACGAAACATAATTCACTTAGGTGAACCGTTAAAAGATTAAAAAACAAATAAATGAAATATTAAACTGAAAACTATAGGCCCACCACATGTCTTACATTCGACAGCAATCAGCATTGCACACAGAACGATACAGAGAGTAAACATTATCGGCTTCATCTATATTAGGGATGAAAAGAAAAAAGAGATCATCATGTTATTAAGTGAGGAAAAATACGTTCGTTTAAAACTTTTACGAAAAGGAAAGTCTTTAATTAAAAACAATTATACCATAATATGGAAGGAAAAAAAAAAAAAAAAAAAAAAAAAAAAAAAAAAGCGAAATTTCTATTGGAAAACTGTATACGCTTATTGGACAACAGTGAAAAGGTTTATACCAATAATTAACATCCCAATTATAAAGATGCAAATACAAGCTGATGATACTGAATTAATATTTACTTACTTTGATCGAAGTAATACTGTTCTAAGGCTCAAAAGAAATAACTGGATGTTCCCAGATATGAAACTTAATTTGTTATCTTTGGAAATCATCAGCTCCTTATATAGGAACTGATTTTTTTTTCATCAGTTTTATATCATAATGACACTTGTATCACATCAACCTTGCTGTCTTCATCAATTTTGTATCCTCTCGTCAAAAAACTTAAAGCAGCCACCCGGAAATCCGAAAGCGCAGGTGAAGAAAACTTCGCCAAAACTTTTAGAAAACAACATTAAATTTGGGAAATCATTATTCTTGGAAGTTTAATTCTGTCAACCATAATCCATACTGATCACGATAAGTTTATTGATTTCTATAGTCTCAACAAATTTACATTTTCAAAGTAGATAACATAATATATTACATGATACAAAAATACGAGGATTTTGAAACTGTCGACTTTGGGTGGTATTTCACTTCGCGGAGACGTCTCCGCG
>CALNVZ010002100.1:6530753-6626677 GCA_940671915.1 Paracentrotus lividus
ACAGAATATAAAATTTCGTCTCCCGCGACGGATAAAAAGTATAAAAGACGTCTCCGATATCGCGGAGACGTCTCCGCGACAATTTATGAAAAAAGGAAAAGTCTGAAGTATTCCCAAATCCGTCTCCGACACGTCTCCGAGATGTCTCCGCGATATCGGAGACATCTGTAATACTTTTTATCCGTCGCGGAAACGAAATTTTCTATTCTGTCGCGGAGACGTCTCCGCGAAGTGAGATACCACACCTTTGCAAACATATTCATCAATAGTATTTAAGGAATTTTGAAATTGGTAGGATATATAAAAGGTGCTGAAAATGTTCTCTGTCAGAATCGACGTTTCAATACAATGGTATCGATATATAATGATTGATATATATAAACTACAAACATTTGTTTTTATCAAGTTACATGTGAAGCAACAATCTGGATCTAAAAGCAATCCTCAATCATGTTTTTTTCTTCTTTTTTTTCTGGGAAGTGCCTTTTTAAAGAAATCGTGTTGCCTGATTATTTCTCCACTTATCAATGGAAATGACAGGTTGGACATAGAAAGAGATAGAGACAGACAGACAGAAAGAGAAAGAAAGAGAGAGAGAGAGAGAGAGTTACAGTCACTGAAGACTCAGTATCAACACGTAATATAATTTAATAAGCACCTGATATATCAGTTCTTGGCTTCGAAACACCGTGATTCGATTTGACTTTGTGACAGGAGAGAAGGTCAGACACAATAATGGCATATAGAGCAGGGAAAGGAAGACAGATATAAATATAAAGATAAATCAATAAGGAGGTTATCAGATAAGGAGAAGGAAGAGGGAGGTTGGTAGAACAAAAAAAAAAAAAGAGTAATTTGAAAGTGAAAATGTTACTTGAGAGTGAGTGGGGGGGGGGTGTAAAGAGCAACCGATTTGGTTTAATTAGTATATTCGGCTTTACCATAAACATCTTATGTAATTTCTAGGATCTATTTCTAACATTACATCCAATTTTAACTGAATCAAATTTGTATCTTATCAGATATATCATGGATACTATGGATTTGTATTCTTAAAAAAAAAATCTGTAGACTGGTTATCCTTTTCTTCTTCTTAAAAAAAACAAACAACAAAACAACAAAAACAACTTTGTTATTTGACTACTCATTTAAATCACAAAATAAAATACGCTGACATTCCTAGACAGTCATGTAAGAATAATGTAAGCTCTAAATATCATTTTGCTAATAAAAAAAAAAGCCCAACAACAACAAACAATAACGAAACATTGTAGCAATGACGTCTTGTCCTTCACTCTAGAAAAAATTATACAAGTTGTTTAAAATCTTAAACAACTGCGTGTTAACCGGTGAATCGCACAGCGTTGTTTAAAAATTAAACAACCTGTAGTTGTTTAAAACTTTAACACTCTTGTTGTTTAAAAGTTTAACAACCTGTTGTTTAATGGTTGTTTAAAATATCAACAGTATTGTTTAACGCTTCTCTTCAAAAATAAAACGCTCCAACGTTTGGTAATGCGCGCCGGGTGTATCGAACTCACGACCCTTCTATTATAGGCAGACGTCTATCTCATGAGCAACACATCAGGACATACACTTTAATGTGTGAGGCATAGACTTTCGCCATGATTGAAATGTTGCAACCAATTTACCTTGCATGTATATAACGAGTGATGCGTTTAGCTGATGACTTCACATGACATTTGCCTCGGCCTGTTTAAAACAAACTGTTTAATTTCATAAACTCTAATCTTTAAACAGGCTGCGTTTTTAAGTGCTTATAAACCTCGTTTTTCCGGCTTTAAACAACATTTGTTTAAATATTAAACAAGAATGTTTAACTTTAACCAACATTTTTTTTAAAGAGCGAAATTTTTAAACGCGTTCTAACAGTGTTGCATCTCAAAAGAAAATGAATCGTTATCATTTGAAAACATACCGTATAATTTAGGGGATATAAAATGACTAAACCAAGGTGCAAAACGGTGTATAATAATTACCAGGGCCGTGATATATGATTGGCAACACGTCACGTGTTCTATGGTCTCATCTGTGGCCAAGTATAAGAGGATGTTCGAAGAGAAGGATTACATGCACTATTTCCTTCCCTTCCATTTGGTCAAGGGTTACAAGCAAACTTGCCAAATTATGAAATTATGGTTGATTTCGAAGATTCTTGTTAACACCGAGCAAAGTGTAGTCTTCCATTCAAGAATATAATTCGTAATTAATAAGTAATTAATTTAGCCAACAATGAGAAGTGATTTCAGTTTAATGTGCATGTTTGAGATTGATAACGGTCAGATTTATTTTGATAGAAGGAAGTAACAAGTAGCCATTAAAGCAAAATCATCGTAATATTAATGCTGTCAGGTGAAATACTTCTCCCGAATTAAACATGTATTTATGAGTAAATGACAGACTAAATTTCCTGAACGTCTCGCAAGAATGATAAACAAGAAAGAAACGAATTTGAAGAAAGAATCTAACATTTTTTTTCAACATTAATTCCTTTATGTAGGTTTATTAACAGTAATGGAATACTTTCCGCAAAGATTCGTTTACATGCGTGTTTCGGGTTTATTTACAAGACATCAGATTGCGTTTTTTTTAATAGCATGGTAGATAATCAAGTAATTTCATAACAACAAGGAACTATAGTAATTATAAGCAATTGATTTAAATAATAATTACTATAACGAACCTATCAGCTTTGATTTATTTGAATTAGGCATTATATACAAATAGCAATATTGTTTTTCTCATAATGCTTTGGGGTACAAAAACATTTCGATACAAATGTACGAAAAAAGAGCAACGAATGGATTATTGAAACTTTTTTTTTCCTGATAAAAAACACAAGTTGATAAATTATTATTCATCTATAAAGACATTTGAGATGTTAGTTAGATTCTGAGCTGGATATATAAAGGTTTACCTGTAAGGCCTTAAAATAATAACAATGGTTTACTGACCCTACATTGTACTTTCATCCTTTTGACAGATGCCGAATGATGAATCACAGCTGTGTCACAGTCATGGTAATTAGTATGTATACCATCATCTCAAATGGGAAGCCACGAGACATTTTCAAATGGTAAGATCTTAATGCTACACAACGAGTTTCAAAAATCACATTAAAATGATTGTTATTTGATATATAAGTCGCGAAAAAAAGTACAAAAAGGTATGTGCCTAATTTAATAAGATTTTTAAAAAAAATAATGCCAGAGTTATACCTCCTAGGCCTACTCCGAATTTTAGATTATCCAGAGTGAAATAGAGTTCATTAATCCGAAAAAAATAAATTAACATTTCATTTCATTTCATTTATTTATTAGGTCCAAGTTCAGTACATTGGAAAATTTGTTTGTTCGCATAAAAAAAAAAAAAAAAAAAAAAACAGAAATATAAAATGACAAGTAAATAACAAATATAAGTACGTTTTGCAAAAAAATTGCACATGGTGCCAAAAATCCAACACTATGTAAATATAAAACATATACATTTGGACGAGCCCCTAACTGCCCCCTTAATAAATTTTCAAATGAATGAACTTGATTTAATTTTCGTTTAACAGATCATTTTCATATATGGAGCTTTTTTCATTTCCTGCAAAAAGAACCTTTAATTTAATATGAACCTTCGGAATAAGGGACATTCGGACTTTTTGTACAAAAACCGAATCATTTTCGGATTAACGTACCTTTGTGGTGAGTATCTTGTGTGTTTAGAAGACGGAACTTCCAAATACCGAGTAACCCCCCGAATAAAATAGACAGGAAATAGAATGAGAGTAGTATTTGTGTGTGAGAGAGAGAGAGAGAGAGAGGGGGGGGGGGGCGCGGAGACGTCTCCGCGAAGTGAGATACCACCCTTTGCAAACATATTCATCAATAGTATTTAAGGAATTTGAATTGGTAGGATATATAAAAGGTGCTTGAAAATGTTCTCTGTCAGAATCGACGTTTCAATACAATGGTATCGATATAATAATGATTGATATTATAAAACTACAAAACATTTGTTTTTATCAAGTTACATGTGAACGCAACATCTGGATCTAAAAGCATCCTCAATCATGTTTTTTTCCTTCTTTTTTTTCTGGGAAGTGCCTTTTTAAAGAATCGTGTTGCCTGATTATTTCTCCACTTATCAATGGAAATGACAGGTTGGACATAGAAAGAGATAGAGACAGACAGACAGAAAGAGAAAGAAAGAGAGAGAGAGAGAGAGAGTTGACAAGTCACTGAAGGCTCAGTATCAACACGTAATATAATTTAATAAGCACCTGATATATCAGTTCTTTGGCTTCGAACACCGGATTCGATTTGACCTTTGTGACAGGAGAGAAGTCAGACACAATAATGGCATATAGAGCAGGGAAAGGAAGACAGATATAAATATAAAGATAAATCAATAAGGAGGTTATCAGATAAGGAGAAGGAAGAGGGAGGTTGGTAGACAAAAAAAAAAAAAAAGTAATTTGAAAGTGAAAATGTTACTTGAGAGTGAGTGGGGGGGGGGTGTAAAGAGCACCGATTTGGTTAATTAGTATATTCGGCTTACCATAAACATCTTATGTAATTTCTTGGATCTATTTCTAACATTACATCCATTTTAACTGAATCAAATTGTATCTTATCAGATATATCATGGATACTATGGATTTGTATTCTTAAAAAAAAAATCTGTAGACTGGTTATCCTTTCTTCTTCTTAAAAAAAACAAACAACAAAACAACAAAAACAACTTTGTTATTGACTACTCATTTAAATCACAAAATAAAATACGCTGACATTTCCTAGACAGTCATGTAAGAATAATGTAAGCTCTAAATAATCATTTTGCTAATAAAAAAAAAAGCCCAACAAACAACAAACAATAACGAAAACATTGTAGCAATGACGGTCTTGTCCTTCACTCTAGAAAAAATTATACAAGTTGTTTAAAATCTTAAACAACTGCGTGTTAACCGGTGAATCGCACAGCGTTGTTTAAAAATTAAACAACCTGTAGTTGTTTAAAACTTTAACACTCTTGTTGTTTAAAAGTTTAACAACCTGTTGTTTAATGGTTGTTTAAAATATCAACAGTATTGGTTTAACGCTTCTCTTCAAAAATAAAACGCTCCAACGTTTGGTAATCGCGCGCCGGGTATCGAACTCACGACCCTTCTATTATAGGCAGACTCTATCTCAATGAGCAACACATCAGGACATACACTTTAATGTGTGAGGCATAGACTTTCGCCATGATTGAAATGTTGCACCAATTTACCTTGCATGTAATATAACGAGTGATGCGTTTAGCTGATGACTATCACATGACATTTGCCTCGGCCTGTTTAAACAAAACTGTTTAATATCTAAACTCTAATCTTTAAACAGGTCGTTTTTAAGGCTATAAAACCTCGTTTTTTCCGGCTTTAAACAACATTGTTTAAATATTAAACAAGAATGTTTAACTTTTAAACCAACATTTTTTTAAACAGCGAAATTTTTAAACCGCGTTCTAACAGTGTTGCATCTCAAAAGAAAATGAATCGTTATCATTTGAAAACATACCGTATAATTTAGGGGGATATAAAATGACTAAACCAAGGTGCAAAACGGTGTATAATAATTACCAGGGCCGTGATATATGATTGGCAACACGTCACGTGTTCTATGGTCTCATCTGTGCCAAGTATAAAGAGGATGTTCGAAAGAGAAGGATTACATGAACTATTTCCTTCCCTTCCATTTGGCAAGGGTTACAGCAAACTTGCCAAATTATGAAATTATGGTTGATTTCGAAGATTCTTGTTAACCCGAGCAAAGTGTAGTCTTCCATTCAAGAATATAATTCGATTAATTAATAAAGTAATTAATTTAGCCAACAATGAGAAGTGATTTCAGTTAATGTGCATGTTTGAGATTGATAACGGTCAGATTAATTTTGATAGAAGGAAGTACAAGTAGCCATTAAAGCAAAATCATCGTAATATTAATGCTGTCAGGTTGAAATACTTCCCCGAATTAAACATGTATTTATGAGTAAATGACAGACTAAATTTCCTGAACGTCTCGCAAAGAATGATAAACAAGAAAGAAACGAAATTTGAAGAAAGATCTAACATTTTTTTTCAACATTAATTCCTATTATGTAGGTTTTTAACAGTAATGGAATACTTTCCGCAAAGATTCGTTTACATGCGTGTTTCGGGTTTATTTACAAGACATCAGGATTGCGGATTTTTTTTAATAGCATAGGTAAGATAATCAAGTAATTTCATAACAACAAGGAACTATAGTAATTATAAGCAATTGATATAAATAATAATTACTATAACGAACCTATCAGCTTTGATTTATTTGAATTAGGCATATTATACAAATAGCAATATTGTTTTTCTCATAATGCTTTGGGGTACAAAAACATTTTCGATACAAATGTACGAAAAAGAGCAACGAATGGATTATTGAAACTTTTTTTTTTCCTGATAAAAAACACAAGTTGATAAATTATTATTCATCTATAAGACATTTGAGATGTTAGTTAGATTCCTGAGCTGGATATCATAAAGGTTTACCTGTAAAGCCTTAAAAAATAATAACAATGGTTACTGACCCTACATTGTACTTTCATCCTTTTTGACAGATGCCGAATGATGAATCACAGCTGTGTCACAGTCATGGTATTATTAGTATGTATACCATCATCTCAAATGGGAAGCCACGAGACATTTTCAAATGGTAAGATCTTAATGCTACACAACGAGTTTCAAAAATCACATTAAAAATGATTGTTATTTGGATATATAAGTCGCGAACAAAAAGTACAAAAAGGTATGTGCCTAATTTTAATAAGATTTTTAAAAAAATTGCAGAGTTATACCTCCTTAGGCCTACTCCGAATTTTAGATTATCCAAAGTGAAATAGAGTTCATTAATCCGAAAATAAAATAAAATTAACATTTCATTTCATTTCATTTATTTATTAGGTCCAAAGTTCAGTACATTGGAAAATTTGTTTGTTCGCATAAAAAAAAAAAAAAAAAAAAAAAAAAAAAAAAAACAGAAATATAAAAATGACAAGTTAAATAACAAATATAAGTACGTTTTGCAAAAAATTGCACATGGTGCCAAAAATCCAACACTATGTAAATATAAAACAAATATACATTTGACGATGCCCCCTAAACTGCCCCCTTAATAAATTTTCAAATGAATGAACTTGATTTAATTTTCGGTTTAACAGATCATTTTCATATATGGAGCTTTTTTCATTTCCTGCAAAAAGAACCTTTAATTTAATATGAACCTTCGGAATAAGGGACATTCGGACTTTTGTAGCAAAAACCGAATCCATTTTCGGATTAACGTACCTTTGTGTGAGTATCTTGTGTGTTTAGAAAGACGGAACTTCCAAATACCGAGTAACCCCCCGAATAAGATAGACAGGAAATAGAATGAGAGATAGTATTTGGTATGCTGTGAGAGAGAGAGAGAGAGAGAGAGGGGGGGGGGTAGTTATTGACCATGGATAGACATACAGGCCCAAATTCACAAACGTGGTTTAGTTAGTCCATGGTCTACCACGTTTGTGAATTCGGGCCATAAGGGGAGAAGAGAAATGGAGAGAAGCAGAGAGAGAGAGAGAGAGAGGAAGAAAGAGAAAGAGGGAAAGAGAAAATGAGGGGACAGGCAAACAGTTAGAACGTATATTGAAACATGTTGTTACATTTTATGATATAGAAATTCCAACAACAAGCTATGAGGCCATTTCAATATCAGCCAGTACATCAGAAGAATCCAAACTGCGCAACAGAGACAGTCGTGTAAAGAGCTCTAAATCAGCTACTACATCAGCTGACGGAGAAACAACATCTATGATGACCACTGAAACATCTCTTACAACAATCCTTAAGAGAACGACGACAGCTCAAACAACATCTAGTGCAAGAATTAGCTCCGTTGGCATGACAACTCTGCATCCAACAACAAAAAGAGTGGTTTCATCTGTCACTCAAACAACCCCAACACAAAAAGCGACAACATCACCTCCCAGAACTTCTACTGATGCCTCAACACAAACGCTTTCAACCAGCCAGGTAACTACTTCGACACAGTCGTCACTACATACAAGACAACCAGCCACAGAAACAACCCAGTTTATGGAAACAGGGACTACCATTAGACGAGGCGATTTAGGATAAGCTTTCTGCTCTTCAAAAGGGCACAAACTGAAATTATTAAGTATGATTATGAAATCATATTCGAATAAATAAGAATAGTAAAATCCATTAAGTTTTCTTAAACAATTAACATCGTACATTGTTAACATGGTTAAAGCAACGTACAATCAAATATTTTTTGCCAACAAGGTTGAGTAAGCACACTTTGAAAATAAAGCAAGAAATGGTCAAAGACACTGTTAATATGGCATCCAAAAATTACATCTATAACTTTCAATTTTGCCTTTAATATTTGCTCGCTCCTGCATGATTCGATGGATCAATATAATTTTCAAAATATTTGTAGAAACACTCATGTAACAATATTTTAACGTTAAGATCTTTCGCCATTTTGGCCAAGCGGATTTTTTTTTGTGTGCTGTTTTTTTTTTATTTTTTTTTTTGATAGATAATCTGACAGTGAGAGTCTTTTTTATTTTACATGAAACCATCATATCATTTTTTCTAGAATTTTCAAATCAATTTTACACTTCCTAATGTTGATCAAGGACAGAGCCAAATAAGATTGAACAAAAGCTTCATATTGTC
This sequence comes from Paracentrotus lividus, assembly GCA_940671915.1. Lineage (NCBI taxonomy): Eukaryota > Metazoa > Echinodermata > Echinoidea > Camarodonta > Echinidae > Paracentrotus > Paracentrotus lividus. The sequence goes on from CALNVZ010002100.1 coordinate 6,539,521, forward strand.
ATGTTTTTCATGTATATACATAAAGTAATGATTGCCAGATTTTTAAACAGATGGTTTAGATGAGTAATGGTGTTTACAAAGAAAAAATTTATAACAAAAACGGTTAACTGTTTTATTAATTTGATCCCAAGCCGAAAAAATATGCGCATGAGCAGACTGTTTTATAATACAAAATAAATCACAATCTCCTCCTTCTCTATTGACTTTACACTGTAAAAAAAAGGTAACTCGCAAGAAAATGAGTAAACTAATGCTTTACTCCCAACGGAGTAAATTTTGTTTACGCTTAACAGAGCTAGTAAAAAGATAACGCGCAAGAAAATGAGTAAACATAATTATGCTTTAGTCCCAACGGAGTAAATTTTGTTTACTCTTAACAGAGTAAAAAGGTAACTCGCAAGAAAATGAGTAAACTAATGCTTTACTCCCAACGGAGTAAATTTTGTTTACGCTTAACAGAGCTAGTAAAAAGGTAACTCGCAAGAAAATGAGTAAAAAAATTGTTTACTCTTTTCGAAGCTAGGAATGATACATAGATGACTAAAAGTTACTCTTTTCTGAGTAACATTTGGCTCTACTGCATGAGTAATATTTTTTACTCAATTTCACGCGAGTTACCTTTTTGCTCAGTATTGGGTAAGATTTTACTCATTTTTTTTTTACAGTGTAGGATAAGAGTTGACCTACATAGTGTCGCCATGATTTTTGCAATGCTCCCAAATTTCAAAGTATTGTCAAGGCTTACTTCTTGGAAAATGAAAATTTGTTTAATTTCGATACTTACAGGCTTATATGTTTCTAAAGTAAGAGAACTAATATTTAGAATTTCCTGTATTGAGTTTCCATTTCCATTGTTTGCATGCCTTTAGAATTATATACCACATTGAAAAAAAAAAAACATCGCCCAGGGTAGGTCAGGTTTGATTTCCAGTAAAATTGATACTCTCATAAGTCTTAATAGTGCTTCAACGAGGAAATTGACACGCAATACCAATGTCATTGTGGGGATATCTACACATTTTTTTTTATAATTTGAACGAGATTCAAGTAACTTTTGTAGAAACATATTTAAGTTACATGCATATCATGAAAATTAATTCCAGTATTGAATCGATTAAGTAATTTGGATTAAAAATGTCAAATTTTAGTTTAGAATTGAAATCTTTATATTGTGTGATGAAGATTAAACGACTGTGTAATTTATTTACTTTTGTGTCCCATCGCTAAATATTGAGTATAAAAGAATACTAACAATGCATTATCAGTTTGCCAAACTATAAATTGTGAAATTAGTGTTGGTATAGATTGTCAAATGATGGCGACTACGGTAATTGTATAATAATATTGATGATAATAATAATGATGTTTATGATGATGATGATGATGATTAAGATAATGGTGATGAAAATGCTGCTGCTGATGATGATGGTGAAAAAGAATGATGAAGATAATGATGATAAAGTTAGTGATGATGGTGGTGGTGGTGGTGGTGGTGGTGATGATGATGATGACGATGATGATGATGGAGATAGTGATGGTGATAATGATGATGGTGATGAAAAGGATGATTATGATAATGTTGGTGAGGGAGATGATAATGACGATGAAGATAATAAACATGATGAAGAGAATAGTGAAATATAATGAAGATTTTCGCAATGACTATTCTGACGATCATCAATCTTCACATTCTTAGTCTCCAAATGGTTATAATGAATGTTGCCATTATATGCGTGGTCTTAATGATCATAATCATGTTTCAAAATATAAAGCAATATAACAAAGGTCGAAACTTGATAATAACAATACCCCTCCCCCCCCCAAATGAAATTGATGCATATTCTTATGGTAGTAATGAAGGCGAATGATGATGATGGTGATGCTGATGGTGATGATGATGGCGATGATGATGATGATAATGATGATGATGATGATGGAGATGGTGCTATGATGATGATGATGATGATGATGATGATGATGATAACTATAAAAATGGTGATGATGATGATGATGTGATGGTGATGATGATGGGGATAATGATGATGATGATAATGAAGAGAATGATGAGAACTGTAATGACGATGATAATGATGATGATGGTGATGATGATGATGACAATGACAATGATTATAATTGCCTAGCAAATCTATAACTTCAAAAGGGAAGGTTGAAACAAAGCATTGAATATGTTGATTGACAAGAATCATATACTCAGCGGATATTGTGCTAAATTAGAAGTGATCCTGTCCAGAATCTCCATTTCAAGACACTTCCTAGCAGCAATTATCACATTAATTTGAATGCAACAAGTAAAATTTCCCTCTCCGCACAGCAGTCCCCTCTCTCTCTCTCTCTTTCTCTCTTTCTCTCTCTCTCTCTCATCTCTCTCTCTCTCTCTCTCTCTCTCTCTCTCTCTCTCTCTCTCTCTCCCTCCCTCCCTCCCTCCCTCATTCCCTCTCTCTTTCTCCTGCTCTTTCTATACATTTTGGGGTTTCATTCCCTAATCATATAATTGCTGTATTTCTTTCCACCCTTTTTCAACAAGACATTCTCTCTCATACTTATAATATCTTCATACTTTCCCGAATATTGTTTCTCCTCTGTATTTTCACCTCATTAATGAAATTATAATAAATGAAATAAGATTTAAGAAACTCATAATCATTCTTTTTTAAAGAACCATTTAAAAACTAAAGAAAATATATTTCGGTTAGATGATTTGAACCATTCATAGTCTCAATCACTCGACACACGTTTTTAATTTACTTGTTTATACTTATTACGACATAAATGTTTGTTGGCAACACGACAGTATCGGTGTCTAGTTGAACAGGTTAATACAAGAACACCTGAACAATCGTAGCGACAGGTAAATAATTTTCATCGGAATACATCATTAATCGTGTAATAAGATATGGTCATTAAATCATTAGGATTTAAATTGAATATTTCTATATGTGTTTTTGGATACAAGTTGATTAATGTATTTTGCTTGTACATTCCTTAATCAGTTATTTATTTCATTTATATGTATGGAAATTTATAGACTTGCAATGGCCATTACAAATCACATTTCTTCATACCACACTCTTTATAATAATGCAGACATCCGTATTTCATTTTCAAAATTATTTAGAATGAATGAATTAAGGTGAGTGACTTAATTCAACAAATTGAAATAAATATTCCACAATGATTAGATGAAATATATTTGCTATAAATATGGGTTAAATGAGAGGTGTTTAAACCATTCCACAACACCACTCAAAAAGTTTCCATCATTCATCACTGCTCAGCGTATACCAAGAAATAAAAGTAAGTTCAGTTTTCTTGTTTACATTTTGATCAACTGTCTTTTACAAAAAAAAATGAATAATTAAGAATTCGTTTTTACTCATTAATGTCTCCGTTATGCCTATATGAGAATGTTAATGAAAATTTATTTATTTTTTGTTGTTGTTATCATCACCCTTTTTCAGATGAAGACATCTGTTGCTTCTGTCATCTTTATAAACATTGCCATGGCCCTGTATACAGCAGGTAAGAGACTAGTATAGTGGCAATGGATTTCACTTTGAAATATATATTAAAAGTACGTGTAGGTAAATGTGAATAAGAATCAATCCGTATTAAAAAAAAACAAAAACAAAGAAAATGCAGAATATTTCTTTTCTAATATAATCCAAGTTTTGTTTTGACATTGAGCATAAAGTTCATTTATTTTCACTCAATCATTAAAAAGAAACATATTGAGTAGTTACCTTTACAAACAGTAAAATTAATGAATATAATGATATAGATATTGAAATAAATAAATAAAAAAGAATAATGTGTGGGGAAGAGCCGAAAGAAGTAACAATCCTGATACGGGAGCTCGACCCATAACTATTAAAATCATTATTAAAAAAAAAATAAAAAAGTTATGAAATGTGGAAAGAGAAGAAGAAGAAGAAGAAGAAGGAGGGATTGGGGGGAAAAAAAATCATGTTTTCAGCGTATGACAACCGGAAAAAGTATTATCATTTCAATATTATAGGTATAAGCCTCTCATCAAATATTTTTCATAAAATACTAAGTCTTTAAACGCTTCTCATTTATCTCCCCCTATCCTTCAGCAAATCCCATTGATTTTGGATGTAGAATCGCAAAGAACCGTATCGAATGCCACCTCTCACAGCTCTGTCCTGAATTCAAACCCAACGACGTCCTCAGCTGCGACAAAGATATGATGTCCAGCACGACAGCGACGACGAGTGACCACATGACGTCGCATTACCTCCTCGAAGCACACAAAGATAAATTCTGCGACGAGAACGGTCAGCGATTCGGCTCAGCTTGTGCAGTACTCGATCACGTGTGTTTTGGCAGAGAGACGTTTAACATCGTCTACTGTGAAGGCAAATATAACATTAAATACTCTTCCATTTCTCTCTTTTTTTTTTTTTTTTTTTTTTTTTTTTTTTTTTTTTTTTTTTTTTAATGACAATAATATGGAAATCATGTTCACTGAAATCATTAATCTGTATTATGTCACAGAATGAAATGTATCAATTTCATATTTTTCCTTTGCTTTCTTACTCTGGTACTTTTACATTATCAACCCTAACTGTTCGATGGCATATACCGTTTATTTTATTTGTAGCATTTAACTTGAACCTGAACACGTGAGAAAACATTTTCGTGATAACATGGACTCAGTATTTACCATTAAATTAATTTCATGACGAGACAACAACATAAATGACAATATGAACAAGCTTAAATTCTTCTTAAAGGAGAATGAAACCCTAGGATTCAGTTGAATTGTATGAAAAAAAAAAGAAAAAAAAAATCAAAGAAACAGATTAAAGAAAGTTTGAGAACAATTGAATAAATAATAAGAAAGTTATGTGCATTTGAATGTTGTGATCACTAATGCTATAGGGATCCTCACACTGGCAACAGGCCCAAGATGTGTGATGTCACACATGAACAACTCTCCAATATGACATACAAAAAAATACCAAAAATTCTTCTTTTTCCTCATTCTAATGGTAGTACAGACTCTTTACACATAATTATATTTTGTGAACTTGTATTACATGTCCTCCCATGAAAAGAATATCAGATCTTTTAACGGAATTAATAAAAAAAGACAATTTGAGTGAAATATGTACAACAGTAATGGGGAAGTTGTTCATGTATGACATCACACATCTTGGGCCCGTTGCCAATTTGAGGATCCCCATAGCAGTAGTGATTGCAACATTCATGTGCTCATAACTTTTGTATTATTCATTCATTTTTTCTCAAATTTTCATTGATCAGCTTCTTTGATTTTCCTGTTTTTGTACAATTTAATGAATTCCTAGGGTTTCCTTCCCCTTTAACCAGAACTGTTGTGTTTTATCAAAGGAAAACTGAATCTTTTTATTTTTTAACCAACTCGAATAATATCTTCACACTAAATCATTATGATTCTGTGTAAATTCACAAAATATTCGCATGGATCTGGAGATCCGCCCCTGGGCCTATACATTTTTCATCCTAACTCATCGTTTTGTCCCAATTATATCATTACAATCCCCACTTCTACAAAGTTTCAATACGAAATTCAATGGACTATATATCAACTCGTTTTCTTTGTTTTGCAGAATCTACTCAAAGATTCCGTCGAAGCGGCTCGTTCTCCAACAGTGACAGTGATTCTGGGTCCCACTCAGGCCATGTACATATTATGCCCAAGGCACCTGCAGCAACCAAGGCCCCTACCACCAAGGCAGCGGCAACAGACAAAGCAACAACAGCCACTGATGGACAAACATCAGATGAAGACCCCACCACCACGGCTGCTACCACTCCAACCACACCTACAACCCCCACCACACCTACGACCCCGACCACACCCACTACCCCTACAACCCCGACCACACCCACTACCCCTACAACTCCAACCACACCGACAACTCCAACAACACCAACCACTCCCACGACACCCACAACACCTACCACACCAACCACACCGACAACACCTACAACTCCCGCAACAGAAGCAGCAACATAGCTAGAAAGTGTATCATTTGCTGAATCGTCAGTTGTAGTGTGATGATGGGTTTCATTTTGTTTTAATATCTCCCAGCATTAATGTTTGCATAGGTTTGGACGACGGATTGCCAGATAATCGTCTACATCACAAAATGTGATGATCAAGTAGCTTTGTTTCCCCAAACACTGTTTTCGAAAGAAAAAAATAATAATAATGATAGAAATAAAAAAAAAACCCAACCCATCCTCTCCCCCGCCCCCCAAAAAATAATAATAGCAAAAAAAAAAAAAAAAAGCTTAAGCTTTTCATTTTTTTTTTGCATGTGATTTTTGGCAATAGCATGTTTGTCTTTTGTTTTTATTATTTATTTTATCTTAAATTTTTGTTCTTGTTTGTAAGATAATCTATATTCCTTTATGATTCTTATGTCACCTTTGCCTCACACCTAATTCAAATAATTGTTTTTCCGGTTAACTTTGCAAGGTTGAATGGAGTTATACCTTTATCTGTTAATGATGTATTTATATCTACTTTGTTTTATTATATGTATCATTTACTTTGTAAAAACCTTAGTAATTCAGCCTTTGGCTGCAAGAAATGTTTTGATGTTTGAATAAAAGACCATTATTATTATAAGATTTGGGGTAGATTAAAGATATATGTTATTTTTCTCCAAAATGAAAATTATCTCATCACTTGTCTTCTTGTGAATTTGAATGTACATGCCAATAAAATGGAAACATTTCTCAGTACAATAAAGCAACTAGATTAATAATGAAATTCAACAACTCGTATGGCTCTTTATTTCACTGCATTGTTATTTGAAAGGTTAGAATCTACTATAATTGTGTTAATATAAGTAGTAGTGTGTTGTATATGATGTCTATGTAACAAAGTGAACTGCATTGTCCGCTATTATCTAGATCTCTTTTATCTCATTTATAGACTAACAAATGAATCAGAGAAAATGAATACTAAATGAAGGTTTACATATTTGTCTACAGATTTATTGTTGTATTATACATGTACATTTTCAAACATATAACAGTCTGATGCAAAAGATATATCTTTACAATATGTTCTATGCAAAATGTCTCAAATAAATGAACAGACATACATGCTCAACTATAATTATTTCATGCAAGAAAAAAAAGGCTGCAGTATAATACATCATGGCAGTTGTCTTTAGCATAAATTTATTTTTTAATTGGGACTAAAAAAAAAAAAAAAAAAAAAACCTCAGGAGAGAAGTGGGGTCTTAACTGTTTCTTCCTCAATGAGTGAATTTTTAGGCTAACCTCTTTAAAAGAACACTGTAGGTACCCTTACATGTAGTCACATTACATATATTAGCCAAAGCCAAGAAACAACAGTGGGTTCATACGTTTACACCACAAACTATTATGCTCCCACTGACAATATACATAAGAATATGTCATAGTTTACTGATTTCATAAAATACATGAAAAAAAAATTGCAATAAGATGTATGTTAATTATGCTATGAGAAAGATACATTATTATGTATTGTATTGTATTTATTTTATTACATATAATTATTGTATACATGTGAATAAACATTTGGTAAATAGAGCCTACAAACAGCTACAGCTAATCGAAGTTGGCCCCATTCAATATCAAGATAAAATGTATATATATAACACAAGATAAGATGTTTATATAATATATTACATAAGCAACATTAAGACAATTTTAAATACAGTGATGAGAAATAACAAGTTAATTAATTTAATACTTCTCTAAGCTTTTTGGGATACTGATATTGTTATACAATGTAATAAAAAGAAATTGGAATATAGATAAGAGTTGTACTTGTAATCACTATTTTGAGCCAAAAAGTAGAATATGTTGTGTTACATTGGATTTACAAATGGAGAAACATACTAAGGAGTCTCCATATCACATTTTTACAAAGAAAGAGGGAATGTTTGGTAGTCTAATATGATATCAATCAAGTGAAAAAGCCATTGAGCAATAACCATGAGATACAGGGAAAACTGTCATGACGTTTTTGACAGACATAGTTGTTTAGTACAAGATTATTGAACTTGGATCAATATATAAAGGCTGCTTTTCGTTCAACTTCGCAATGTAATGTAAATTGTATCCCTTACATAAAATAATCATTCCCACTTCAATAACATAAAGCAAATAAACTAAAGATGAGCAAAATGAGTAGCAAGATTTGAATTTGAAACACTAATGGACAACTAAAAAAAAAAGGAAAAAGAAATGAAAAGGAGATAAAAAAAAAGGGAATAAATTCAAGCTAATGAAAAAGCAAACACCATCAAAGTTCTGATTTCTGACAACTGACAATGCCAGCATAAAAATAATTTTGTCTAATGCCCAATATGCGATTCACTTTAGTACAGGTCTTATGATTATGCATGGTGCAGTACCATATCTCAAGAACAGTTAGTAAGAGCAAGAATAAAAAACAGTTCATATTTCAATAACAATAATCACAAAACTTAGAAGGCACTTAATACTGATGGTTTTTTTTAAAAGCACACTTCTATAACCCAAGTTAAGTTTCCAAAAACTATTTGTTTGGGCAACAATGTATTTTGCCTTATAATTATGAATAAATTATGTTTCCAGAGTAATAAGAAATATTGTCTTGCTTTACCATTTTATGATGCTTTGTTCATTTTGTATCTTGTAATTATTGTAAGATCATAATAAATCATGTAAAATATCATGGATATTCTTCCTCATCAATCTAATATTCCTTCAGCCTGCAAATTGACAGAAAAATTCTTGGTGGATTAAAAAAGACTTACTGAAAAAGATGCATCTGATCAATATGCCTTTAAAAAAAAAATCATGTCTGTGACCAAAGAAAAGCAATATATCACTGAAAAGATACAAGACATCTGTACTGCTTTCAATTTGATTGCTCGTAAACAAATGGTCTATGCAGCCTGATTCCCCAATATTGGATTAATATATTTTATTGAAAAAACGTGGGCCTCGTTGCATAAAGAGTTATAGTAACTGGGCCATCAATGGTAACTACCATCATGATGGTATAATTGGGCAACAGCCAATCAAAATGTGGTACTACTATTTCATGAAAGTTACCATTGATGGCAAAGTATAATAGAAAAAAACTAATAGTAACTCTTAGTGCAATGGGTCCTGGTATTAATAATAAATGATCTCAAAGCGCTTTACAGACATATTTTTACCCAGTCATCAGATTCAGGCTTGCCCGCATACAATGTGTGCACATTCTCCTCTCCTTCAGGAGCATTCCAGCCTGGCACAATCAATAATTTAATAGAAACTCTTTGTGCAGTGGTCCTGGTATTAATAATAAATGATCAAAGAGCTTTACAGACACATTATTACCCGGTCATCGGATTCAGGCTTGCTCGCAAACAATGTGTGCAAATTCTCCTCTCCTTGAGGAGCATTCCAGCCTGGCACAATCAACTGAGATATGCACAATGCTGATAAAACCACAATGACGTATTACACAGATTTGCAGCATTAGGACTGTGAAATGTGAGAACAGTTCACAAACCATACTTCCTATGGTAGAATGTAGGTTCACAAAGATCATGTTATCATCTACCTATGCAATCATGATCATTTACCACAATCGTGGCATTTTAATTTTTTTTTCTTCAGTGTATATGTCATTCTTTGCAGTTTATTGCCCCTCGAAAGAAAGAAAATTGTGCAACCTCATTCTTCTCTCTGCAAAACAAATATTATCAAGGTTACTCAGTGGCGGATCCAGGCAGGGGTGCAGGGGACGCGCCCCCCCTATAATTTGAAAACCGCTCATTGACCGCTACATGAAAATCCAAAAAATAGCGGCGCCCCCCCCCCCCCCCCCCCCCCCCCCCCCCCCCCCCCCCCCCCCCCCCCCCCCCCCCATCCCTGTAATCCTGTATCCACCACTGGTTATGCGACAATACTAAACAATCTCATTTATCACTTTGATAAAAATGATAAATTCCAAATATTCATTTGCCAGAAGTTTATTTTGAACATTTACGACAAAGCTAACCATTTTTGGAGGGGCTCAGGTTTTTAAGGATCACGATTTAAAATGCAGTTTTAGAGTGATAAACAAGTTCCTGAAGTTGGCATCCCAAGACTCAACAATTTTAATCCAGGAGGTGTATATAGAGGACGCAGTACTTGTTGAGATGATGACTAGTTACTTTCCACCTGTTTGCAATCTCCAAAATGATCTCTATGCCATTTCATGTGGTTTCTTTGAGGATGCCGATAAAGTTCCTGGGAGTGGCATTGTCAGAATTGGTCAGTCCTCCAGGCATATCAGGACAACTACCCTCTGCCCTTGGACAATTACCCCCAGGACACCAACCCCCCCCCCCCTCTCCCAAGAAATAGGGTTAGGATTAGAGTTAGGGTGAAAACTTTCAGAGAGGATAGTTGTCCTAGAACCCCTCCAGGACATCCTACAAGGATATAATACTGCTGGTGTTGGTTACCTACTTGTCGGTCAATCCTGGCTGTAATCTCCAGAATGACAGCCATGCGATTCAGCTCAGATAGTTTGAGCTGAATTGCAGAATGATATTGCGATTTAGTCTAGATTTTTTAAGGGTGTTGATCAAGTTGCTCAGAGTAACATTCCCTGCTGACTTAGGCTACCCCATCCCTGCAAAAGGCAAAGAGAGGCTGTGCCTAGTTGTCAATCACTTTCCATTTGCCTGTAATCTCTAGGATGACATCCTTGCGATTCAGCTCCGGTCGTTCGAGGGTGCTAAACAAATTCTTGAGGGTAGCATCTCCAGATTTGCCCCAGTCTTCAAGAAGATGTCTGCATGGGTCGTAGTACTGCTGATGCTGGTAGGAAGCCGTCTCAAAGAGCTTCACATCGGTATAGAGATATCCAAGTTGACCTGTAAATGAAGGAGGGGGAAGGCAAAATGCAAATATGTACATTAACCTGTTGGAGACAAGTTGTTGAGGTGATTCTATGTTTCCCATAGACCTCAGCCCAAATACATTCAGGCTCAGTTATCAATCGGTTAAGACCTTACAACAATGGCAACTTAAATGGCAAATTATGACACCAATGCTGTTCAAATTGCCTATTAATTAAACTATAATTCTTCATTATATGTTCCATTGTCAAAACTGTCATTTGTAAAGGATCATACATTTACCAAAGTTATTTTTTTAAACAACGTGGTGATTAATTGATATCTTTAAATTCAAAATTTCTTTCTCAAAAACTATCAGTATGAGAGTAAGGGCATGCAGTAACCTTGCAATGCTATCCTTTGGTGTAATAATGAAAGGTTAGTGCAACATTCAAAGATAATCCAAGTTCCTCAAAGGAAAGCACCATCACTACAATACAATACCGATTATTATAACATTACAGTAGTGAGAAAATCATTGTTTTGTCTTGCTGCTGTATCCTCTTTTAGTGGTTAACTTATATTTCACATTTGTGGTCCTTTTGATTTTCTTTGAGGTTGAGGAAAAGTTCACAATTTGTCATGATTACATTGATTTTTCTAGGAATAAATGGACCTGGGTTTAAAGTATGTATTCAGACTGTTTCAATATATACTTTTTTTTTCTTATTCTTGGTGACCTCAAGCACTTTCAAAGAGGTTTCTGAAACATTGTTAAAATAAAGAACAACTAAACAGAGAAAGCTGATTAACAACCATAATGAAAAGTTAAAAACAGATGTATTATGAAATATCTGTCAGCTATACAGTGTGTTTAAAAAAGGATATCCATGTTTAGAGGGGTTACATTCCAAGAACATCTATTTTGGCTATTCATATGTAACATGTAACTAAAAATGGACTCTTCGCCTTTACAATGATACCTTTCTTACATCACAAAAGTGATGCATAAGCAAGTAACATGCAAATAAAGAGGGAATGTACAGAATCCATTTTTTGCAAGTTTTCAGAAAATGATACAAGACAGGATGGATGCTGTCGCTGCTGTTCCAGAGCATTGAATAGGATTACGTGTGATCATTTGTGACATTAGAGAAAGCTTTCGCTCAGTCTTTCATCAAGTCCAAAAACCTCAGACAAAAAAAGAAGACTTTGTACCTGAGATATAAAGGTCAGTTGTGAATTTGAGTGACCCGATATAGTGCCAATAGGTCAGATTACCCAAAATGCATCGCGATATGGTTGACAACTCAACTTCCCTCTCACAATATGTAAGCGCGGCTAGCTGTGCGAGAGCGTATCAAATAATTAAGTACGCATAGCCCTACTAGTAATCAAGCAAATATGTTGATATCGGGAACGAGACATCCTGCATTCGGCCTGCATCGAGAGGAATTTGTTTGGTCAAATTTCTTCCTTTTTTTATATCGGCCTATCAAAAACATAAGTAGGACGTACATAAGAAATTCAGCGCACCTTAGGACTCCGGTAATGGTACAATTTTAAGGTAAAAAACAACTAGGAATTTCAGCCAATGGTGGATACGCACGCTGTTGCACCTAGCGGAAGTGGATCTGTAAACCATTTGACATTTGACCCGTAAAATTTGTCGATAATATCAATAGTATTCAATTCAATTCACTTCAATTCAATATCAATTTCAATTCATATTGAACAGTATCGATCAATTTTTGTATAGCAAATCGCCCAAACTGAATAATGAAGACTAACCTGCCAGCCCTTTCCAATCTCTTCCTCTGGGATCAACTGGATTCATCTTGTTACAAACCAGTTGAATTAGATCAGGTGGAAGATCAGTGAGGGGTGTGTCACCATGGATAATCCGCCCTGTGGAGTTCACACGTGGAGATAATCTTGGCTGATGAAAGACAAGGGGGAGAAATATAAGAAGACATATTCAGATGATTTATTGCCATTTGTTCTAGAACCTTATCATCTTATACCAATTGGTCTATTTACATTTGGTTCTCACATATTTTGCCTACACTCAACTCATCAACTCTCTATATAGTCAAAAAGATTATTTGATCTCTCTTTAAAAAGGAACTGAGGATTTAATTGTAGGGCTATAGACCAAATGGAAAGGAGTATTGGACCAAAAAGGAATTATGCCAAATCAATATCAGATGGCTATTGATGATAAAAAAAGTGATGGAAGGTTGATGAAAATCAGAGGGATTTACTTCAACCAAATAAGATTAAACCAAATCACTATTAGATAATTGAAGATAAATATATGATACAAATGTCACGACATGAATAATAAATAGGATGGGTTTAGACCCTCAGGAAATAAATGAACTGGGATGTGGCGGAAGACCACAATTCAACTATTGTTTAAGTTGTTATTTTTGAGGTTTCTATTTCTGTGAATTTCACGAGTCAGTCCTTGCCAAATTTTCCACCTTAATGTACGCTAGTTTCCAAGCTAGCGTGATGTGTCAGGAACTGACATTTTGCTGACCCAACGATACAGATACAGATAATGTCTGGCTATTAATAATGAAAATATCACAAAAATTGTGAAATTTAGCTCTCCAAATTCCCCATTTTGTCAAAATCATGAAAATATCACCAATATTGTGATATTAGGCTCTCACGATTTTCCCAACCTAGTCCAAAATCATAAAATATTGGCTTATACAAAGCATCTCCATTACAAATGAGACAGACCTTGTAAACAGTGTTCCTTTAAGTCATCTGTAAATCAGTAAATTGCCAATTGGTCTAAACCCATTTTTTTTTTAAATGCACGTTTGGTCTCATCCCACATGGTCTAATTCCATTTTGTCTATAACCATTTTGTGTAATTGCCATTTGGGCTTATTGCAACTTCGCCTATTTACCAATTTGTCCATTTCCCATTTTGTCTAATGTCCATTTCATCCAACATCCACTTGGTCTATCACCTCTCGGTCACCAAGTGATAAGTAGACCAAGTATATATCAGACAAAAGGGAAATTAAACCAAATAGCTTGTAAACGAAATGGGTTTAGCCCATGTGATATTAGACAATCATAGAATTGGACCAACTGCTAGTAGACCAAGTGCATATAAACCTGTAAATCTCTCTTATTGCATATTATTCTTCATGACATTGAAATTTACCTGGGTCCCTTGTGATCCAATCCACTGCCTGACACTCTGGAACTTTCGGACATCTTCATCTCCGCACCATAGAGGGCTCTCTCCACATTCCTTCGTCAAGTTGATGATGTGGGGAAAGAAGAGGCCACTGCACTCCTGCTGAAACTATGTACAAGATTTATAAATAAATTAGGCAGTATGTTAAATACAAGACAAAGGATCTAAAAAAAAAGAGACCTTTTTTTAGTGAAACAATCAACAAATTAACAAAACAGGTATGATAGATAGTTAGCCTAACTATAATTTTATACAAGTATATAGAATATAAAAGTACTCGAATTAATAAATATTAACTTCAAAATATTTAGATTCTTTCTATCCAAATTTAGGAGTATCATATTTTATCAAACAAACAGTAATTGGTAAGAATTCATATTCTTATTGATCAAGCAGTTATTCTCCACCCAATTCAAAAGATTGTTATTAGAAGAATAATGCATCTTAGAATGGAGAGTATTATTATGCACAAATATAGGCAGAGACTCTCAATTGGTATTGGCTGGAAATCTCCCTGTTTTGAGTCCAGTTTTGGAAAATGTCAAACTGTCACACTTGACTTTTTTCTTGACCTGGCCATATTTTTTCCTCTTTTTCTCTGACCCCAACGGCAACCTCATTGTTGTCATAATGTTAAAAAATAGCACAAGCAAACTGTTGTAACCCTAAAGGTGATTTTGTCTCTGAGTATGAAGTCAGAGTCTCCCATTTACTAGGGGGTCTCAGCAGGCGAATCTCCCACTCAAGAGTGGCTTGAGTTTGGAGTCTCTGTATCTAGGTAAATATAAATCCAACAATGTCTGAGGAATATTGAGCAAACAGAGCTTTTGGTATATAATAGAGAGTTTTTAGATACCTTGCATCTCTGATCCATGGGGCAAGGTGGTCCTAGAGTGAAGCCATCATCAGATAGCATCACTTTCATCATGGCTGTACGGATGTCATTCAGTACATTCTGAAGTAAATAACTCACACTACACCTGTAACAACAAATAATAATGATAATAATAATGATTATAATAGTTGTTATTTATATAGCACCTAATATGAAAACAGTTTCATCGCTAATTGCTTTACAATTATCATTACTCCCGTCATTGAATGCTCATGGAAATTGCAATCTTATAATGGAACAGAAGTTCCTGTTTATATAAGAATATGAAAATTCGGAAATTGACTGATAGACATCTCCTATTGGGAGTTATGGGATTGAAAATTTGATTTACATTTTGGGCAATGATTGGACTCCAACTCCTTGGTGATGGTCATAATCTTCAGGGGATTTACTTTGGTGGTTATAGTCAGGGTTTGGCCATTTTAATGACACTAAAAGATCAAAAATACCACTCACTTTATGACAAACTGCACCCTACATGTGTTGGGATCGTCTCTCATGTACACCGTGTAGTTGCCACCCATGTTGAACACCCAAGACGTTTCACTTTCAAGCTCACAGGTTCCCCTCTTCCCATCCGCTACCCTGCCTAGCTCAACGGCAAGTTTGGAGAAGAGTCCATGGGGGCGGTACCCCTTGAAGTCAGCAACAAGCATTCTATCAGATAAACGGTTCCGGCAGTGATTTGTCCCACGAGGCACTAATCTGGTTCTGTGAAAGGGCAAGAGATACGTCTGTTGGGAGCTTCGTCGTTCCGTCTGCGGGCTGTCGGAGGATGAATAAGTTGACTGGAACTGGGAGTAGTCGTAGATCAGGTTAAGTTGTTGAAGGCACACTGTGATGCAAGCGGCATCAGACTCCATACCGAGTATGTGGGTAAGGAGAGCTGGGGTCAGTACGGACCGGTTCTTAAGGTTGGACCAGTGCTGGCGATAAGATGGGTCCTGCTGACTCACCTCCGGGACTTCAAGAAGACGTTCGCAGGTGTGGACAAGATCTTCAGGGTTCAGAGCCACAAATGTGCAATGAGGTCCTTCCGTTTCATTGGCTGTAAGAGAAGAAAAATACAATCCTTAAATAATAATGATAATAGTTGTGATTTAGAGCGCCTAATATGAAACAGATTCATCTCTAAGTGGTTTACAAATATCATTACCATGGTCATCAGATCATTGTAAGTCTTTCTGACACATGCCCTATCCAAAAGGGATCATTTTTTGCCTCATAATAACAATTACAGCTTAAAGGTTTCGGTGGTTGCTTGAGTTTCATTATCTTTGACAATTTCAGAATTTCATAAAAGAATGATATATATGAATAATTTTCATGGTACTCCAGTATATCATGCACTAGTTATCAGCATGATAAACAATCACAAAAGACAGATCATATGACAAATGGTGACAATTAGATGTTGCATTAAGGATGTTTTGCTCAATACCTTCATTGAAAGAAAATATATATATTATTATGATTGCAATCACAAAGAAAAACTAGAATGTTACCTGGTAGAATTATAACTCCTTGTCTGTGCAGGTACTCCAAGAGAGAAGTAAGCTCTCCACTGTCGGTTATTCCACATGCTTTCTTTATTCCTGATGTCAGGACACACATCTGCTTCTGATCCCTTAGTCCCATCACAATATCCCTGAAGGACAGGAACTTCTGAGGATAGTTCTTCCTAGGCACAAAACTCTGCTCAAAGACACAGCTTGAAATGTGGTCTCTGAGAAGAGTCAGGCAAGCCTCTGGACCATAATCACTGAAGCAAGTGGAGCAAGAATTCATAGACGACAGCACCGATGATGAGGACGATGATGAAGTGGAAGTCGAGCTTTGAGTTCTGAACTTAACAATATCAGATGCATCTTGTGATACAGTAAGTTCCACCCTTTCACCTCCTTGGTGGTGGCACTGATTGTTGCGAATCCTTTGAGGTGAAGATCGTCTCTGTCCTGGTAATCCTTTACCGAGTATGAAGCAAGGACAGTTCCCATGATATTGGAGCTGCTTACCGAAAGCTTCACCAAACCTGTGCTGCAGTTGGTTACCAATGACTTCAGTGGAATCCGAAGAGTGAGCAGATAAGAGCTGCCAGGTTGAAAGAAGATAAATGGGCGACTCTGAACCAGCATAAGTCCTAATCTTATTCAGCTGTCCTTGTAGTTCTCTCACTTGCATTTCTGTGTTGTCAAGGAAGGATTGCCCATCAAATTCAACAATGTACATGCAATGGGATGTCATTAGCAACTGACTGCAATAATCAGCAAATCTAGAATCCTTGACGACTACAACTTCCAAAACAACACATTCTGGCACAGTCATCAAACCTCCAATACTTGATGCGACACTGCACTTTCTCTGAGTCTCAAGTGCTTTCAAGATATCCATTACTTTGGTAGATTTGGCCGACAGATACTCAAATATGCAGTCTCTTTTCTGTATTTTCAGGCAACATCTTTTGCTAATAGGTCCATCCAGTCTGTCAGCCCATATCTTGGCTCCAACAAGCTGTTCTGCAGTGTTTTCTGCATTGCTACCCATAATCACCAATCTGAGATCTGGTAACCGGCCCATAGGTGCATCACCATTTATGAAGATATCTCTAGAGCTGCCTGTACTAGTCACACTTTCCAAAGAACTCGTCTCTGATGTAGAAGAATTAGTTGCCTCTCTGATACGTTCCGGTCTCTGTATGATGATAGAAACTGGATTATCTCGGCTCTGCTGCTTGAATATCTCCTTGGAAGCCCCAACTACTGCCTGCAAATAAGTCATTTAAAAAGTATAAAAAATTCAACAACTACAAATAGATTATTTCTTATTTTTAATAGTTCAAAGATTCACAGATATAAAGTTTAACTTCCCTTGTTTGAATCTGTGAAGATCCAGAACAATAGCATTGTGGTTTCAATGTGAATTTAATACGTCATAGAACATTATAATATATACATACCAAAGTGCAAGTGAATATTTCTGTAATCACAAATTTTGAAATTTAAAGGGAGAATGCTAACACAAAGCTCAACATTAGCATGTGCCCCATTGGTCGGGGCAACCAGATTTGACCCTGGAGTAACCAAATTTTAAAGGAATGATCAAAGTAGTTGCCTGAACTGGGTAACCACATTTTTTTTTACCAGACTAAAGTAGGGCCTGATGGAATTAGAAAGATATGCATTGGCCTATCATTATTTTCTGCTCCTTTAAACTAGATTACATTATGAGTCCAATGGAAATCACATTTTATGTGAAGTATTTTATATAAAAATCAAATCTTCAATGTTGATGTTGTTTTTGTCTTACTTCTTTGCAGGGCAACCATTTTGGAGGATAATCATGCAATTATTTGGTTGCCCTGCAAGGCAACTCCTAAAAAATGATAGTGTAGACTGTAGAGCATTGCATTGGTCTAAAATTTTAAAATTAGATAATAATATGAGATTCATTGTCTGATAAATTTGCTATCAAACTTACATCGTAACTTAAAGAGTTAGTTTGGTTGAAACAAAACTTGCATAATTGGTATTTTTTTTATGAAATTGAAATTGTGTATTTATTGTCCATCAACGGAAATTTGTTTTACACTGGTGAAAATATAAAGGATATCTTGAGGGAGCAAGTAAGAAATGGATCATGAGAGTTGTATACTACCACAATATATATATTTAATGATGAGCTGTTTAATAGAGATGTTAATTACTGATGTTAATAGTACATTCTTAATTCATGAACTTTCATGACTTTGTTTTGAATAACAAGCTATTACTTTAATAGGTTGCACTATCCTAGGCTAATGGCTTTCGATCTCTTCAGCTATAAACCACTTCAAATGTTAAAAGCTTTCAAGAGTCTAATGCACTTCAACGCTGACAATGAATCATGAAGATTCACAGAAAACAAGACAAGTTGTATACGTGCATTCATACGGGCAATCAAGATTCATTAGAAAAATTTATTCACATAATACGTATTTGAAACTACAAATCCAGCAACAAAAACCAAAATTGGTAAATTTCCAACTGGGTTTAAAACAAATTGTACATGGTCTTTTGAGAACAAGAACAGTGTAATAACTCTTTTATTTTGTTCAATTTTCAAGATGTTACTGACATATAGACAATTTGGTATTAAACCAAGGGGGAATTAGACCAGACTGTTAATAGACCAAAAGGGTTGAGCCCATATGGTATAAGACAATTAGAGAATAGACCAATTTACTAACATATTCAAATTTTATGCATACTTTTTTCCTGGCGACATAGTAACAATGTATTCAAACAACCTGTAATAAAATAATTAACTACAATACATGGAATCCTGTTTGCATACATTAGTTGTTGTTATGTCAGGCAAACCTCTGGCAAGCTTTCAGGTTGTCAAAAACAACCTTTGTTAAAAAAAAGTATGCATAAATTTGGATATGTTAGTAAACTAGGCTATTGGACCAAAAAATATTGCTGTTAAACCGGCTGGATATAAACCAATTCCTTTCAGTCCTCAATGGATGACATTTGCTCAATACCTGTGTACTTACTTTAGTCTGTTGTTGATGAATGGGTATGCCATTGACGGAGAGGACCCTGTCTCCAACCTGCAGTCCACTAGATGTCACTGGAGAGTCCTTCTTCATGGCTACTACCATAGCATAAACTTCACTGCCATCTTGTCCCTGATTAATGAGATTATGCAAATACATGATTGACAATAACTCTCACAAATATGTTTAAATGAGTCTCTACGGTTCCATGTCAATTGCCTCAGCGACATTTACTCCGCTTCAAATCCCATACACTAATTGAATGAACAACTTTAGCCCTGGACTTAAATGTAACACTATAACCTACACTAAACCTAACATAAACCCTATTTCAACCCTAACCCTACATCTTACATGAAATAAAGCCTGGAGCGATTGTCGCAGGAGCAAATGTCGTGTCACCGTCTCTAAAGTTTAGTTTCAAACAAATATAAAACAAAAATATGTCAAAAGTTTCATCTAAACTAGACATATTATCTGCCTTTAATACAGCTTCCCTTTTCCTGTTTTTTTTTAAAGTATGTCACTGTCACAAATATTGTTTTAGGACAAATACTAATATTATATATATGCCTAGGATATACTTGTTATTTTTTTTTTGAGGTTGATACACATCAAGGAAGTAAAAGCCTGTCGGAAAGTCTTATTCTGACTTTTTACTTTTGAAGGACATGATTGAGCACTTTCATTTTCAGGCAAAATGATTCACAGTTCATACATTGAATTGAATTCTGAGAAAGCAGTTTCACTGTAAAAGGAATTGCAGTAACACTATACCAATAATTACTGCATACAATTGAAAAGGTTGAACAGCCAAAGGTTATGAAGGTCAAAATTAGGTAAAGAAAGTGGTGGCTTGAAACTTGGAGACATATAAACATACCATTGTACATCTGGCAATGTACCAAGTATTTAACTGCAAAAAAGGGAGGAACTTGGGTTTGATTGAACCAGTATTTATCTTAGAATTAGAATATATATTGCATGGCGTACATGAAATAAGAAAGTTTGATTTTCTATTATTACAATGTTGGTTTATTTTGATTTGCATTTTTTAACCAAAAAAGACAAGGCATATATTTAGTATGAAAATTTTTCTGAAATGGAGATAGTAGAAAGTTTCCCAGGTGTTAAACTTTATTTGACCATTTTTTTTTTTGGTACTCTAATGGATATATACGAGGTCTGAAATGGCAATAGCTTGACATTAAATTTGCAACCATTCATTGATTTGTGGAAATTCAACCCTGCAAAATATATGACTTACAGGAAACAGAGTATTTATTAGCTTGTAGGTAATGAGATGAATGAAATGAAAGGTAAGCACTTACCAATACATCCAATACTGTAAAGCCAAGTTTTCCTTCCTTGTTCCACTTCACAACACACTTCCTAGTGTTCGACCATACTATCGTATCAGGATGTTTGCAGGCATTTTGCAGGAAGTTCTTTGATCTGTTTCTCCTATTGCTTGAAGAAGACGACGACGTCAATGGCTGAGCGGATGGGGGTGAGGGTGCTGACATGGGTGCACATAGGGGTGAGGAAGGGGTTAAAGGTGATCTCTGATCATACAGAAGATGAGGGACATAAAGTACTGGCCAGTTGAGAATCAGATAGAGCTAGGAGTGAATGGTTTTCATGATTGAGCTATCTGATGGATGAGTGGGTTGAACTGAGATTTGAGAAAGAATCCCCATCTTGGTTAAACCTGCCATCAGTTTGAAGCCTATCATCTGATCTCAAACTATTACTAGACATAGTCCCAATGTTCTGTATTCTCGCTTACTCACCTCCGTATCAGTTGACAATTACATGAAACTCGACTGTACATGTAGGTTCTCCTTGCCCAAAACAATAGCTTCTCTCACAATGACAATTATCCAAGCCATTTTTTCTTGAGTCAAAAATTTTCTCAGACATACTCCTTGCCTGAGTCTCCAATCCTCATCACGGTTGGTCCTTCAAATTAACCGCTTTATTGCATTCTCTTCTGTTCACCCTTCGTGGCATGCTCCTGATCTAGCAGTGAGCTTGTTTTGTATGTGAACATGGTGGTTAGCTGACTGTACTCCAACCACAAGCTGCTGTGCACTGACTAGTTGAGCAAGATTTGCTGGTGGAACACTCAACATCTTGAGTATCTTGTCGAATAGATTTAGGTCATTGCAGAGAGGATCTCCGGTTATTGAATACGTTTGTGCTGGTATGCGCTTATTATCTCAAATGTCATTCTATTTTGGGGCTCTTGGTAAACAGCTTTAGATGGGAAACATTTATGAAAGTACAATAAATGTTCAAGTACTACACCAGCACAAGGTCATGATTCCTTGCACTGCCGTTTGATGAAAACATAGTTCTTCAAAGTCACAATATGAACAGTTCATTATGAAACACAATTATCCTGTACAGGTATCTCCTTGTATCCAATTTCTGCTTTCATGCTGCAAGGGAAAAAAAGATACAAAATTAAGTGGGTATGATTTAACTCAGGAGGTATAGATTTCATACAGAATCAATGTAATATGGCTTAATGTCATACAAAGAATTTTTAGGTTATAATAATAATAATAATAATATCGTTTTATTTACCCAGGGTAGCCACTTCAGTTCTGACAACTGTTCTCCCAATGGGCCCTGCATGATGTTATTATTACCCCCAAGCTCCTTGTCAAAAGGCAACTTTTAGGTACCATTTTTGTGAGTCTTTGGTTATCATGTGACAGTATGGGTTACTTATAGCATGGATATATTTCTTATATATCCATGCTTATAGTTATGCAGGTCTATTATATAGAGTGAGTCAATAAAAATGTCCCATCCTTTTGAAGGTGTCTTGTGAAAACTATGAACATTCAATCCGATGGGTTTCATGATATATCTTGGTATAGTCATCCTTCTGGCATATGTTGTTACCATTTTCATTTTAATCTTTGCATATATGACTGAATAACAGACAATCTTCTGAAGACGGTAAGATCTCACTTGCACCAAGTGAGTGGGTGAAGAATAAACAAATTGAGAATTTATTACCTATGTGCAGGCGCTAAGACACAAACCCATACCTAATCTCATTTACACATACACAAAGCACATACACACCCACACCCACACACACATACACATGCAGATGTATACCCTATCTCATTTTTACCAGCACACACACCCACATACACACCCACATTCTAAACAAACACACCACACCCTCACTCACACTCACAAACAGTTGTTAGGGAATTACTGCATCCCAAACATTCAGTGATGGTCTTGGTAAACCTAACATCAAATGGGAAATTTTATTGTGTATTGTTTATTAAACTTTTACTGTGTGTTTGGGTGCATGTGTGATGATGTGCGAGGGAGGATGGGTGTGCGTAGGTACGTGTGTGTGTATGAGGGTATGTGGGTAAATGTGTTACACACGTTCTGTCAACATTTGCTTATAATCTTCACCCAGCCACTTGGCGCAAGTTAGGTACCGTCTTCTGAAGATTGTCTGTTATTCAGTCATGCGTGCAGAGATCAAAATGAAAATGGTTCCAACATCAGCCAGGATGACTTTACCAAGACATATCATGAAATCCATGATTAAATGTTGATACTTTTTTACAATCCAACTTCATAATCATGGGTCAGTATTTTCGACTCACTCTGTATGGAAGGGAATAATGATAAATGAATTAAAATTATCTATCTCCACCCCTTTCAAATTAACCTCCAGAACCAATTATGTCACAATACGATTGCAGATGACAAATAATATGTAGTTTTGTAAGGTATTAAAAAAAAAAAGAGTCATGTGAAGTTGAGCAAGAAAAATCTTGAATTTATATTTCAAATTCAAATTGTGGAGAACATGCAGGCCAAAGAGCTATTCTCATCGCCATATGGAACTGCACCAGAAGCCTCTGGCCAGCAAGTGAACTAACTTGTGTTTAAATCTGTATTTACTGTTATTGAGAGATGTAGAGAAAGAAAACAGACACACATATAAAAGAAATGCTAATGAGACATCCCTTTTAATAAGAAAGGTTGTTGCATCCTTGAAAATCTTGCCCAATTTTATTTTTTGACATTTAAATTTTTAAGTCTAATGCATGGCTCTTTCGTTTTGTATGAGTGGTCAAAACAAAGGAAACTAGCACATCAATGATGTGGTGCTCATCCGGCATCTCGCAAAGAAATAAACATGATTTTTAAATTTTGCATAAATCGAAATAGATTATTTTCTTGTCAAAATTTCAAAATTCTGTGTAGTTTGGTGAACCACATGTAGCTCTACCAGATAGTACAAATTTAAAAAAAAAAAAATCAAAATCGGTCAACAAATAAATAAGTGCAGCATTTCTTGTTGAATTGTGCATAAATTAGCATATTTAATGAGTTTCAAAATTCTGTGTGGAAGTTTTGAATCCCCCACCTAGTGTTATCATATAAAGCAAACAGAATTGAAATCGGACTTGAAATGACGAAGAAGCAGCAATTTTTGTGATTTAAATAAATTTTGCATAAATTAGCATAAACAATATTCTAGACAAAATTTCAAAATTCTGTGTAGAAGTTTGGTGAACCTCATCTAGCTCTCCCGGATGGAACAAAAAAAATCTAAATTGGTCAACAAATAAAGAAGAAGATCAGCATTTTTTTTTTTTTAAATTTTGAAAAATGCGCATAAATTAGCATATTTAATGAGTTGCAAAATTCTGTGTAGAAGTTTTTAATCCCCCACCTAGTGCTATCATATAAAGCAAACAGAATTGAAATCGGACTTGAAATGACAAAGAAGAAGCATTTTGAAATTGTGGACGGACAACGGACGCCACGCCAAGGCATAAGCTCATCTGGCTCTTTTAGCTGGATGAGCTAAAAATTAGAATGATTTATTATTTTCTTGAATATTGCTTTCACCAAGAAAATGACTAACCTAGAGTTCCTTTAACATGAGTTGTATTGTACATTATTGCATATTAATTTCCTGTAAAAGCCATACTGTTGAGATGAGTCAAAGTCCATATCCGGCTAACACTTCCTAAACTCTCTTTTGAGTGTCCCTATGACTTCATACCCTTTAAACCATATTTAGAATCACTATATACCATTCATATTTATGGGAAAGACATTTCATTGCAATCCATCCTTTTATTATTTTCATAGCATAAAGTATAGGACGTAAAGAAACCCTGGAAATTATGATAAGCTCAATAAAGGATTATCATGGAGAAATAATCTTATAATTTATAGCTTATAATTTGACACCCTGAGGTTTGAACTAGCAAGTAAAAGTAATTGGGGTAAATTGAAGGTCTTTGTCAGTGAGCATACAATAGCATGCAAACGAGCATGTTTGATTTGTCCATTGCCCAACTATTTTTTTCTTATTCATTATCAAAGGATCGTTATGATGTCTCTTCTGAATTTTACTATCATTTTGAAAACATAATTTAAAGGGAAACAATTCTGTTTTGTGGATTCCCGTTTTTTTGTGACGGGGTCTAATGTAGTTCACATACAAAGATAAAATGATTTGATAAAACATTTTTCTGTGTTACAGTACCAAACCAATCATTTGAGAAAAATATCCAGACAGATATTAAATGGGATAAATAAGCAGAAAACATAGGAAAAACCTTATCAGTGGAGGCTCGAACAAAATCTGACAAATAAAAACAAAATTATGAGTTTACATTGTAGTTTTATAATTGATAAAGACATCTTGGCAACTTTGTGAATAAACATCCAATGCAAAAGGAAAATCATAATCAGAATAGTATTCTCTGAGAATTATAAATATTTTTGCAACTTGCAAGAGATGTGAGAAAGTTGCCTAAATGTACTAACGGATTGCTTTCATAATTCAACACTTTCTTCAATCTAATCTCAAGTCAAACTTGTACTTACTTTCCTATTATTTTCTGCATTATTCTATCAATTTAACCAACTTAATTTCAGGATAGACTTTCCCTTTAACAATTAATTTAAACAGACTATATAAACATTATAACCTTAAATATTGGGCAATCTCAAATTCAATAATGCAATTGGTTGTGAAACCTTGTTAATTCTTTCGTCTTTAGGTTCTTTTTCTACAATCAAGCATATATTTGGGTATATCTTCAAACAACTCTACAAATTAAAAATTGTTGGTTAAGTAAACATATTCAAAGAGACACTCTTTAAATATACCGAAGTGAGTCAGAAAAAAACTAGACACCTAGGAAAATGTCAATAAAAAGAAAACCAAATTATAAACTCTAAATTATTATACATACTCCGAAAGAGTAACTTGTCCCGCATCTTTTGGTACCAATTTCATGTGTTATATCTTTACAGTTGAATGAACACGGCGCATTGTTTGCGAACATTTAAATTTCGAATTGTGCAAAAGTGGGAGTAAAATCAAAACAACAAAAAGCTTTAAAAAAGCAACTCTATCCTGATAAAAATAGCATAACTTTTTAACGAAAATATATTGCTAAATAACTTGGCAGGGTTGTTGTTACATATATTGACTACATTTTGTGTAAAAATGAGATACATCTGTAGAGTCAGGCATGAGTTAGCACACGACAAAGACAAAATAATCACTTTTCAAAGTATTAAGAGGCCTTTGCTTTAGGTCTGTCAGTGACAATTTACTCTTTGGTGTGTACTCATTCGTGGATGACTAGACGAATCAATCTAATTTTTACACAGAATCTAGTCAATACCTGTAACAACACCCTTGCCAAGTTATTTGACTCAAAACAATTTCCTTAAAAAGTTATGCTATTTTATTCTGGACGGAATTGCTTTTTTGTCCAATTTTGTTGTTGCAATCTTATCCCCACTCTTGCATAATTCGAAATTGACATGTTCGCAAACAATGCGTTGTGATCATCGAAGCCTAAAGACATACCACACAAAAATGGTACCAGAAGATGCGGGAGAAGTTATTCTTTCAGAATATGTATAATAATCTGGGGTTCATAAATTGATATTCTTTTTATTGACATTTTGCTAGGTGTCTAGTTTTTTCTGACTCACTCGGTATAGTTGGTTAACTCAACTATTTTAACAGTTTTTAATTTGCAAAGCTTGTTAAAGATGATAATCATCATTGGCAGAGAATGGTAATCTAAAACAATAGAAAACTATAGAGAACCTATCATCTCATTCACAATATTTTTTACTGACATGATCGACGCGATCAACTGGTAATTTAAATCTTCTGTAAAAATGTGTAGTCCTTTCTCATTCATTTTCCTTTTTCATTTACATCTTTTCCCCCGACATTTTTTTTTCTGTTTCCAGATTATTACCCAAATACGCATTTTGCAGATAAGATGAATTGTATAAGCACATATTTTTGTCTATGTACTTGATCAACTTTGTGATAGTAAAACCACAAAGGCAGGAACAATATGTTGCACTTACTTGTATTGTCTTCACATTGAGCCTACTACATCATGTAATTGAGGTTAACAGGTAATACTAATGATCAATTCTGATGAGTTCCACCAGGGCAGGATTAGGTCCTTCCTGCCACCCCCCCCCCCCCCCCCCCCCCCTCCTCCCTGGCTCAGTGGACCTCTAATATCATAATGATCATGGATGATTCTACCAACTTACCAAAATTATCAAGAGTAACTTGCAGCTGCCCTGCAGTCGTGCAGAGGATAATAATCCACTTTGAAAAGTTGCTGTAAATCAATGATCAACTGGCTCAGCAGAGTAAGACTGACATTTATTTTAAAGTGACAAGATATGTCTGATCAGTGCTGACAATTAAGCCTTCAATGCTCAAGCTTCCAGCCATCCACATGTGTATTACATTTATAACAGGTTGAGATCTTGGCCATATAAACCGTGTGGTGGTGCAACTGTGCAGTATTACTGGTATTGCATTGCCTCAAAGTAGCTAGCTGTGCCTGGTGTAAGTGATTTCGGGGAATTCCGGATCACAACTTTCACTCACCCATATGTGTCGATCGCAGTTCAAAGTTGTGGTTTAAATCGATCAAATCATCAAGAAGAATGAGAACATTTTTTGGCCCATTTTTTGAGAGCTGGTTCGAGTGTCTATCCGAGTATCTCGGCTACTTTTTACCATTCCTTCCTCCAGAGTCCATGTTCTTACAAAACCAATGCTTAATTATGAAATTGAAATGCAAAAGATCAAGAGAAGACAACCGAAACCTGCGGAATCTTTCAACAGGGGGCGCGGTGCGCGTTATCTTTCCTCCATGGTTGGATCGACTCGGGATCATTGGATAATGGACTTACCACCAATTATCATCTATCCTATCTATACACGGCCCATCTCAGCTCAGCCCTGTGGATTTATAGAACACAAAAAGTTAAAAGTGATACTAATTATGTGTTTGTTTGTTTTATTGTTATTGTTTTGTTTTGATTTGTTTTGTTTTGTTTTGTTTTGTTTTATTTTGTTTTGTTTTGTTTTGTTGTTTTGTTTTGTTTTGTTTGTTTGTTTGTTTGTTGTTTTTTTTAGCATAGGCCTACATCTTGGGCGTTAATCTGCAAGGGTGACGGTGGGAGCATAATTCAAATGTCCCCCACATTTTTTTGTCTCTTATGATTCAAAAGAACTTAGACAATTGTGAGCCACTGCCCCCCCCCCGGCCCCGTATGGGGGAGGGCTGCCCTACCTGAGTGTCCCAATCAACCCCATCCCCTATTGATTGTAGTTTTCCGTGGAAAAAAAACACACTTATTTTTCATTATAAAATACCCCCCCCCCCTCTCACAGCCATCGCCATTAGCGCAATTTTCACAATATTCATCAAGCAACAATGAGTAATATGCATATTGCTTGGAGGTATAATTTTTGTAAATACGATATAGCATTTTGAAAGGGAAAAGACAACTTGAATAAAAAAGGCATTAAAGTCGGCTATCCACAGCGCCCCTTAAAAAAGATCAATGGAACATTAAGTCTGAAAGGCTTCTTTTTGTAGGAGGCTATAAAAGGCCCTTTTTAGCTGTGAAAAGGGGCACTTTTTAATAATGAAAAGGGGCACTTTTAGGTGCATGAAAAAGTGAGGGAACACTGACCCACTGCCTCCGGTTGCGCTGCTTCTAAAATTACATTCCAGAGGAATATCATCTATTTAAAAAAAAAAAAAAAAAAAAAAAAAAAAAAAAAAAAAACCGCTGAAAATATTCGTTTTCAGCTCAATAGTATAGAAAATTTTCCAGCTCGCAGTCTGCACGCTCGCCTAATCACTTTGAGGTAAATACATTATTTAACAAAAAAAGTGATTACAATAGCTTGCTGTCATTTATAAAGAGCTCCCGATTTTCATTTATGTCATGACAATTGCATTATTGAATTTGAGATTGCCAAATATTTAATGTTATAGGCCTATTATGTACGGTCGGTTTAAACTTAAAAGCTCTTAGTCTTAAAACGCATATTGTTAAACGGGGGAGACCACCAAGAATGAAGTCTGTTTTAATAAATAATGCAGAAAATAAGAGCGAAGTAAGTGAAGGTTTGACTCAAGATCAATTCAAACCATGGAAAAGAAAGTGTTTAATTTTGAAAGTAATCCATCAATACATTAATACATTAAGCCAACTTTTGCAAGTTATGACATTTTGTGTAATTCTCAGAAGAATACTATTCTCTATGTTCCCTCAGCGGCGTAAATCCGTGTCGAGGAGTGGGGGCGGGGGGGATGATGAGCGAAATAATTTCGACTTGTCGCAACCTTATTTGCATAGGGTACATGCAGGTAATATGGGCCAGCAGGTAATATGGGCCACCTGAAGCAAATCATGTCGTGACCGTCGACCGGTGACCGGTGACCGGTGTAGCCACCATAATGTTGTTCATATGAACTGTATACGAAAAATATCGTCGTGAGAGCATCTGATGCGCGAAAATTCTCTGAGAAAATTGCTAAAAACCAACAAGGTAGGTAAACTTACCGGCATTTTTTACCCTGATGTTAAATTTGATATTTCACAGAATGTTCGATGGTGAAAGAGTGTTTGAGGGGGTAACCTCAATTGTTTTGTATATTTAGTAAGCTTATAGTTTCATTTTGATTATACTAGCGTGTACAGGTCTATTTGTTTTAGGGAAGGGGTGCAATGTGGCATTGAATGCTTGCCTGACACATCAACATTAGTGCAGGTAATATGGGACATCCAAAATGGCGGAATTGATTCTGGTACTTAGTATTGGGATGAGGCATCAATCTTTTTGCTACGATTTTTTTGGGTATATTCACAGTATATAATTAATATAATTAACTTATTGTAGGCCTATATTGACTTGTATAATGAAAATAATATTTAAATAATATTAAAAAAAAGAAATTATATACAAAATACATAACAACGAAATATATAGTCAAAGGATTTACTGAAGGGTCTTATAATTTCAAATTATATCTTAAAGTTAATGATTTTCAACTTTTTAAGCAAATTCCAGACATGGTAGAGTCATTGTAGTTTTTAAAACATACATTAAATACATGTGCCCATATTACCTGCACATGCAGGTAATATGGGCACTTTGGTAATGACGTAAACATTTGAATATTGCAGACAGGGGGGTTGGTGATAGTTGTTTTTCTTCACAATAAAAGTTAGAGCAGTAGTTATTGATTCATATAAACAAAGATTAGACTGTGTGTCATTTCGTAATTTTATGCAAATTAGGCAAATGAGCTTAGGGGGCCCATATTACCTGCATGTACCCTACACAAGCACTGAGTGAAATAAGGAACGTTATTAGTACCCACATAGCAGTGGCAGTGGCGGATTTGAGAGGAAGGGGGTGTGAATATAATTTGTCTTTGAATGTATGCTTCTAGCTTATGGCTGCCTTTATTACTGTTCATTTTAGTAATGGAAAAAAACTAATGCGAGCGCGAAGCGCGAGCCGAAAATTAAAGCTAAAAGTTGGAGATATTTGTGCATTGTACTTCCTATTTACTATCAGCGAGCGTGAAGCGCGAGCTGAAAATTTTAAGCTGAATTTTAAGCTGTGAAATTGGATATGTTTGTGCATTAAAGGTCATCATCTGCGAGCGCGAAAAAAACAAAACAGAACAAAAAAAAAAAAAAAAAAAAAAAAAAAAAAAAAAAAAAAAAAAACCACACACACACACACACACACACACACACACACAATAGAGGCGGCGTAACGGATTTGAAAGTGGGGCCTTGATGGAAAAAAAGGGCACTTTTTCTAAAAAAAAGGGTACACTTTAGATCAGTGGCAAATATAGACCTAAACAGAAATGTATTCGAAGAAGAGGGGGTACGAAGAAAATTTGTCTTTGAATGTATGCTTTTAAGAAACATAATGGCTTCCTTGATTCCTGTTCATTTTAGTAATTGAAAAGTAATGCGAGCGCGAAGCGCGAGCCCAAATGTTTCAGCTAAAAATTGGAGATTATAAATCCTATTTAGTATCAGCGAGAGCGAAGCGCGAGCAGAAAATAATTTAGTATCCATTTAGAAGATACATTTCACATGCGTTGTTACAGCGATAGAAAACAAATCCTAAATCTTTGCTATGAAAATTTTGTGGGCTGCAGGGCCCAATTAAGCCCTCCACCAACCTAGCCCGCACACGACTACATTAATGTTTTGATTGTCGACAACACCCTTTCCTATACCGAGTGAGTCAAAAAAAACTTTACACCTAGAAAAATGTCAATAAAAAGAAAACTAATTTATAACTCCTACATTATTTTACATATTCTGAAAGAGTAACTCCTCCCGCATCTTCTGGTACCATTTTTGTGTGGTATGTCTTTACGCTTGGATGAACACGACGCATTGTTTGCGAAAATGCAAATTTCGAATTGTGCCAGGTTGGGGATGAAATTGAAACAACAAAAGCTAACAAAAAAGCAACTCCATCATGAATAAAATAGCATAACTTCTTAACGAAAATGTTTTCTGCTTAATTACTTGGCAGGGATGTTGTTACACATATTGACTACATTTTGTATGAAAATTAGATTGACTCGTCAAGTTATGCACGAATGAGTACACATCAAAGAGTAAATTGCCTCTGACATACCTAAAAAGGCCTCCTAATATTTTTGAAAAGAGATTATTTTGTCTTTGACATGCGCTCACTCATGCCTGACTCTACGAATCTATCTCATTTTCATACAAAATGTAGTCAATATGTGTAACAACACCCCTACCAAGTTATTAAGCGGAAGATATTTTCGTTAAAAAGTTATGCTATTTTATTCATGATGGAGTTGCTTTTTTTTTTGTCAGCTTTTGTTGTTTCAATTTCATCCCCAACCTGGCACAATTCGAAATTCGCATGTTCGCAAACGATGCGTCGTGTTCATCCAAGCGCGAAGACATACCACACAAAAATGGTACCGGAAGATGCGAGAGGAGTTACTCTTTCAGAATATGTAAAATAATTTAGGGTTTATAAATTGGTTTTCTTTTTATTGACATTTTTCTAGGTGTAAAGTCTTTTTTGACTCACTCGGTATAAGGTTTGTCCCCAGACGAGGAGAGGGGTAAGTTGGGTTTTGACAGACTTGTATCAATCAGATACATTGGATCCAACCTTTTTATACTCAGGTTACTGTTTGTTACTTAGTGCTCGGTCGCATTATTATATAGAACAGTAAAAAAAAATTGGGGTTTTTGGAGTAAAAAAAGAGGCATTTTTTAGTATCGAAAGCGCTATTTTAACCAATAACACAATTATCTAGTGTAATTTTTCTTCTTCATTTCTTTCTTGAAAAGTGGGGGGGGGGGGGATGTTAGTACAGGCCATCCCCCCTCCTCAAAATCTGGGGGGATGTATCCCCCCCCCCCCCCCCATCCCCCGGGATTTACGCCCGTGGTACTTTCCCTGTTCATCGGATATAGTTGGTAAGATATTTTTGTTCACAAAGTTGCCATGATATCTTTATCGATTACAAAATAAAAACTCATAACTTTGTTTTAATTTGCCATTTCCGTCAAACCTCCACTGAAGGTTTCTCCCATGTTTTCTCCTCAAATTGCTTGAAATTCTATGCCTTCTCGTCATTACCGTAGAGAAAATTTTCACTCACGCTTCTCGTTAAGATTTGTTCTTTTCAAAGGGGTAGATAGATACATCATGTTCAGCGGCGTTCATGGGTGGGGCAAAAATGAGAATTTCAGATTTTTTGCCACACGCCGAAATCAGGTAGGGGCACCCCGCCCGGGGTCTAAAATCCTTTTGTATGTAATAGGCCCTACTGGAAGACTTTCGATACATGGGGCTTAAAGGGGACCAATACCCAAGGAAATAATCACTTGTATATGAAAGAGCACAATGAGAGGAGCAATTAAAAAAAAGTTTCTTTAAAATCGGTTATAAGTTTGAAAAGTCTCGTTTTACTTTCTATAGGGATCCTCGAATTGGCAACATTGGCTTCAAAATGGCCGATTTTATAGACAACTGTCCATTTGTATTTGTACACAAATTTTCAGATTTTCCCCATTTTCTTTCAAAATATGTCTTATTTACTTCTGAGCTCAAAATATGTCATGCGGAAAATATATTTCACACAACATAATGTTCGAGGCTCAGTAGGAGGTAAGATATATATTTATTTTGAAAGAAAATGGGGGAAAATCTGAAACTTGTGTACAAAACAAATGGAGAGTTGTCCATAAGGCATAAAGTCAATTTTGAGGATCCCATAGAAAGTACAGTGAGACTTTTCAAACTTTCCATAACTTTCTTATTTTATAACCGATTTTGATGAAACGTTTTTTAAATTGCTCCACTCATTATGCTCTTTCGTATAAAAGTGATTCCCCCCCCCCTCTTGGGTATTTGTTTTTAAGTTAGTAAATCTAGACAATTACGTTCTTTGACTCTACCCAAGAGCCTTGTCTAGGGTAGGGTCGAGCGCTACACCCACAGAAATAGAAAGACGTCTTTCTATTTCCGTGGCTACACGCCCTCTCATCCCGGGACGCGCATCCCGGGATCTCACCCCTCCTCTCCCCATCACCATTGCATTGTCATCGCTCCGTAAATCTCATATCCCTGGCTGGAAAAGGTCACTGTACTTTTTGGGACGGACCGGGCACGACGGGCGAAACGAAACACTGTCGTCGACAGCTGTGAGAAGAATAATTGAAGATAATTGTTCATACACAATTTGCAGTTCCAGAATCAGCGCTTGAAATGGACGAAGAGGCTAGTGGAAAACCTATTCTGTTGGAAACATCTGGTATGAACTCGAGATTTTTGGAAAAATTTGCATATTTTGATGCGTATTGTTGTACAAATATAAGACTTAAGTCCCATGTATTGTATTTTGTGTAGTGCTGTAAAAATGTCGGTTGCTTGCTGTTGTGAATATTGTTAGATTGCTTTAATGGCGCATGTCAGTCAATTTAGAATATTTACGCCAATTTTATCATTATTATTGGGTGTTTAATGGTGTGGAAAATGTTGCAGTAGACTTCTATATCTGAAAACGAATGAAAATCACTGAAATGAATAACTTGAATGAATACGATTTACCATTTTGATAGAGATGGCAAAAAATTAAAATTCAAAACTTCCTTTCCTCATCACATCTAAAGCTATACAAGTTCAAACTGTTCAGAAATTATCTTCAACTTTTTCAGTAAAGACCAAAAAATCTACAGAAAATCTCTATTTCCATGATGTAATAATGAAAATATTGAATGAAACAAATTTAATATCTATAGATCTAGAAGTAGAAGAACACAAAAGCTTTACATATGTTCTAAGTTTATTAGGCTTAGCAACCCTGTCAACCAAGATTTAACAAATGATCATGTCAGAAAAATAATAACCATTGGTGGAAAGTAATTGAGCGCTTAGCTTCTCAAATTAAATCGGAAATGAAAAGGCATCTACAAGCTCAATTGATCTGAGCCTTTTTAAACAGTGTTTTGAGGATGTTTTCTGTGCCAAAATCAGTAATATACACAATTAACCTCCAAATATTTGTGCACGTTATAATTCTCTGTTATTTTTTCCAGTACATCATTATCGTTATCGCTAGAAAAATTGTTGTGTAGACGGCATCGAAAAATTACATGCTTTAATACCACTCATACAAAACATGCAGATTACCTGAAAACACCTTGAAAAATTTTCAGTGATTATATTAAGAATGATCTATATTGCTAGATGTTGTTGAACATGTGTATGAATATTTTAACAATTGTATGTTTTTTCTGTACAGGAAATGTTGACGACGTAGGTGCAGTAAATGGAAACCATGAAGTGACAGTTCGAAATGGGTCGAGTAGACCTGTACAAAGCAAGAAGGAAACAGAGGAAGATTACAATGTGGACAACCTGGATGCCAGTGATGGGGAAGGTGGTGCACATGAAGGGAGCTATGAGGTGAACAGTGACAAAGAAAGTCAAGGAGATAGCATAAGTGACACCGGAAGCTACTCCCCCAACACGGCTGACAGAGAAGATGACGATGATACCCTACTGGAGCATGGCACATACCGTAAGATCAACAGTATGGATGGGAGGCGAGCAGAAGGAACGCCTGGAGCTGGCGGAGACCAGAGAGAAATTCAGAATGATCTCTTGGATCAGATGGGAAACCAGGATCACTGCGATGACAGCGATAGCGAACTTGGTAGCTATCATATCAATACAGACAGGGAAGATGATGACGAGGATGGAGGAAGGTACAAGGATAAAGAAGGATTATCAGATGGAGAATATGATCTTAGCAGCAACCAGGAGTCTGATGTGGAAGAGACTATGGATGAGGTGGAGTTACTGAGGATGAGGGCCTTGTATAGACAGGAACATAAGCCTGAAGAACTTCCAGAGACCGTAACTAAGATGACGACTGATCAAGGGGCACAAATATACATTGTTGGGACTGCTCACTTCAGTGAAAATAGCCAGAATGATGTTGCCAAGGTTTGTGCAATCTTTGATTTTTAATTATTAACATGTATGTAGGATAAATAAATGTAACATTTATAGAATTCATTAGACCGGTGTGTACGTTCTGCTTTAATCAATATCCGTTTGTCAGTCCATCCTCCCTGCTTTCTTAGATTTAAGCTTAAATAGATTTGATTATAAATTTGAAGTGATATTCAATCAAAGGTCATACATGGAGGTCACAGAGGTGATTATCTGGATTCACTAATTATTAAAGGCAGAGGCATAACATAGGAGATGATGCATTAGTCATGTAATTTTTAATTTGAAAAAAATATATATATATGTATATATTCTTATCGATGCATGTAGGCCTATTGATTTATTTTGTTTTAAAATTAAAAGTGATGATCCTGCTTCATAATTTTCCTTACTGTTATATTTGCATTTAATTATTCACATTTCAGACAATCCATGCTGTGCAGCCTGATGTTGTTTTATTAGAACTCTGTCGGGGACGGCTCTCCATACTAGAACTTGATGAAGAAACGCTCCTTGAAGAGGCTAAAAATTTTAACCTTACTAAATTAAGACAATCGATCAAACAGGTAAGTTTCTTCATTTTAAATGAGTTTGATTTATGTTCTCTTTGTTTCATCCTTTATTGTAAGTCACATATAAGGGTCCTTGCTATTTTATTTTTCTTCTTTTCTGAAAGCGGTAGTACATTTAGCCATATGAAGATAGCTGTAGATGTTGAGTTATAGATGCAGCTTACCATGTAGAAATATAGAAAATATATGAAACCCAATACACTTCATATTTGTGTACATTGTGCATGTACAAGTATGATTTGGGGCTTCTCAAAGGTTGATGAGTCATCTACCACATAAACAGATGTTGTAGCCTAGAATTCACAGACCTTATAATGAAAGATTATAATATTATTGGGGAAAAAATAATATCATGATTAAATTGTGCATATGTATTGAGATTAAATCCAGGTTATTTGTACTTTTAAGTTCAAGAATATCTATCATTTCATAAAGAATTGTTGAAGAAATGTTGAGTTCACCTAAAAAAAGATGCTCCTGTTTTGCCTCGAACTGTAGAGCATTTGGTGATCAAACTGGGAGTGAGACTACATACTGGGCATGTATTATAGTGTTAGTGAAATTTATTTATCGGTTATTTAGGAACTGGTGGACATATGGAGTTATTTAAGGAGACAAATTTCTTTGATTTCATTCCTTCTGTATACCAGCATATTTCAGGAATACACAAATCCCAGGTCTTACAATGTACATGTGCTCTATTATCCAAGGCTACTTTGAAACTGATTTAGATTTGACTATGATGTCAATTTGCACAAGTCTAATGGGAAAATGTAGTGTACATATGCGTTATAATTATCAGAACTCTATGAAAATATTTTCATCTTCAATTTTGTTTTAATACAGTTAGTGCCAATTTTGATTATTTTGCTTACAAGTGTAGCAATATAGGCCCCACTGCTCCAAGTTTATTTAAATACAAGTCACCTACACAGTATAGTTTGTGAGTAATATTATTTTATTCTGCACCTATCAACTTCTGAAGTTTATTTCATTAACTCTACATGGAATATACATGTATTTGGATTCAAATTGAATTGAATTGAATTGAATTAAATTGTATTGAAGTGAACTGATAAATAAGAGGGGAAAAAAATCTATCCTTGAAACAAAAATTTTGGTCATTATAAACATGTATGATAGATTTTTCTACTTTTGAATTCAATGTCACCTCTCACCACCCCCCCCTCCTCTACTCTCCCCCTCTCTCTCTCTCTCTCTCTCTCTCTCTCTCTCCATCTGTTTCTCTGACTCTCTCTTAATTGAAATTTAATATTATTTTATATTATTCATTGTTGTTTTTGTAGAGTGGTGTTGTAGGAGGTGTCATGCAAGCTTTACTCCTCAATCTCTCAGCACATCTAACTAAAGAACTTGGTATGGCACCTGGTGGCGAGTTTCGGAGAGCTGTCAAAGAGGTATTTCAACAGACTGTTCTGTGATTTACAACTATGTATTCACGATTATAGACCATTGGCTTCATTGTGCTGCCATCTTAGAGGCTGAGGTCATTGCCTTGCAGGCGTTTGTGATCTGCAGCTGGTGCATATATCTCTGTCAATTCCATTTACGCATATTCCTATATCCTCTGAGGGAGGGCGCTATGAGATTTTGACGTCATATGCATAAGATCTATTATTATCAATAGACACTCTCCACAGTGAAGACACCTACATCTACATAAAGTACACCTTGTCTGCTATAATAGTATAAATTCTATATTATTTTGAATTTTTTTTTACATATGTACATGTATGAATATCGTTTGTAAAGTATTTTCTTAATGCATTTTTATCCACTCTAGATGATAGTAACGGTTCTATGACAACTACTCCGTGGACACTTACCCCCTTACATCTACCCCCTAACTTAAAAACTAACCCTAACCCTATCTCTTGGGGGTAGTTGTCCTGGGGGAGGAATTATCCATCAATTGGGTAGTTGTCTTGATACAAATATTTACCAAAATAGTGAAAAGAAAATGAAATAAGTTATTGATTATGCATTTAATTAATTTATTTATTTAATTTTATGTTACAGGCTCAGACTGTTCCTGGTTGTAAGGTACATCTTGGTGATCGGCCTATACAGATTACATTAAAGAGAGCAATGGCATCGCTATCACCATGGCAGAAACTTAGATTAGCATGGTATCTCATCACAAGCAAAGAACCTATCACGTAAGAACAACTGTCTTCTTTGTCTAGTAAATTATTGTGGGTATCTAAAACTAAGAATAAATGAACTTGACAATGGTATAAAATTCAATGAAAATTAGAAAATACCCTAAAAGTTATCAGGGCCTGAAGTCAAGTTGCGGAATTCAATTTGATCAATAAAAATGCATTTTGCAACATTTGACTTTTTACTTTTCTCCATATTCTGATATTCTGTGCATTGAAGCATGAAACAGTCATCACAAATATGATATGAATAAAAAGGGGAATAATTATCTGTCAAATAGTATGAATATCAGGAATAACTGAAGCATACCTGAAAAGTTATCATGGCCCAAAGTCGATTTGCGGAACTTTTTGTGAGGGGTTTATACAATGTATATCATATTATAGCATAGTGGGATTAACAGTAGGCCTCAGACCTTTCAAGGGTGATACCCAAATCATTGATAGAAAAAAATGTTATTCATTATTATTTTTATGTTGCTATGACACAATGACAGGAAGGAAGAGGTGGAGAAGTTCAAGCAGAAAGACCTGTTGGAGGAAATGCTAGGGGAGATGACGGGGGATTTCCCTGCCCTGAGTAGGGTGTTTGTTAGTGAGAGAGATACGTATCTATCACAGTCACTCAAGGCATGTTCACAGATTCAGCCACCAAGTGATGAAGGTAAGAGAATGTCATATATTTTCGTATAGAAGAAAATCTGGCATAGACAAAAGAAAACAGATTAGAAACTTTGTAGTAATACTGCAAAAGCCAATAATTTCACGTACAGATAATTTCGCAATTTAGGACTAGTTTGGGAAATTCACAAATGGATACTTTCGTGATTTTGTGATGTTTTCATTACTATAAATAGCCTCTATATTGAAGTGGAAATTTTTGAGGAAAAGGACACACAAAATTTGCGGAAAGAAAACCATCGCGAAAATATTGACTTATACAGTATTAAAATTAATGGATGCTATTACTTTCAAAACATGGTTGCAAACTACATGTACCTATTCCATCTGTTAAGCTCTTTAAAGTTTCTAAATGGGACCTATGGACTTCATACATACAAGTATTTTATTGCTATGTTGGCCAATCAACTGATAATACATCCAGCTTTTGTATTGTTTGACGGATGTCATAATACACCGAGTAGGAAGCAATTTTTCATTTTTAATTTAAAAGAAAGATAATAAAATGTGCTATAGAGTGTTTATATTTCAATTTTTTTTAAAAATATTTTGTATACTATACTAGAGCAAATAGAATGCAATATGATACATTTTCTTCTTCTTCTCGAGTCCTTTCTCCTATTCTTCTGTGATACATGTATCATTCAATATTTACATGTAGTTTCAATTGTGGATATGAATTGAATTGTGAATATGTATATTACTGTTTTGATTTTGATACAGGATTTACGTATCCAGCTCCTGTAGTTGTAGGTGTTGTTGGCATGGGCCATGTCAAAGGCATTGTGGACAAATGGGATGAACCAGTTACTAAAGAACAACTCTTAGAAATCACAAGGTAAATGCTTTTGAACTAATTTTATGATTTATATGAAAACAGTGATTTTGGACGGCAACAACCTCTGTCTTTGTCAGGATTTGTCCTGAGAAAGACAGAGGTTGTTGCCGTGGTAATGCTGATGAAGACGAATGTTGTTGCCGTCAAGAATTCAAGAAAAAAACACAACAATAAACTAATTGGCTAGAATTAATGCATTAGCTGTTTGTCTTGTATGTTCTTATTCTGGAGCCAATACATGAAGCTGGGGGCATTTAAAAACATGTATCCTTGAAGATTATCAACCAGGGAGACCTATGGCTTGAGGTCCTATCTAATAGATTTGGTAATAAAGATAAATGTCTTACCAAAAGCAATTAGTTGTTCTGGAAATAGGTCAACTGAGCAATTATACATCATTTGTCTGCTTTAATACTGTTGGCTTTTGTAGACTGTGTAACATATTTATTAGTCATATTCCATTCGTTTGTGAGCTATCTTTCTTTTTTCAAGATTGATAGTAGGACGTCTGTTGAAATGGAGCTTCCGATTGTCAATGGTTGGTCTCTTTGCTTGGGGATGCTATAAATTTATTTTTTTTTTTTTGTCTTTGCATATATTACCTCAAAGTCACTGATCTAAATTCTCTATCTTTGTCCTACAGTATTCAGAGTCCATCGGTAGCAGGACGTCTGTTGAAATGGAGCTTCCGATTGTCAATGGTTGGTCTCTTTGCTTGGGGATGCTATAAAATTTTCTGTTCTTGTATTGAATATATCACTTCAAAATCACTTACCCTATGCTATATAAAATTTACTGTTCTTGTATTGAATATATGTGATGCGTCACGTCGAAATGAGAGACTAGTCGCGATTTTTGAAATCCATTTTATTTGATATTATTGATCCCTGATTCATTGCCTGAATTTGATAAAGAATTATATAAAAAAAAAATATAACAGATAAAAAAAGATATCATATTAACCTGAAGTCCGTATAAAACTCGACTGTAAAGAGTAAAATAGAAGTGGAGATATTAGCCTCTGAATGCGAGGAGAATTGTGCTCTTGGAAATCAAAATCAAGAAGAAAAACGTCTGCGAAGTTTGACTTCCGTTTGACTCCGCGCCAGAAAAATAAGAAACATTTTGTCACCGTTGTACTCACGCGAAATGCCTAGCAACCACTTGTTACAAAGTGAAACGATTGACCAATGAGGAGGCTGCATTCAGGTATACAGAAGAACATACTCGTCCGTCACGCATGATCGAGGCAAGCGCAGCAAGCGGAAACAACGGCGATGTTGTCTAAATAACATTCAATCTTCTCAAAAAAAAAGAAGCTGAATTTGGTTAGTTGTTTTATATCTTTCGTCAATGAATAAAACGTCATGCTCTTTCTTAATTGTTTAAGAAAAAGTCCGCTCTTTTAAGAAAAGTGTTCACCAATCCTGGCGCTAAATTAGTTAGAAACAAAACTATTTTAAAACCTTTTGGGGGTTTTATTCCGATGTTTGCGTGCGTTCTTTGAATGTCGAACGCGTATACTTCTACTCATAATAAAGCGAGTCATTTTTATCTGAACTCTGTTGGAAATTTTGAACATAATAATGGTCTATAGACTAAATTATTCTTGTACAGGGGCTTATGATAGAGATAAGCCTCCAAAAATGTTTTAATAAATATTTGCGCCTCACGAATGTATTTAGAATTTCTCTGATCACGTTTTATGAGTGGCTAGTTAGCTTAAGACAAATGAAAATAAAAACGTAAATGATTTGCTCGATCTCGTCTTTTATTGATCAAACTTGTTACCAGTAATAAGAAGATATTAATAATTTTTAGAAATGAATTATTTAGAGTAAATCGTATTTTGTTTCGTCCGTGTTTAGTAAAACGCTCTTTCTTAACAGCGTTACTTTGTAAAATAACTGCAGAAGACTTTAACCTAAATCTTGTATCAGAAGTATTATCACGTCACCTCTTTTGTATGCTCTATGTTTCCCTGATGGAACCAAATTTGTTTATAGGGGTTTTAATTTCCATCAGGACAACAGATATCGCGGCCTAAAATAAAATGCTGAAATTAACATTCATTTGGATCCAGATAGCTAAGTCAAGCAATAAGTAGCTTTTCCCCACATACCCCCCCCCCCCCTCGCTATCCGGATGAAACAGCTTTATTCACAGGTTGTGGCATCCACGCAAAATTTCTGAGTGCAGCTAAAGAGAGTTTAGTTCGCTATTCGCTCACAAAAACGAAACAAAAAGCCAGTTGAAATCAACATCACAGCGACCGTGAACGTCCAATAAACAAAGCATGCGTTGTAAGGGCGGAGCTAAACGGAGAGGGAAATGAGCGTGGACGTTCGCTTGTATGTCCGGAAAAAAAAAATTATGACCGAAAAAAAACACTCGCCGAAAAACTGCTTTTTTACCACTTTCCGTTATCATTTTCACTCATTTTTTTAACAGAGCAAAGATGAAGCATGGTAGAACCAGAAAAAAAAAAAAAAAAATTTCCTCAAAATTTGAGTTTTTTTATTAGTTTGTCGATTTACTCGGATCTTTGATCTGCGACTTCTCTCTCATTTCGACAAGACGTTCACATATTACTTCAAAGTCACTTACTTCAATTTCCTATCTCTGTCCCACAGTATTCCAAGTCCATCAGTAGCAGGACGTCTGTTGAAATGGAGCTTCCGATTGTCAATGGTTGGTCTCCTTGCTTGGAGATGCTGTAAAATTTTCTTTTATTGTCTTTGTA
Organism: Paracentrotus lividus; assembly: GCA_940671915.1. Lineage (NCBI taxonomy): Eukaryota > Metazoa > Echinodermata > Echinoidea > Camarodonta > Echinidae > Paracentrotus > Paracentrotus lividus. The sequence goes on from CALNVZ010002100.1 coordinate 6,582,013, forward strand.
TAAATTACTTTAAAGTCATTGGTAAAAATTTTCCTATCTTTGTTCCACAGTATTCCAAGTCCATCAGTAGCAGGACGTCTGTTGAAATGGAGCTTCCGATTGTCAATGGTTGGTCTCTTTGCCTGGGGATGTTACCGGTTTACAAAGTGGACAAACATCTCTCTGTGGTAACACATCCTTAATCTGGCCCTCCTTCCTACAGATCAAAGCCAGTCTTATCCTGAAATGCAATAATTGTGGTCTATCAATTCTACAGTGCGTCCCAATAAAAACTATACACTTTTGTAATGGCTACAAAATAAACAAATATATGGTTCTTGGGGGAAAGGTTTATAAAGAAAGCTCATATCCTCAACTATCATTATGACAACAAAAAGTCTGAAAATAATGTATGCTTCTATGAGCAATGACCACGTTTATCAAGGACACAAAAATAAGGCTTTGGAGTAATTCACTATTAATTTATCATCAGCTTATGGGCAACCATAGGGGTCAAAATGAATAATGGAATAAATCAGGTAATAAAGTCAAAATTAAAACAAAAGTCAGAAAAAAACATCAATATTATGCAGAAATCTAATGGTTAACCTTTTTGTTTTTGTATTATTGATATTTGTTTTTGACATTTAGTTTATTTTTGTCTTTATTTAGCCGAGTTATGTCATTATTGACTCTGAACGGTATGGTGGCCCATAAGCAGGTGATAAATGAATAGCAAATTCCTGCGCAGCCTCATTTTTGTGTCCTTTAGAAAAGTGGGCATTTCTCGCTGAGGAATGCATTATTTTTTAATTTTTGGTGTCATAATCTATATATTAAAAGCCGAAGCCGAAGGAGAATAAAACGGAGAACTGCCACTGCCCGAAAATGGGAAGTACCGTTCTCACGTGTTTTGCGGGTTGTGCGCAGCGAGACCCTACACAGCTTCCATGGTATCTGTACTGCATGAACGCATGAAATGTAACTCTTTCCCCCTCTATATTCTTTGGGTATCGAGGTTTGGTACGAATGTTTGTCGCCATCGTTGTTTTTTTAGTTTCAACACTTTGCTGAACAAATCACTTAACACTAAAAGCAGTGCATCGTGACATTCAGAAGTCATAAAATAGGACCGTTTGGATGCGATCTCGCCATTTTCGATGAAATAGGACAGACGAAAATGTGCCGAAGCCGAAGGAAAACAAAACGGAGAACGGCCACTGCCCGAAAATGTGTAGTACCGTTCTCACGTGTTGTGCCGGTATTCCGCACCAAGACCGTACACATTTTGATTGTATCTGTACTGCATTGCATGAACGTATCAAATCTTACTCTTTCTTCTCTATATTCTTTGGGTATCGAGCATTGGAACGAATGTTTGTCGCAATCGTTGCTTTTTTCAGTTTTACCACTATGCTCAACAAATCACTTAGGACTCAAAGCAGTGCATCGTGACATTTAGAAGTCATGAAATAGGACTGTTTGGATGTAATCTTGCCATTTTCGATGAGATAGGATAGACGGAATTTCTGCCGGTCGATCGCTATAATCTATGGTGTCTTTAAGAAAGCAAAAACAAAGTTAATCACAGCTACAAAAAAAAAGAGACAGAGAGACAGAAAGGGGCATCATAAAAAAATAAAATAAAATAAAATATACGTGTTATATAGAGGTGAGGGAGAGATACATTTTTTTTTTTACTATTATTTAAGTAAAAAAGTAAGGGAAGATGGACAGTCCTGGACATGATTAGAAAAACCAAACCACTAAAATTTTGTTTTGTTTTAATGGTTAATGGCCTATGATTACGGTAACCTGGTTGTTACTCGGTTAAATCATGAGACTGATTGGTCTGATATATCTTCTCAGTCTAGCACTGATCGGGTCTGTCCCCCCGCTGCCTAGTTTTTAAAAGTATCTTCTTTAAAAGTTTGTTTGATATTTCGTTCAGGAAGGGCCGCAATGCAATATTTGTTTTGATAAAATGATTTTATACCTGTATGATCATCCTGAAATAGGATTGTCTGTAAGTAAACCATATAAGCGTGATAAAATACCATAGTGGCCAAATCCGGAGAGTGAACAGGAAAAGGAAAAGGAAGAGGTATATTACTAGAGGTAAAAGAGAGGAAACGAAAAAAGGATAAGATAAGATTGGTGAACTATATTGGAATAAGTTCGTGAATAGCATAGGCCTGAGAATGTGTTTGTTGTCTTGTTGTTTTTTTTTGTGTGATGATTGATTATTAATTTCCGATATTCGCAAGAGTTAAGCAAAAATTCGTAGGATAGGAAATCGAAGTCTAGATGTTATTATGACAAATATGTAAAGTAGAACGAAACTGAAATTAAATCTCTCGAGGGGAAAGAATAAGTGCAGGAAAAAAGAAAGAAGAAATAGAGAGAGAGAGAGAGAACGAAGGGAAAAGAATAAACAATCATAATGGCGGACGGTTGTAAGTGTATCGAAACATTTTTAATGTAATATACACAACAAATATCCTTCTGTATTATATATGTAAACACCAAAGAGTAATTAAAAAAATAATATTAGGACGATGGGTCAGCTGAATAGCCTTTCGTTTTTTTGTTTTTTTGGTTTATTTAATGGAAAATTTCAAAAAGGTCGTCAGTAAAAATATACACCTCCAAAGAGAGAGAGAAGAAGAGAGAGAGTAAGAAGAAAGGGGCTCATATAAAAATAATAATTAAAAATCATGTTATGAAGGAGGGGGTAGGATGCGCACAGAATATATAGAACTAAAGCAGTAAGGTAGCCGGGTGAAATTAAAAGAAGAGAAACGCAATATCAAAATTGAGCAACAGTTTCAAGAAATAAACATAATTTTCATTATGATCGAAAGTCAAATAGAAATTGTTCTGCAATGGACCAGTACAAGTCGAGCATAATGTAATTTGAAGGCTAAGTAAATAGCTTCTTTTTTTTTTTCTTGTGGGGGGTGTTTTTGATATTGGGTGATGGGCCACCGCTCAAGGTTAGAGTTTGATAAAGCATCATATCTAAATTCCTAGCGTTCGAAAAAGAATGTCTTCAATAAACCTATAAAAGATACAAAAAATATAAAGGGCCAAATACGGGAAAGGAAACAAAAACAAAAAACTAGAAGTATTGTTGGGGTGGGGGGGGGGCTTAAAGGGGCGCCAAACACCTAAGAGGGGCGCAAGTACTGACCTGAAGAAGCCCAAATTGATTGGAAAAAGTCAAAATATGGAAAGTAATGTAATAAAAAATAAGAATAAAATAAAACAAAAAGAAATTAAAAGGGAGAAAGAATATAACCCAATGGGACGACTAACTCGCATCCCTATGATTTGATTATGCGACCTTCTGAGCCGATTTTATCTTGAAACAAATCAGGGAAAGTATAGGGGGAATGATAAGAGAGAGAAAGGAAAGTAATAAAATCGTATGTGATACTGTTGGATGGTATCAAAACATTTTTATATGTCATTATGATACAAGCACATCCTCTGATTTATACATGTTGCCAGAAAAAAAAAAAAAAAATAATGTAGCGTGGTTCGGAGTGAAAAATCATTATTATTTAGTTTTTTTTTTTTAATGTCGGTAATAATTCTAGGTACGATCCAAATTGAAATAGAATTATGTGCCTAACCCCCTGTGCTGCTACGGGCACTGCTGCTAGTGATAGTTAAGGATATGAGCTTTTCTACATATAAACCTTCCCCCAAGAACCATATATTTTTTTATATGGTAGTCATTTCAAAAGTGTATAGTTTTTTTTGGGACGTACTGTACTTTTAAGATTTTAATTGCACAATATAATCAAGCTTTGACAGTTTTTAAGAAAAGTGTTGAAATCTGCTTTTAGATGTGACCAATACTGGAATTAGGTATCTTGGTACAAGTTTGAGATTTCACTTTTTAATTATTAACATCTTAAAATCTAGAGACTAATCGATGTAGAGACTTCATAGACACTCAACAACATAACCTTTTTTTTTATGAATCAGTATATAGAAAACATTTCAAGTCATTCTTTTGTTATTCAATGAGTTGACAAACGTAACTAAATTTTATTTCAGTGTGGTTAAGGTCCAGATTAACCCAAACTGCTTTCAGAAGTGCATTACCAATTTAAAACTTGATCTAATTTTATTTTCTCTTCTAAGTATATTTTTTTAAAGAACTATCTACAATTTAAAGTCCTAGACCGGACCAACAAATGAAATAGCCAAAAACGAAAGCTAATATGCTATATAATACAACAATTCCAAATTAAGGCGTTTTTATTGTCCATCTAGAAAGTATTTAATTAAAAAGATGACCGAACCTCAACCAGGCCACCCCTCCCAAATACTTGTAAAATTACCCCTAATTTAATGGCGCGGGTGATGACGTCAAAGGATGTTAATGGAATGCTACAGCAGTCCTGCGGCTAGGCATGATTGTGTTTCGCCTTTAGAAAACACGTTTGTATTGCTATGTCAGGACAATAGACGCCCTGTGAGCTAGAATTCTATTGTTATGAAATAAAAGGGCAAATTCAATCATGCCTGGCCACAGGAGTGCTGTAACATTCCATTAACATCCTTTGACGTCATCACTCGCACTATTAAATTAGGGGTAATTTTACAAGTATTTGGGAGGGGTGGCCTGGTTGTGGTTCGATCATCTTTTTAATGAAATATTTTCTAGATGGACAATAAAAACGCATACATATGGAATTGTTGCATTATGTAGCATATTAGTTTTCGTATTTGGCTATTTCATTTGTCGGTCCGGTCTAGGACTTTAAGACATGTTTGTTATAACTCAAGTCTTGATAAGTTTCCTCAACATTAAGGATCAAGATTCAGTTTGTGTTTCATAGATCTCAACAGATGCAATGCATTTAAAAGAAGAATAGGCTTTGAAATTGGTGCAACCACAATTTTGCAGGGGGAATAGGTGGTGAAATATGAAATTCAGACTGATTTTCTTTGAGCATTTATGAAATATTTACATTTTGTTGTTTTGTGTTTGTCTAATTCATGTACACTTATTTATTTTACGATCATTTCTTCCATTTAAGTTGCTTCTACTTTATGTTTGACTATGAAGATGTTTTAACCTTCAAGATGAATGGCTATGAAAGTTGATAAGCTTCATGAGATGGTTTTGAAAGAAATAATTCATACTGTATAATTCTTATTGAGTGTATTGGATGCTCGATCTGCATATGAATGAAAATACTGTCATATTTAGGAGTCAGATCTAAAACACTTGGGATATCTATCTTGTCTACTCCATGGAAACAGTTATAGAAACATCGTGTAGCCGCTTCCCTGAAAAGAGGAAGATATTGTGGGTTTTTAGTCCCTCTTTGTTTTCTGACTTCTCACTTATATGCATAATCAAATATTTGCTCTAAAACAGTAAGAAATTCCTTCTTAATGTTTGGTTGTTTTTAACTTCTTAAAAGTTGTAATTTTAGATTTATACCGATACTTCCTATTAACTTATCTTTATTTTAGTCTTATTGATAATGTTTGATTGTGTCACAAATGTGGTTGTTCAAAACAGTGCAATTTTAATTTTGTTTCCTTAAAAACTTTTTATTATATCCTTTTCTACTAATATAAATAAACTCTGTTAAAGAGTTAATAGTAATATTTTCTTTACCTTTTAAAATCAAATATTAATTATTCCTGATGTGGGTGGTGATTTTCCAGTTATGAAATACATAAAATTTACTGCATGTCACATTTATTACACAAAATGTAGATGAGAATAAATAATTCAACCGTGTTACAAAAGATGACAAGGCATTTTCAGCAGCAATGTTGGTATTGTATTGTTGTTCCCTGAATTAATTAGTGACATGCATATTAATTCATGGACTTGGTTTCACATTTCATGAAATTTGCATGAACATTTTAGTATTGCAATTAATCAAATCACACTTCCCAATGAAATTAGGATGTGTCAAATAATGTGTGAGTGCCTCAGTTTTGATGATATCAATTTTGAAGGCTGTCAAAGTCTTTTTAGATTTAATCATTTAAATCTATTTTTGTTATATTATCTCTATAAACATGTATGTATTATATGAACTGATTTCATAATATGTTTTAAATACACAGGAAATAGAAAGACTTGTGGCCAAAGAATTTGCAAATACAAATTAATGGTATCCTTAAACCCACCCTGCTCAAATGTTTGCAGTGATAAATTATTTTTGTTTTAGCATTGATAAATATTTGTACTCTCCTCTTTGAAAAAGGAGAAATTTTGAAATTAATAAAAAAAACAAAAATGTAGCAAGTGTGCCCAAGATATTGGATAGTTGGGAAGAGTTGTTTCAAAGCTGAAAACCTTGTCATCTGACTAGGCAAGTTGAATTTGAACTTGATGGCATGTCGACAGGGTGATTATGAACATTCTCTTAAAGGACGAGTACAAATTTAGCCTATGTGCTCAGATCTGACCATTCTACTCTGATGCACGCTCCAGAAGGGTTAAATTCATTTTAACAAGTAATATGCATCAAATGTGCATGATGACATGATGTTATATGTCAAAGTTTATCCAGTTTTGTTCTATTATTTATGCATGTATAGCTGTATTTGATATTGTAGTGATATTCTTTATTCAAGGGTTTGTATTACCTCAAGAACGAACAATATTTAAGTTTTTTTTTCAATCTTTAAATACGTCTATTAATTTATATTGGTGAATCTTGAGATTAATCATTTTCAGGGATTTCCTTTTTATTGTTATTTATTTATTTTATTATTATTATTCTTCTTATTATTTTTTTTTAATTTGTTCCTCCTGTCCAAATGCTGTCTGTATACGGTTTGGATTTGTTAAAGTTAAATGCTTACAAACATTAATTTAAGATACCTTCAATTGTATTAATGTAGATACACAAATGAAATATATTTATGACATAATTAATTGACTTTGACAGTTTGCTTGTTTTTCAGTATTTGAAATTCAGGCAAATGGAGAGATACAGATCAAAATGAAATTAAATGTTACGTTTTACTAATTGACTTATCTTCTCCTTGGTATGGAATTTGAAGAAATAAAACTTTTATTCATCCATAAAACATACTGTTGTCTACAAAGCTGGTTATCTCTGGTAGTGGGGTATTCTTTTTATGTTATCTATATCCTATTTCATCGATATGCTTTTTAAAAAGCTATTATATTACTTCTTTTTTAAATCTAACACAATCGAATTACGTTCATACTATAATAATTAGAAAAATAAAATAAAAAAAGGAGATAATTCAAATTAAATTGCGAGACTACCAGTCATGTCAGTGTTATAAGTGCTCCCTATTTATTGTGCTTGCCAAAAACGATTTTCTCCTAATCGGCTTAAAAACAAATCAAAACATGGTATGGAATATCAGAGCAGGGAGCGAATTTAAGTTTTATTACGTGTTATTATGTTGGGGAGGGTAATATTTCAAAATCATTTTTACCTAGAATGTTTTTTTATTTATTATTATTATTATTTTTTTTTTTTTTAGGAGGATGTATTTCCTGCGTTACTTCCTATACGCCAAGCAGGGCCGTATTTTACAGCACAAGGGCCCCTATTTTGATACTTTTTGTAGCGCCTTCGTGGAAATTTCTGGATAAGCTAGAACAAGAAAGGGGAAAAGATAACTTCAGTAATTTGAGTCACCGCTCTTTATGGTTTGTTGGCCCAAATTGATCGGGAGGAGGGGGGGGGGTGGCATTGCCCTACAAGTAAGACATCCATGATAAGCCCCTGCTTGATGATCTATAAATGCCATACTAGAAAAATCTATAGACAAATCTGTTTTAGGCTACTCCCTCAATAAGCCTTGTCATTTAAGCTTTAAAATTTAGCAAAACTGAAGACACAAAAAAAAAAAAAAAAAAAAAAGGAGGAGAGAAAAAAGAACAAGTCAGTGTGGGATTTCCACTTCATTTGGTTCTACAGATCTAGTTCGTTTGGAGGAATGTAGGAATATGTCTATGAATGTTGCCTTAATAACATTTTGCATTTTATTTGAAATATATTTTGCCTCTTTACTAGCATTCATTACCTGATCACTAAATAAAAAAAGTTAAGCGTTAAAAAAATGAGGGGACGATTACCCCCAGAAGAATTGAGGGGGGACATGTCCCCCAGCACCCCGCCCCCTCCCGGATCGCCGCCAATCTATACCTTAACAATAATAGTAAACTACTTAATTGACAATACAATTTCTTTTATTACATTTTTAATGATAACATAGAGTTCGAAAAAAGATGAATAGGCATTGAACTTACTCAATAAAACCAATGCTTTCTTCACCAAAGCGAGGCTCATCGTGAATGGATGTCACAGTGGATACACGCATCAGCAGCGAGCAACGTCGCATCTCGTTCCCGCGCTTTTCGCATTCAGAATAATCTAACGGTCAATCAAGTCAGGATGTTAATGGATCGAAGTTTCTATTGGGCAGAGCGTTGGATGAAGGACGAGGATTCTACCTTAATGACTGGAGTAGCGACAAGATGAATTGCATGAACAATATCTTCGTGAGCAAGTTCAGCCTTTGGCTTAAATAGATTTGCCGCATATTTACAATTCATCCCATTGGGAAACTGAAATTTGTTACTAAAATAACGTGACCTTTTGAGAACGGCGAGGCCGCATGCATACAATTTGAGACTTGATTGGGAAATCGTTCTATTTTCTCTGTTGACAACTTTTACAGAGATATCGCTGACTTATTAAACATCCTCTGTGCTGTATTTTAGTTTTGATTTACCAGTACTTCTCTAACTGTATACTACAAACTATTGGAAAGAAGGCGCTGATTAGAAAAAAATTGTATACAATTCTAGAAGTAATTCGTTTCTTTTAAAGTTTCATATTTTGAGATTCAAAGATGATGCTAAATATTCATCTGGGTCTCTGTTTCATGGCTGAACATGAGGATCCACTCCAGCGTTGCTAACGCCTTCCATGCTCGTGCGGACTCGGTGGCATGGCGTCGCGCCAGAACTTCGGCCGACCAGACCAACCTATGTAAACCACATCTATCTGGAGGCATCGGGACATTGATCGACCACTATGAGCAAAGAGAAAGTGATGAAGCCTTCCAGAAACTACTGGTAGAAGTCGAAAGGATGTGTTATAATCGGGGTGCCGGAGGGAAAATTCTCTCGAAACAAGAGTACGCTAGGTTCTGGAGAAACGCTGAAAAATTGCTGATTCGGTGAGTTTGTTGTATTAGTTTTCCTATAACACGCTATAAGTTTAGACTGGTCAGAATCTATTTGAACAATGCGCTGAAACACCATTTTCATATATGTTAACATAATAATACATTTTAAAAGACAATTGTTATATTTTTAATGAAAATGAATGGAATTACTGAAAACCTGAAGTATTCTATTTAGATCCCCAGGAATAACGCATAACATTTCGTTCAACAGGGTATAATATGAAATGATGTGGATTTGGCACACATGGGTACATGCAGGTAATATGGCCCCCTAAACTCATTTGCTAATTTGCATAAATTACAAAATGACACACAGGTCTAATCTTTGTTATATGAATCAATAACTACTGCTCTAACTGTTATTGTGAAGAAAAACAATTTAACCAACCCCCCTGTCTGCAATATTCAAATGTTGACGTCATCACCAAAGTGCCCATATTACCTGCATGTGCAGGTAATACGGGAACATGTACTTAATCTATCTTTAAAAAACTACAATTACTCTACCATGTCTGGAATTTGTTTAAAATGTTGAAAATCATTAATTTTCAGATATCATTTGAAATTATAAGACCCTTTAGTAAATACTTTGACTATATATTTCATTGTTTTGTATGTTGTATATTTTTTCTTTTTTAATATAATTAAAATATTATTTTCATTATACAAATCAATAAAGGCCTACTATAAGTTATTTATATTGATTATATAATGTGAACATACCCCAAAAAATTGTAGCAAAGAGATTGATGCCTCATACCGATACTAAGTACCAGAATCATTTCCGCCATTTTGGACAGCCCATATTACCTGCATTGATGTTGCTATGTCAGGCAAGCATTCAATGCCACATTGCACCCCTTCACTACAACAAATTGACCTGTACACGCTAGTATGATCAAAATGAAACTACCGAGTGAGTAAAAAAAAAAATTTACACCTATAAAAATGTCAATAAAAAGAAAATCAATTTACAAACCCCAAAGTATTTTACATATTCTGAAAGACTAACTCCTCCCGCATCTTTTGGTACCATTTTTGTGTGGTATGTCCTTACGCTTGGATGAACACGACGCATTGTTTGCGAACATGTCAATTTCGAATTGTGCCAGAATGGGAGTAAAATCAAAACAACAAAAAGCTAGAAAAAAAGCAACTTCATCCTGATTAAAATAGCATAACTTTTTAACGAAAATGTCTTCCGCTTAATAACTTGGAAAGGATGTTGGTACACATATTGACTACATTTTGTATGAAAATGAGATAGATCTGTAGAGTCGGGCATGAGTGAACACACGTCAAAGACAAAATAATCACTTTTCAAAAGTATAAGGATGCCTTTTTAGGTCTGTCAGTGGCAATTTGCTTTTAATGTGTACTCATTCGTTGCATTACTTCATGAGTCAATCTAATTTCATACAAAATGTAGTAAATATGTGTAAAACACCCCTGCCAAGTTATTAAGCGGAAGACATTTTCGTTAAAAAGTTATGCTATTTTTTATCAGGATAAATAGTTGCCTTTCTCTTGCATTTTTTTTTTGAATTTTCTCCCAATTCTGGCACAATTCGAAATTGACATGTTCGCAAACAATGCGTCGTGTTCATCCAAGCGTAAAGACATACCACACCAAAATGGTACCAGAAGATGCGGGAGGAGTTACTCTTTTAAAATATGTTAAATAATTTGGGGTTTATAAATTGGTTTTCTTTTTATTGACATTTTTCTAGGTGTAAAGTTTTTTTTTTGACTCACTCGGTATATGCTTACTAAATATACAAACATTGAGGTTACCCCCCTCACACACTCTTTCACCATCACATTCTGTGAAATATCAAATTTTACATCAGGGTAAAAAATTGCCGTGAGTTTTACCTACCTTGTTGGTTTTCAGCAATTTTCTCAGAGAAATTTCGGCATCAGATGCTCTCACGATGATAGATTTTCGTATACAGTTCATAATGAACAACATTAAGGGGCTCACACCGGTCACCGGTCGACGGTCACGACATGATTTGCTTCAGGTGGCCCGTATGCTGGCCCATATTACCTGCATGTACCCTACACTTCTTTCTTACACAGTTTAGTTAAAATCAATGATTTTTCGCTATCCCCCCCCCCTCGAACTGAGCCCCTAAGGTATATACCCCTTTTCCCGAGAAATTGGAAACAAGCATGCAAAGTTGACTGCTCGAGTGGGGGTCGGGGATTTAAGCTAGTAGTAGATCTAATGAAAATAATTTTATATTTCTTAAGACTTTCATTACAAGTGAAAAAGCGAAAGCTGATCCCGCAACATGGTCTTCCTTTCATTGATAGCTCATCATGCAGGTCTCTGAGAAAATGAATATAGTTTGATTGTAATTCCATACGCTGATTATAGACGTCAACTAGATAATCTGCATGGATGATCTTACAATCACTAGGTCATTTCTCAAGAGGCTTGAATGGTGTTATGTCAAGGTGTATTAATTATAATGGCACTTTAATGCGAACGCTATCTAAATTTCGATATATAGCCGCCTACAACAGTCAGGGCAGATATTATTTTGGTATAGATTAATAATTTTATGAAAGGGATGTAAGTAATTAAACAGTTTTTCTCAACAGTGATAGGTATCCAGTCACAGATCTAGGTTTTTATGAGGAGAGGGGGTGGGGCTGGTATTCTTTTTTTCCCCGTCCAATATATCATCATATCAAATTATTGAAATTTCAGCCGGGAGTAAGTTTTTTTTTTTTTTTTTTTTTTTTTTTTTTTTTTTTTTTTTTTTTTTTTTACTTTGATCAGTCATCCATCCATCTTTATCAATTTATTTTCTCTTCTTTTTTTAAAAGTTGCGGCGGAGGAGCAAAGAACCTAAAATTTTCGATTAAGTTTAGACACTTTTTACCTTGCCTGGGTGTTACAGGATGAAGATGAGTGGTTACCAACAGGCTTGGTTTAGAGAGAAAACTGTCGAAGCAGTAAGTGTAGTATCAAAGAACAAGGAGGGTGAAGAGGAGAAGAGAAAGAGGAGACAGAGAGAAGAGAAAGAGGAGAACATGATAGAAATTGAAAAATTATTTTTGTTTTATTGGGATATTTCAATTGTTGGCATGTTAAATCAAAACAAAACTTTTGGTTATTGTAAAACTAAAGTCAGGTAAAAGCCTTGTATTACAATGATTATGCGTTGCGTGTAGTGGATAAAAGACGCTTAAGGGTGTTCCTGTACCATTAGTTATTCCCATGGGGATCTTAATGGTGCACACCTAATAAGCTGACTTGCCTATCAATTAAGACCACTTTTTATCCTTTAAATGGTCTGTTCTAAGTGCATTCCAATTACCAAACTCCAGCGCTTCCGTCCTAAATGGAGGGAGACAGGTATTTTTGCTTCGACGCAACTGAGTAACTTTCCTACTTATGATGATTACCTTTTCAAAGTCCGGACGCTGTTAAAACAAACAGAACCGCTCAGTAATACACGCTGAGTAATTATTGCGTGAAACCGGGATGATTATGATGGTGATTATTGTAGAAATAATTAGTGCGTGATGGGATGGTTCACCTGTAGCAGATACGTGCGAGATCATCCATGAAGTACAAAATTATAACGTCTTTTGAAAATGATACGGAAAGTTCAATCTACAGGTGATTTACATTAATTAGGAGCGAAAACATTTTGCCTTGTGTTGGGTTAATAATGATAATCATAATATTGATAATATTATAAAAAGCGAAATTTAATGATATTAATAAAATCACTTACAAAGATTAAAAATGAAGAAAGAATTAGCGCCCTTTTGCTATGAACAAATTGCCAACCTATTCCCTGCATGAAAAAATTACTTTTGTATGCTTACAGATAGGTCTTAAAGTTCATGTATGATTATATCGAATCTTTAATAACTAACTAATTATTATAGCATCATCTGGTCATGTATATCTAAAAAGAAGAGGATCATTGTTTCTTGAAAACAAACAACTTGCTCTTGTCTGCTTTGAAATCGTTTATAATTGTCACATTTCTTCATAAATGAGGAATCGTCAGTGTATCGAGCTCGAAATACAAAACTCGTAAAAGTAATATGAGAGACCAGTAATGCAATTCGTCTGTAGCCTAAGGCTTTACTACTAAATATACACAGAACAATTCGATTCCGATCGTTTTATTTCGTATTTTTTTGCGCAGAGTGAATCAGAGATTTACATTTTATTACAACAGTGTTTTCACATCTCCGTTAGATCAACCTTATTAATCAGGAATTGGAGCCAATTTATTTGTCATTTTATTTGGTTTTCTCATTTTTGGTCATTCATCATTGATCCAATGTCTTGGCAACGGCTATTCATTTGCAGACGATAAATTGGTATTCTTGATGGATTTTCATCTTCGTTTTGAGCTTATTACACGAACACAGATCTGATTTGTCTCTGATTACTTATCGGTCCATCTGTCTGTCAAATCTTTCTGTATCTCTGGCTGTCTCTCTTCATCTTGTTGCTGTTTTTGTTTTTTCCTTTTCTTCTTCTTCTTCTTCTTCTTCTTCTTCTTCTTCATATTCTTCTTCATATTCTTCTTTTTCTTTTCTTCTTCTTCTTCTTCGTTTTCTTTTTCTTTTTGTTCTTCTAGTTCTACTCCTTCTTCTTCTTCTTCTTCTTCTTCTTCTTCATATTCTTCTTCATATTCTTCTTTTTCTTTTCTTCTTCTTCTTCTTCGTTTTCTTTTTCTTTTTGTTCTTCTAGTTCTACTCCTTCTTCATCTTCTTTTTCTTCTTCTTCTTCTTCTTCTTCTTCTTCTTCTTCTTCTCTCTTTCTCTTTCTTCTTCTTGTCTATTTGAAATATCTTCTTCTCACTTCAACTCTCTCTCTCTCTCTCTTCCCGTCACTGTTATTTTATAACACTGCTTAAAGACACCAGTTTACTGTGAATCAGAGACATTTTATTACAAAAGTGTTTTCACATCTCCGATAGATCAACCTTATAGAGATGAAAATAAACATCAGGAACTGGAGCCAAATGATTTGTCATTTTATTTGGTTTTCTCTTTTTGGGTCATACATTGATTCGATGTCTTGCCTACGACTATTCATTGCAGACTACAAATTGGTCTTCTTGATAGATTTTCATCCTTTTTGGAGCTTATTACACGAATACATCAGATTTGTCTCTACTTACTTATCGGTCCATCCGTCTGTCAAATTCTTTCTGTATTTCTGGTTGTCTCTCTTCTTGTCGCTTTCTTCTTCTTCATCATGTTCTCTTTTCTTGTTCTCCTACCTGCTCTTCGTCATCTTTTTTCTTTTCTTCTTCGACTTCTTCTTCATCTTCTTCTATTATTCTTTCCTTTTCTCCTTTCTCTCTCACATCTCGCTCTTTCTTCCTCCTTCTTCTTCTTCTTCTACTTCAACTACTTCCTCAGCCTCTTTTTTCTTCTTCTACTTCTTCATCATTATAATTTTCCCTTCTTATCCTTCTTCTTCTTATCTCTTTCTATTTCTTCTTCTTGTCTTTCTTATCCCCTCAGAGAAATTTGGCTTCAGTGAATGGAGACAAACCCCCAAAACATATTGATGAAAGTTTCAGAAAAATCAGGCAATGAATAAGAGAGATATGAATTTTTAGATTTTGAGATCACTTATGATATGGAGATCCTCCAATTGGCAACGTGACCATGATGTGTGGTGTAATGCAGGGAGATCTTTCCCATATCTATTGTACACATTGTACTAAAATCCTCTTTTTTTTCTCGATTCTATAGGGGGAATGAAGAATCTTTTAATGGGATGATATATAAATATATGAAAGTCATAATATATCATGAAAAGAAAAGCTGTTCTATCATTAGAATGAAAATAAAGAGACATTTTGAATAGTTTTTGTGCACACCATATGGGGAGTTCTCCCCTTGTGACATCACAAATGGTGATCGCGTTGTCAATGGGAGATTTCCTATGTCATTAGAGATCTCAATATTCAAATATTCATATCTTTCTTATCATTTATCCGATTTTCAACAAAATCTTCACTAATGTGCTTATTTGATTTTTCTGCATCCACAGTAAGCCAACTATCTACATAGGGACAATTCTCCTTTAAGAGTTGAAGTGTCTGCATGTCACTTCAACCCTTTCTCTCTCTCTCTCTCTCTCTCTCTCTCTCTTTCTCCCTCTCTATCCCCCACTCTTATCCTATAACACTGCTCAATTTTGATATTCACCAAATGCAGCTCTAAAAAGACACCAGTTTATTGTGAATCAGAGGCTTACATTTTATTACAACAGTGTTTTCACATCTCCGTTACCTACCTACCTACCAGGTCGGCTAAACTGCCGAGACAAAGAAAGACATCTCCGTTAGATCAACCATATAGATGAAAGTAAACATCAGGAACAGGAGCCAAATTACTTCTCTTTCTTTTTCTCTTTTTGGGTCATTCATTGATCCGATGTGCTGGCAACGATTATTCATTGGTCTTCTTGATGGATTTTCACCATTTTTTTCAGCTTTTTACATTTCTCTCTCTCTCTCTCTCCCTCTCGCCCATCTCTCTCTCTCTCTCTCTCTCTCACTCACTCACTCACTCACTCACTTCTCTCACTCTCTCCTCCCACTCTATAACACTGCTGACTTGGGTATTCACCAAATGCAACTCTAAAAGGCATCAGTTTACTGTGAATCGTATTTCAGACAGAGAGCTTTTGTACACACTATTAAGTCAAGTTAACAGCTATATAGGATTACATTTGGGACAAGGACTAAGTAATGTAGATATCTTTAGTCTCATGACAAAAACATGGCATTCTCACGTCGAGGGATTCGCAAGCAAAATCGATTTTCCAAAATATATAAGTTCATAAGAAATGAAAAGCCAATAGACTGCTTGCATAGCAAGACTTTGATTTTTTGAAGAATTTATATCTTCTTCTCCTGTTTTGGAGAGATATACTCTGACAAGAAGAAACAAGTGGAAACTGTCATTTGAGTTCTATAAAACCACAATAAGTCTCTGCCATTTACACTGATGTAAGCAAAATATCATAATGCCTTTTGCCAGGATGAATAGCACGATGGGTGAAATATTTTTTTGTTAATTCCTGATTTACAAATCTCGTTTATAGTTCATCTGCATATATTTACTTTTGTTATAGTAAGGAATTTACTAATTATTATTTATAATAATATTTTAATTCCCAAGAGCTATTTATTAGGCCTAACTCATAATTGATAAACGTATCTTAGATTTATTTAAATCAAACAAATCGCAAAACATAATCAACTCATTAAAGAATACAGTATATTTTTAAAAAGAGACAAAAAACAGGCTAAAAAATCGAATATAGCTTAGTAGGGGAGAGTGGGGTTAGTTGGAATACGGGGTTATTTGAAACATTGTAATTTTCTTGAACGTCTATAAATATATTTATGGAAATCTACCCTCAGGTTGTTGTTATTAGCAACTGCCATCCACCACATTTTAGACAGCACACATGCTTCAAGCCTGGTGAAGTTAGAAAGCAATGTTCGTTTTTTCACCTTCTGAGTAAATTTTGTCATTTTTACAAATGTTTTATTATCTCAGAGAAGATCATAAATTAAGTTGGCCAGTTTTTTATTGTTACAAACAGTTATACCAAGCTACAAAACAAGGTTAAATATATGGCATGTTGTTGTCCCTCTTTTGTTCTGTAAGCTTATAAATGTCAAATGGGCCTCTGGGGTTAGTTGGGGTTATATTAAAGGGACCAGCGCCTTACAAGCTTTGCTTCTTGCTGGTTCCTGAATTTTCTTTATAATTTTTTTTCTCTGTTACTTTTGAACAAAATGTTTTATGTTACATACTGATGTTGTTAATTTGATTATTGTTTTGTTAATTTTTGAAAACATGAAAGAAAAATCAATAAAGTAATCTTGAAAATCTTGAAATCTTGGAACATTTTGGACGGGGTTAGTTGGAACATGTACTAAGTAAATAGGTTTCTGCTGAATAAAAAAATAAAAATCACATAATTCAATGAAGTGTTCCGAAATATTCCTATACATGTATATTAGTGCACATTGGACAATTTTATTTTGGTTTTAACAAAATATATTGCAGAATGCTACTTCACAGGACTTCAGAATATCTGTATGTGAGTGGATGATGTCAAATGTAATAAAACATGAAGTTAAAAAAAAAATTGAACACCAATCTTTAATATTTTAATTGGAATCAATAAAGCAAGTTAGCTGAAGCCAAGCAATAATGTTGCAGGTATTTTAGATATGATTTTATATGATGTAATGCACAATGTTTCAACTTACCCCATACCTTGTTCCAACAAACCCCATGTCTGGGGTTAGTTGGAACACTTGACATGGTCTTGTTAAAGATGGATTTTTTCCGGGACCATCACTAAGTTTAAGAATTTTATGGGGTACATTTGTAGCATACAGATATACACTCAAGCTGATTGTTTATTGTTTCTTGAAATAAATCCGCTTTTGTTTTACGGCCATTTTCGTGAAAAATGTTCCATATAACCCCGCTCTCCCCTACATGTTCCGTATCTTCAACTAATTTTCAGTAATATGTATAGGGTTCTGGGTTTAAAATATAAAATGTCCACTTCTTTTAAATGATGCTTAGTTGTCTTTGTATTTTGTATATTTGTACAAGCATTGAGTTTTGCATCTTAAACATAAATTTACATGAGGTCTGGGTGGGTGCCTGACCAATTGTGGTCATTTACACCTCAGAAATGCAAATAATGACGCCTAGATTTGCGTTCAAGTACTCCTACCTCTTGAGAAAATGTGCTTGCATACAGACTGTTCTATCTTGAGAAGGTGAATAACTGCTTTTTATAGGACGTAGGCCTACTTTTGTTGAAACTACAAATCGACAGGATGCTTTCGGGTTTACGGAATTTCTAGAAAGTCAAGGTATTTGAGGTATTTATCAATTTCTTCAGGAAACCAAGGAAAAACATTTATTTGAGATTATTTTCTAAGATACCTGTAAAGCTGTTAACCATTCTCAAAATATTTGTATTTGTAATCTGAATACGTAAATATCGAAAAACGCATCCAAAAAGTAGGTCTATACATTCGTGCAAAATGGCCATGGACATTAACATTTTTCTGGCATGAAAAGTCATGAAATTTATCATTTTGAAAATATGTAAGTGAAGGAACCCTGAATCAACATTGATATCATATTTACCTCAGGTCTATAAATTCTACTCTATATTTACCATTCCTTCTAATTTTATATAGTTTCAAGGAGGAAAAGGGTTGATACGAATGCGAAAAGGTGCTCCCCATATTATGAAAGTCAACTAGTTTTGTGAATAAATGTTAAAGAAAAATGGCTCCTGCAAAACACCACCCCATTTCCCTCTCCTTAACCTCCAGTCCAGGATCAGTAACTGTTTAGAGTTCATGCAAGAAACCCTTTTCCCCAAGGTGTCACTTCTAATTTCGATGTCACTCATTAGTTCTTTATTTAAAACCAATGTACCCACCGTCCATATCCACATGGCTTGAACTTACTTAGAGAGATAGCAAAACCCATGCCGAGCAGGATTGTGAACATCATTTAAAAAAGAGGGGAAATGAATATTGTTGTCCTGTCTCTAACATGCAGATATGCAGACATATCACATAAATAACGTATACGGCAAAATATGGAAGCAACATGAACTAAATCATTTTCAAGAAAAAAGAATTATTGTTACTCTCAATTTCACTTTTTCATTGCATATCTACCCCCTTTGGAAAAACATTATTTATATACAACCGTGTGTCCAAAAAAAACGTAACACTTTTGAAAATGGTGCCAATTCAGCATATATAATTTTATGAAAAATGTTGATATGTATGGAAAGCTAAAGGACCACCTTCATATGATATTGAAAAATTGAAAAAAAAATCATGCTTCGATGAAACGTGTTCCCTTAAGTTAGAGGTATGAAAATGGCGCTGCGCAGGATTTTTCCTTAATTTGGACAGGTAAATTCTTTTGTAACGCTTACAAAATAAGGTCGATATGAGATATTCATGATCGTGGATCAAAAGGTATTTTGAATCAAAAGGTATTTGAATACCTTGAATACCATTCCCTTTTCGTGTTATCATCAATCCGAAACACCACCGCCACCCCCCCCACACAACACACTTCCACTCCATCTTATTGTATCATTGATCTGGTAGATGTGAACGGATTAAGAAGAATGTGGATTGGCCTTAAAATTGAAATATTCCAAATCAATTGACATTACGCAAACCCACTGTCCTCCCCCTCCCACACACACACACACACACACACACACACACAACACACAAACTTCTTCCCATCCCTCACCCCCTACTCCTTGTTTTTTATCAGTTTTCTTCCAAGTTGTGGTCATTTTTTCCATTAATAATCAAAATGGTTGACACTGGTAATAATTTGAATTATTTAATGTAAAAAATGATCCACCAAACTTTCGAAAAACTGAATAAAAAAGCAGGAGTAGGTGAGAGGCATGGGAAGAGGTTGTGTGTTGGTGTGTGTTGTGGAGGGGGAGGACCGTGGTGTTCGTAATGTCAATTATATTTGGAAATTTCAATTGTAGCCAATTCACATTCTTTCCTAATCCCCGTTCACATCACCAGACCAGATACAATAATGGGAGTGGAGTGTGTGTGTGGTGGGGGGGGTGAGCAGGTCGGGGTTCGGGATGGATAGAATAACACAGGAAAGGAATGTATTAAGGTATTCAAAATACCTTGATTCAAAAATATCCTTTGTGATCCATCGATCATGAATATCTATATACGACCTTATTTTGTAAGGCTACAAGAATTTACCTGTCAAAATTGGAAGGAAAATCACTGCGGCAGGCGACATTCATACCTCTAATTAATTTGAACACTGTATCATCGAAGCATGATTTTTTTTTCAATTTTTTCATATCATATGAAAGGTTGGTCCTTTAGCTTTCCATACATATCGACATTTTTTCATAAAATTATATATGCCGAATTTGGCAACCATTTCAAAAGTGTTACGTTTTTTTTGAGACACACGGTATAAGTCATGGCTTTTTACTTATCTCATATTGAGTCAATCCCTTAAAAAATCGAAAAGAAACAATTCATTTACCAAGAAGCATCTAATGTAAGTGAGATTCAACTATCTTGTATTGCTCTTTACACACAAGTCTGGAATTTATTTAAATGTGTATGAGAAAGTCAAAGCTAAGCTCGTGTGGTTAATCTTAACTACTTTAAAGGAATCGTTGCGGGGAAATTACCATTTTAACATCGAGTAATGGCCCCTTAAATATATCAAAGGAATATAATAATTATATTATGTCCTTTCTTACTGATTGAGGCATCCGCCATGCACTTTTACATGCAAAAAGTATACATACATGCAGATATACACGTCAGCTATTTAGATCGAGCCAACATAATATTCCGTAACCATATTTCAGTTGCAGAATGAATGATAGTCTTTCTTATATGAAATACATTGACTTTGTGATAAAGTCTCACTAGAGAAAGTGACAAGAGTGACACCAAATAATACACCAACCTGTACCGGTATATCCAAAATCTATGACATGTTTTTTTTTTTTTTTTTCCGTTTTTGGAGATTAATGTTCTTAATGCATCATTCCCTAAGCCCCGATGATAAGTTGTTACCATCTACTTGATTGCTTTGTTTCATGAGAAATTATATCATTATGACTAAATGTCATTTCGTTCTGCTAGATTACGTGAATCAATGGACGTGAACCCATATTTTTATATCGAATTTCATAATTACCTTTTTTGAACGGTCTTCATGAACTGGCATGCAAGGCTCATTGTCATAAATCATCATTTGGGAGCATAGTGAGTGCATGATCCTCGCTGTTTTTATTTAAAACGATTAAGAGAGAGAAAGAGAGAGAGAGAGAGAGATAACATACGGATACGCACAGGCTTTTATAAGTAGAGGAATTATAGTATATTTTGTTTTATGGGTAATTGTCAACAATCTTGAAGCTGAGAACAGTTATTATTGTTTGTATAATAATCGATTAAAAGTGCTTCACTTTTGTTGAAAAGTTACCATAAGGCTCTGTAGACAGGCATAATGTATACACAACCTAAAATGCAACTTTATATCAGTAATTGTATTCTTAAATCTGGACGCAATTTTGCTACTTATTATCCCGTCGTCAAAACGATGGTGTAATTCTAGTGATATAGTTTTGATGATATACTGAAGTTATAATGAGACCATAATTGACCTCTATCATCCATCCATAGCGTTACCCATTCTCTTGGGAAAAAGTCTAATTAATTATTCAATTATTTTCTAGGCAGTGTAACCAAAGACATATTGAGTGATGAGTGAGGAGTGATTTTACGACAATAAAATCATCTTATATCATCTTATTATTTATTATTTATTTATTTATTTATTTGTTTTATTTACCCAGGGTAGCCTGTTCAGGGATTAAATAATGTTATCAACCAGAACCCTCCAAATAATGTACATAAACACATGCAATTGACATTACAATACAATTACAATAGACTTTTGTAAGCTTAAAAATGTCCGAAAAGTTGGTTAGATCTGAAATCAGAATGTGATTTGAACAGGTTTCTCATTGACGGAAGAAAATAATATAATCATGTAGAAGTATATACAAATCATAGTATGTAACGATGAGTAATAATACATGATTACGTTTATTTGAGCTTCTAATAATTTGATTTATAGCTGGAAGTCATGGTCTGATGAAAAAGACAGTTGACCTAGTAATATGATGCCGAAAACACTTTTGATTCCGCATTGTGTAACAAGATTGAATTGACATACACAAGAAGCAAAGTATTGATTACAAATTTGACACAACATTCCCAACTGACATTGTTCTTTCATTGCAAAGGGGATCTTTTTGTTCCGTTGATACAACATACGTAGTTATTATTACAGAACATGTATGCTTATAAAAATAATGTACTTTAATTTTTCAAAGTCAAGATCGATCAAATATTTCACGGTAGATTTATAATCTTTGGAGAGTACGCTCCAGTATTTCAGGATGGAGAAACTTATTTTAATTTCTCCAAGTATGATTGGTACAATGTCAATTTTACATTACATTAAGTTTTACACAAGAAATATAATTATCGCTTTACACGGAACCGAAATATCCCCTACGCTCCCCATTTAATCAAACTATTCAATTCCACAGGGAGGAATTTGTTTATTACATATGCATGAATTTTGTCACTTTGGTTGGCCACTAATCAGTAGGGAGTAAACTGATAGGAAGTTTAAAAAGCATGCATGGTGACGCTTCATTGACTGACCTGTACTATTGGATCTCAAATTGCCAGCACCCAAATACTTAAAAATGTCTTCATATGCATGAATGTTAATAAATAGGTTAATAATGAAGATGTCTGTGTACAATTTGGCCGAAATCAAAGGAATTGTTATGAATAAATGCCAGTCACTTAGACATCATTACACGGTGACAATTCGTTACCATTGTATTATAATCTGATGCAATTATTAGGATATGCCAAAATAGTGATATCGTCTGTATAGCCCTTGTGCAGGAAATTGTTATCCTTATTTTGGTTACAATCTTATGCTGACAGAACATTGTCAAAATCATGGGAACTTAATATATATCTTTCATTTTTTATTCTTCTTTTTTTTAATCAACGCTCTCATATAGAATGTCAAAATTTCAGATTTTCTCATTTCCATTTTACCAGCCGTATTTATGCACAGTCTTGCATTTGTCGATATCTGACTCATTCATTATTTGTTAATATCATGTGCATATCTCCAAATCCCATGGTTAAATCAATTTAACACATTCTTTATGTAGAATGATGAGTGTTGAAGTACATAATGTTGGGCTTATAACGCTCAAGCTGAAATTGGAAGTAGATTATCTTGGCACCAAACCCCAGTCGTATCGTTTTCAAAATCGATTGACGTACAGGTTCGATTTCATTTATCTAGGTTTCCTGTTGTAAAGATATCCTCTGATCGCCTTATTTACCACATCAGTCTCAGTCTCTCTCTCTCTCTCTCTCTCTCTCTCTCTCTCTCTCTCCCATTCCCCTTTTCTCCCACCTCCTCCCCTTTCCCCTCTATCCCCCTCTCTCTTTCTTTCTTTCTCTCTCTAGCTATATACCGAGTGAGTAAAAAAAAACTTTACACCTAGAAAAATGTCAATAAAAAGAAAATCAAATTATAAACCCCAAATTATTTTACATATTCTGAAAGAGTAACTCCTCCCGCATCTTCTGGTACCATTTTTGTATGGTATGTCTTTACGCTTGGATGAACGCGACGCATTGTTTGCGAACATGTCAATTTCAAATTGTGCCAGAATGGGAGTAAAATCAAAACAACAAAAAGCTAGAATAAAGCAACTTCATCCTCATTAAAATAGCATAACTTTTTAACGAAAATGTCTTCCGCTTAATAACTTGGCAGGGGTATTGTTACACATATTGACTACATTTCGTATGAAAATGAGATAAATCTGTACAGTCAGGCATGAGTGAGCACACGTCAAAGACAAAATAATCACTTTTCAAAAGTATTAAGAGGCCTTTTTTGGTCTGTCAGTGGCAATTTACTCTTTAATGTGTACCCATTGGTGCATTACTTCACGAGTCAATCTAATTTTCATACAAAATGTAGTCAATATGTGTAACAACACCCCTGCCAAGTAATTAAGCTGAAGACATTTTCGTTAATAAGTTATGCTATTTTAATCAGGATGAAGTTGCTTTTTTCTAGCTTTTTGTTGTTTTGATTTTACTCCCATTCTGGCACAATTCGAAATTGACATGTTCGCAAACAATGCGTCGTGTTCATCCAAGCGTTAAGACATACCATACAAAAATGGTACCAGAAGATGCGAGAGGAGTTACTCTTTCAGAATATATAAAATAATTTGGGATTTATAAATTGGTTTTCTTTTTATTGACATTTTTCTAGGTGTAAAGTTTGTTTTGACTCACTCGGTATATTTCCCTCGTTCTGTACTTTAGTTTCTCTTTCTGCGTTATGAGCGCTCCGTCACTTACCTTCATTTACTCTTTTTATGTGCAAATGTAAATCCTTACATAATTACTCAGCATTTTCTTCCCCAACTTTTCCATTTTCTCTCTCTTTCTTATCTTTACCCCCCTCCCCTCCCCTTTTTGTTGCTCCCTGCTCCTCCACTTTCCCGAAAATTTCTCTTCCCTTTTCCGTTCTTTTCAGATCCAATCTCCTCCGTCATTCCATGGATCTATCCATGATCATCCCGTGTTTCATCTATTGAATATAATAGGACAATATTTAACCGCAAGTTATATTTTCCCTCATCATATCCCACAATAAAGGTTGACTCGGGTCGTATGCGAGACAAGGACCTCGTGCGCGAAGTCGACCGGTGGTTCGCATCGGAGTTCCAAGACTGCGTGTACGAGGAGCACGAGGTCTGCTGGGACGTACGACAACGTGGTGAGGTCGGGGAGACTATTCTTCATCTCTGCTATCTCAACAACACCGATGTTCATCAGGCCATTGCAGAACACCTACTCGCTCTCTATCCCAAGCTTGCTCTTGATATCTATGAAGGATTCGAATATTATGGTGATTATCAAATGTTTCGACTCTTTATATGTAATTATGTAAATATTTGAGATTCAGAACGAGACATTGGTATATCATTCGTTAAAGTAATATTAGGCTTATAATGACAATTTGAAACCACTTTTCGTCTTTCCGCTATGGAATTGTACATTCTGGTATCCCATATAAAAACTCTTAGCTGACAATTTATTTTTAAAAAGTTTACATTACATCCGTGTAATCTGTCTCTTCCATTGATCGTGTTGATATACTAATCAATCATTTGGATTGGATCATTCCCTCGTTGATATTGCTTCACGATGATTGCTTCAAATGGTTCAATCAGTTCATAATCTACTATGTTGTTATATCAGGCATTCATTATTTGGAGTAACACACCAAGATTCATGCCTCTGTCATGTCTGTGTATAATATTCTAAATGCTAGATTTACTTTTGCAGTTTGGAAATATATGCGGTTTGAAGTTACTGTAATGTGAAAGAAGCATGGTTGAACTAAACTTGTTTTGAATAAACGATTGCCCAACGAAGGGTAGTTGACACTTTAGTTCTCATTAATATAAAACGATTTAAAATGATTTGTCAATGATCATAATTTTTGTAAATATTTGATTTTAGGTGAATCGTGTCTACACATTGCTATCGTCAATCATGACCTGCATTCAGTGAAGCTTTTGTGTGAATGTGGATCGAAGCTCAATCAGAGGGCTACGGGAAGGTTCTTTCGACCATCCAAGAACCTTACAGATGGTATGAAGCTAAATATAATTATTGAGGCCTTCTTTGTTTTTTTGTTTTAAATAGAGCTTTACTCTCTTCGGAGTTTAATAACTTGTAATAGGGCCTGTCCCACAAGAGGCGATCGTTGTTGTAACAACTGTTGAATTGGCTATTGTTGGTGTGGTGACAAATGGTTTCTTTAGACTATAAAGTATAGATAGGTATATAATCGCAGTTTTTCTCCTTTTTTTTAGGCGATATCTATAACGATTCTGACATTCTTACTTGTCGCTACAACGATCGCCTCCTGTCGCAAATTCGTTGGTGTGCCTTTATTAAGACTTTGGTATTATAATCTTTATTATTGTTTCTTTATCTTGAGGGAGCACAAGTTATAAGGTCAATGGTTCATTAACTGCAAAGTTTTAATTCATGCTATATAGCTTCCTTTAATACGCAATGCATTACATTTCATTTTATATTGTGGCACTTAGGCGAATGAACTTCAAATTCCAATGGTTTTTACGCCTCTGCATCGGGTAACGCCGCTAGAGGAAAGTAATGATCAATTAGGAGTTAATGTACATGAGTAATACGCTGTCATGTAATATGCCACTCTATTAGTATTATACAAATCGATCTTCCTTAATATACACCAACATTATAATATCTGCGGAAGGATTAAATTTCACTAAAGTGTTTTCACCCAGTTTATATCCACTTGGTCTAACAATAGTTGGTCTAATCTCTGTTTGTCTAATACCACATGGGGTAAACCCATTTGGTCTACTAAATATTTGGTCTAATTTGCAACAGGTGTAATATATACTGGGTCTAATTCTCACTTGGCATAATGAACAATTCATCTAATAGCCAAATGGTCTAATTGCATTTTCGCCTAATGCCCAAATGAATATTTGGTCTATTACCAGTTTGTTACTGGAAGTGACCGTCTGGTGATAGACCGAGTGGACAGTAGACAAAGTGGGCATTAGAGTAATGGGAATTAGACGAAATGGTTAATAGGCGAATTGCTACTGAGACCAACAGGTAATTAAACGAACTGGTTATAGACAAAATGGAATTAAATCATGTGGGGTGAGACGAAATGGACATTAGTCAAAGTGGGATTAGACCAAATGGCAATTTACCTTTCACCCGTATAGGAGTGACTGACAAAGATGAAGAGATGGATTGCCGAGGCCAGGCTTACTTCGGCGAGTTCCCACTGGCCTTTGCAGCTAGTCTAGGTAACAAGCCTATCTATGACTTCCTAATTGAGGAGAGTGTGAGGGTGGATAGAAAGGGTGCCATTGCTCTGAGGGGTCGAGTAAACCCTGATGATCAAGACTCGTATGGTAACACAGTCCTACACATGGTCGTTATCAACAATCAGAAGGTATAGTTGGATTCCTCGATTCAGACTTTAAGATAGCAAGTCCATATTTTGGATCTGGTGCATTAATAAACATTTTGAGGGTGTGAGATCCTAATTTGTTCAATAATTGCATTCTTACGGAAAGATCCTAAGAATTTCTTGAAGATAAAACGATATGTGACAGAAAGAACAGTTGTGACTTTGCTAAGAGCAAACTCTATGAAACCTATACATGTAGATCTCATCCAGATAATACACATTTTTGCATGAATTTAAGATATATCCTTTCAATATTATGCCTACGCACACTCGAACACAAGAATTCTAAAATATATATATCTAATCTAACCGATGACTTTTATTGTACATATTGCTGAGAAGTTTGTTCTTTCAAAGAAAGTGTAAAATATTCCCCATCTGGCGAACGCGCCTAAAAAATCAGACAAAAGTTTCAACTGATTTTTTTTCCCCAAAATAGGCAAATGCTGATTGACACAATGATTGATGTATCTCATTTAATCCCCTGTATTTCTCACTTTCTAACCCACTCTACATCGACTTTCGTCTTCTCTTGCCAGGAGATGCTGATACATGTAGTACGTCACAGCATCATGCCAGCAAGCATAGAGATCAGAAACAATAACGGTTTGACACCCCTCGAGCTCTCCTTCCGACTTGGTAGATGTGCCCTGTTTGACACCCTTCTAGATCTTGGTAGTCAGATGCAGTGGACCTACGGACCCCTCTCATACGTAGCATATCCCCTCCCAGGACTAGACTCAATCGGACCCAATGGACGTCTCAGTGAGTATTACAAAAATAAAAAAAAGAGACAGAAATATACTCCAAACAAAACTTTTAAAAATATATCTTAATCATATTACCCCAGCTTTGTTACATGACATGTAGTTTGTAAAGGTTTTTTTTTGTTTGCTTTAAATTAATTGTGTTTTGTTCGTAACAGGTTGATCAATAAAGTTCTGAAGAGGTATTTTGTTGTCTACATGAATAAACGACATTGTAACAATCATATCTTGGAAAGACGGTTTATATTCAAACTTTTGGGCCAACATTGTCTAAATGATTAGGTTATTGCTTGATGCGATTGTAGATATAATTTATGATTTTACCTCTGTTCAGTTTAAATTAAGAATTTCAAATAAAGAAGACAGCTATGTATTAAAAAAAAAAAAAAAAAAAGAGGAGAGAGAGAAGAAAAGGGACCTTAAGTGCCCGGGGGGGGGGGGTCACCCAAATAAAAAAGTGCTACCCATGCGTGTCCCCGCACCCTGAAATGGACGCCAACGTCTCATTGCATGGAGTCAAATTTGCACCCCTTTTCGACGTCAGACTGAAAATGGACCCTAAACGTCTCATTGCATGAAGTCAAATTTGGACCCCTTTTCGACGTCAGACTGGAAAAACATACCCTAAATGGCGTAAACACCGTGAAATTTTGACCCCAAAACAACGATTTCTGCTAAAAACACCCCTATTTTTATGAAAATGGCGATTGAAATTAAAAAAACACCCCTATTTTAAGGAAAGCGTCGACGCCGCCGAAAGGCTGAAAACAGACCCTTTTCGACGCTTTTTGGGAACGCGCATGCGTAGCACATCATGTGGTGAGTGACCCCCCCCCCCCCCCCCCCCCCGGGCTTAAGTGCTACATCTTTATAAGATTCACGAACTCTTTCATGTCCTTCGATTAGGCAGAGAGACCAGAAAGAATAGGACATGTGACATGTCGGTATAGGCCTATACAATGGCTATGTTCAAGACCATGAATATTCAAGTCCTTGGTATAAATCTAATAAATATAAAAACATAATTAATTTAAGCCAAATGATTCAACATTAATGTTCAAACTAGTTATCTACAATTGCACTTCATTTGTCCAACTGTATAATGATAATATTAACATATATCATCACTATAAATTGTCCTGTAGAATAATGAAAGCGATATATTTATTTCAAACATATATAAAAATCGATGATTTTCAGCTTATAATGAGCATTATACACTGGACCAGAGTTGTACCTTTTACCTAATTAGGTATGATTATACGAGTAATAGGTTTGATTGGCGTACACTTAATCGCTTTAAGTATGACCTTAATCATGTCATGACTAGCCTCCTGGAAAACTGTGCAAGCTTTTGGGTTCACTGGCATTCATGTGGAACCACCTATACATCAAACACCGAAACAACCAATTATCTTAATCGTTGAGGAGACAGAATAATGATAAAAACGGAAATTAAAGTCGCCTTCCTCATAACATGGTTAGACTCGTTTCCTAAAAGAGTGAAAGAGGAGATTTATTTTGTTTTATCATTAATAAACATGATAAGCTACACATAAGCTACAAATATAATATTGATAATACTTTTGAATGATGTTACACATAATGATTAATCAGATCAACCGCACATTTTTGACGGATGACACTAATGAATATTTGGGTTTAACATGTATCTTTTGGCAATATAACATTTTAGTGTTTAATGTAAACCATATGATTAATATATTTATCATATTATTTTGGTCTATGACGAATATTCTGCGAGGTTCGAAAGGTCAGGCTCCTTTTGGCTCTAAGTTATATTACTCGCTACACTCTGTTAACCTTTATAGTGACATTGATGTGTAATAGTTCTCGGCCTCTAAACAGAAATTACATGATCACTATATCGCTTAACTAATTAGATTAGTCCTTCAAACGGTTAATTTCTTTAATGGAGAATCCATCCAAATATCAAACAAAGCAGGTCGATATTTTCAAGAATTCTTTTTTCAACACATATTTTTGTTTACTTATAATTTGTATGAAATATTGTGACAAATTTAGTTTTGTTATTTTCCTCCCTCTTTTCTTTAGAGGCAATCATTAATGTAAAGGGTCAGGCTTAACTATAACTTCTACTTTCATCTGATTTCATTTACCTGTCAATATAAACATGACAATATGAGATTGATTGTATCGTATTTTATGCTTAAATCAAATCAAATCAAATCAAATCAAATATATTCGATTACACTGTAAAAAAAATAAAAAAATCTCTATTTCTACAGAACTTTGTCAGATTTTCCATATCTTGATATAAAACTAGAGATTTTTTTTTGAAAATTCTCTAGGTAAATATTCATCAAAAATATTTTGGGTCGAACACATGCGTTCCATTTTTGATACCGTATACAGTATCTGACAGTTTTTTTTCCCATCTCTGTCTCTCATATACTTTTTTGAGGAGGAATTAACAACAAAACAGTTTTCCTACATCTTTTTGCTGTAAAGATATACAGATTTGTTTTTTATTATTTACAATGTATGAATGGTTCCCTCTTAGATGAGAATTCTGCCTTGATGACCATTGTACGTTGTGGTCAAGCACAGCATCTGAAGATGTTGGAAGTACAAGTAATCGACTTTCTTCTTCAAGAGAAATGGCAACGTTATGCACGAGTGAGTACAAGATACATTTAATAATAAACATGCGATTAAGTAATTCTTTCAAGAAGAAAGACAAGGAATTATGCTACAGAAGTAGCCTACACTTTATCGTTGTATTGAAACATGAAATTTTCTTTAGATGATTTAAACAGGTTTACATCACTGTAACTTATAAACTAAACGTTGTCGAATTGAGAATGTTAATCTGTTTACATTACTTGATACAGATCTGACTTGATATTTCAAAGCACTGTGCAATATTTAATTACGAGCAACTAAAAACTGTTATCATCAGTGATTGGTGTCATGAATCACGACAAAACCTTATTTTCTTTAAGAATAATATTAATTGAGTAAATAAACAAGACGCTTGCATATCAATAACAAACATTCTGCCCATAACATTCATATTGCACTCTCCATCTCATCTCCATAGAAACGCCTCCTGATGAAGTTCATCATCACCGCGATTCAATTACTCGCCATGTGTATCGTGGCCTTCGCTCGGAAGAGGATTACACCAAGTGATGAAGATAGGGCCCGAGAGAAGAAGTTTTTCACCGGCCCACACTTCCATGAGATAACATTGACTCCCATGGTCATTGTAAGTGAAACGTGAAATCGGATAGTTTGCGTGAAAAATATTGTGTTTTGCGTAATGATTGGGTAATTTTGTTTTTTCATCTCATCAAATGGCTCAATATCGCAAATACTACAGAACCAGATTGTGAAGCTAATATTACTGAATACTCAAAATTCCAAGACCTAATAATACAGAATCCACCTTCAGTTTATATGTTATCAGTCTTTGTTAGTCATTTAACTCTTTACGATTTATATCATTGTGATCATTCTATTTTGCTTCTCTTCAGTTCTCATGACATTTCTAGAAATAACGATTCGTGTTACTAATGATCAATTTCGTTTGAGATTGTTTGAAATATTCTGAATATATAGACTATTTGACTGTTGACTATACGGTTGACTATATTTTCATTATATATTTTGAAGAAAATAATACCCTCGTATATTTTGTTTGACTACCTATAGGCCAGGTACATAGCTGAGGCTGTTGTTATCTTCATCTGTATATTGAGAATGGGAGAGTCAGCGATGGAGATTAATTCAAGACGGTCATTCAGGGGCTATGCGAAGACATTGGTAAGACATTGTAAGGCATTTGTAAACCCAAATTTATTGTAATAATTCAGACATCATTCTTTACAACTTTTTAAATTAAAAACTGATTTATTACTAATGTCCCAAAAAATTTACCATTAAATATAATTAATTTATAATCATTCTTGCTTTTCCATAATCGTATTTTCTTAAAATTATTTTGATTTTCTGTATTTTCAATTATAGATTGAGCTTCCGGAGAAAGGCTTCATGATCATAGCAACCATCATGTTCCTCCTCTGCATACCATTAAGATTCCTTGGATACAAGTGGGAGGAAGATGCTCTTATTGTTATTGGAAGCCCTTTGTCATGGATGTATCTCCTCTATTTCTACAGGTAAATTTACTTATGGTCATCTTATGATTATCGTGATATTTTCCGGCCTAAGGGGTATTACAAATATTCTTGAGTTTTTATAATGATCACAGCGAAAATCTAACAGAATCCAAGATAGCAATGGCATCCAACATGATGTTGCACGTGTGTGTGTGGGTCGGTAGGAATCTTGGGCATACGGTAACTATATGTTAAACCCACGAGGCGCATGCTCAATCTATAAGTTTAAATGGTTATCGAATGCCCACAATTCCTATCGACCCACTAAAACCATGTGCATTTTCTGTTTTATAGAATGGCGAAAAATCAAAAATTTTCAAATTAACGCTTATCACGATATTATACCAATGATGTTGTAAGCACTGTTTTCAAACTTGAGATATGTGTCGTATACAGACTCCTAACGAACACAAATTGGATGAAACTGAAGGATTGATGCAACAGCAGGAGGAAAAGAAGGTTATTAATTAGCTTCATTTATTGTGATGAGCAACATCTTTTTGCATTTTAATTTAAGGGCCCATCAAAGTCTTGGTCCACTGGTTGTCATGTTTGGACGCATGTGTATCGGTGATATCGCCAAGTTCTCCATTCTCTACTCAACTTTCGTGTTAATGTTTGCAGCTGGTGAGTATTGGAAAATTCAAGAATAATAGTTTTTTTTCTGTCAAAGACAAGAGAATACATAATTTTTAAAAATGCACCGTTCATTCATTTTAAAGACACAAATCCATAAAGTCTCAACAGAAATGACAGATATAAAGGACGTATTTTAAAAGATCGCTCTGTTGAAATGATAAATAAGGGTTGTGAAATAAAAACTAAAAAATGGTTCCTATAGAGTTTTCTTTCTCAACTCGCAATTGATATTGCTTTGCTATCTATGTGACCCATATTCAAACTATTCAGCTAAAGTCGAGATTTTGTCTAAGTCAAATATAACATCGGTAAAACCTACACACCAACATCGACACCAACTTAATATTTCCTTTCCCAGTATTCAACATTGCCGTGGACAGTGATAGTGAATTCAGAGACTTCGAGGATTGGTTTGAGTCTATAGCCACAACGTTTTGTATGACCTTTGGTAGATACGGAGTAAGTATCAATGTGATAGTCTTGAAATTGAACTGTGTTGAAGAGTATGGTTCATACTGAGTAATCATGTCATATATCTGCATAAAACATTCAGCCCTTCAACTGAGAAGGGTGTGTTAGTGTAAAATATATATAACCCATTTGTAAACCATCTTCTGTCCAATTTCTCCACTGCATTATACGTACATGTACTTGAACTTGACGAATATATCACACCAAATCAACAATCAATTTTCAGCTTTATCTTTTCAAGTTGACTAAAGTCATGAAAGTGTTTCTGTACCTGAACTTTTGATTGTTTCTTCTAACGTTCTCAGGTAGTCACCACCAAGGACCACGCCAAACATCCTGGGATAGCTAGTATTCTAATGGTTCTGTTTGCTATCCTCGTACCAATCCTTCTGCTTAACATGTTGATAGCTATGATGGCTAAGACTTACTCAGAGATCATGGCTAGAGCCGTTATGGAGTGGAAAAGACAAGTGAGTTTACCTTTAGCCGCACATGGAAAGTGTCACGGTATACCAAGTATTCTGTCTTGAGATGATTAGTGGTCCTGAAAAAAACCTACTGAGGCTCTCGGTTCTTAACGTTTTCAGTAGAACTTGACGTACCTTTAACCTTCCATGAAACATTCAAAGAATATTGGAGTTCATCTTATTCTCATCTTTTTAAAGTTTGTTTTTGTTTTGTTTTGTTTTGTTGGTTTAATATGAAAATCCCAGCCCTTATCGTTTTCAGGTTGATTGTAATGCCATTTTCTAATTCTCTGCAATGGGCCATGATTGTGTTGGACGAATAGATTTGTAAAATATAGAAATTCCAGCCCTGATCGTTTACAGGGTGTTTTTAATACCCATTTCATCATTCTATGCAGTGGGCCATGATCGTACTACAGGCGGAGCGTACGGTACACCCGAAGCAGCTGGCTCTCTATCAGAAAGCATATTCGGCCTCTATAACCTTCGATCATCCACAGGCCATCTCTACAGAGACCAAGCAAACTAACTTCTCGAAGAGCCTGGCACCACCTACACTCCTAACCGTTAATAGTGATATGCCAGGACCAATAGATATACGAGAAAGGCGTCGATCATGGGTGACACTTGCAAGAGAACAACAGCAGTGAGTTCATTTTCCTTTGTTTTTAATTTTACAAATATTTACCAATATATTTATGTCCTGTTTGGTAAATATTAACGGTTAACTTTTAAACCCTCACACCAAACATTGGCCGGTATTCTCTGAGTCACTTTGGAATAACAGCTATTAAGTATAACAGAGTTTAAGAAATTTCGTGTCACAGGGAATATTTTTACAGACTTTCGGTTCCTTGGCTTCAGCTTGGTTATGAATGATCTCTTACAAAATTCTCATCCAACAAACATAAATTTGAACAAAAGGGGAAACTGACCAGAAATATTTAAAGTGAAACAAGTGTTCTGGTCATTAGATTGAAATGTGAAAGACACTGTCTAAAAGTGATTTTGAGAGGTCAATAACAGTTCATCTAAGCATTATTTTGTGCTGTGAGGTTTTTGAATGGCCAAATGATAAGAAATGGACCCGATTCAGCTTTGAGTCACATGCACTTACACAGAAATGCATGTATTGGGCAACACAAAATGTTCGGGACCCAAACATGTTTGCTGTGTGGTATATATTGGATCAAATTATGACTGCTAGGGCATTTGAAGAGCAATCTTTTCTTGTGGAGCTTTTTATTGTGATATTCTTCCCAAATATCATGAAAATAACAGGAAAGCTCACATTAATATTCTTCATCCTTCCCACACCTTCTAACTACACTACATTCCCTTTAATATGAAATCTGGTTCTAGGACAACTACCCCTTGCTA
This sequence comes from Paracentrotus lividus, assembly GCA_940671915.1. NCBI lineage: Eukaryota > Metazoa > Echinodermata > Echinoidea > Camarodonta > Echinidae > Paracentrotus > Paracentrotus lividus. Next base: position 6,616,867 of record CALNVZ010002100.1, read on the forward strand.
AAAATCTACCTCCTTAGGTTGGTTGGTGGTTGAGATTTAGATGGCGCTCTTCAATCTGTTCTGGAGCCGACGATCGATCCCAAATATTATTTTTCGCACCTAAGTCTACGCATAACTCTAACTATGGGGGTAACTGTCCACGGGGTAGTTGTCCTGATACGATGAAAAAGATGTACGTCTAAAGAAAAAAAAAATGTATTTGTACATGGTAGATCAGGGAGCTTTATCACCCCCTTGTTTAAGATTGCCTTCTAGCTAGTGACGCCATTTTGTTTTTAATGTCATCACTTCTTTTAGGATCGAGATGGAGGAAGATCAGTCGCTGTTACGACGCGGACAAGATGAATTATCGATGTCGCTACGAGGTCAGACATCAGGCAAGGGAGTGAGCTGTAGAGCTATTCTCATTCAGAAGCTCGTCACTCACAAACCAGAGGCTGCTTAGTAGTGTATTCATCAATTAAATTTGGATTTTAGTCAATGGTTTATGACAGCATGCAGGAGAACATGAAATAGAACGTTTTGCATTTTTTTTACAATTAATGTAAAAAAATGCAAAATGCAAAACATTAATTTAATGCTTATTGCTCTAATCGAGAGACGTACATGCCTATTTAAATCTATTATTACTCAGACCATAATCATAGGAACCTCATCACTCGGGGATTTCCAAAGTAGGCCTAGCACAAAATTAGCAAAGTTGTATGAATCTATGTAACAATTTCACAGAGTTGCAGAAAGTTGCACAAAATTTGTACTCGACTTTCCGTAACTGTGCCAAACTTTTCGTAAATTCTCCAATATCGCATAATCTAGCACAACATTCCTAAACTTTTTGCTTCTTTTTGCAACTTAAGGCATTTTTTGACAGTTGGAAAAAGAAAGGGGGAAAAAAAAACGGGAAAAAAAGATTTTTGAGGTTTTTTGTAACATTGAAAATCTCCCCGAGTGGCATGAGGCACAATCACTACCATTATTACCATTACATTCACTGCCACCGACAGACAATTATTTAATAGTGGTATGGACTTTTATTTGAAGATTTTTTTTTTTCTTAATAATAAGATGTGGTAATAGGAATACATTGTAGACATATATTTTGTTATTAGACCAAATGGCCTAAATCTAAATTTTCGTAAATTTTCGCTTTTTGCAACTGAAGTATTTTCATTAATCAGGTTAAATGGCATATGGTAGAAGAAATAAATTGTAGACGAAGTGGTTATTGGACTAAAGGGTCGTAGATAAGAGAACATGACCTAGATAAGGATATAATTAGTATCTATTTATCAATTTTACGACTTTTACTTGTTTCAGTTTTTAAGTACAATCATGTCGGATCCGTTTTCTTAATTCTGCCAAACTACTTTTTAGTAGTATATACACTGTTCGTCATAAAGGTGGAATATTTTTTTTCTGGCTCAAGCGATATTATGTTATTCCGTTATTAATTTCTTGAATGTGTTTGTCACCGCTTTCAGTTTCTGGGATCCTGGGTGTATCTTGGACGTTCCCTCAACCCTTCCCGGGGATTTTTCTTCAAAAAAGATTGTCACCCCCAGAAGATGGCCATTTTCGTCATTTTTTCTTATTTTTGGGGCCCTTTTTTGTTCTCGCGACCCACCAAGGCCCCCTCAGTCCTACCCCAAGAAAACACGTCTGAGGTGGAGATTTGTTATTGTTCTTTAAATTAAATCTAGATTTATGGTTACAGGCTCGACTCTTTTGTCTATGGGAGGGGTCAAAATTTATTTTGATTGGGGTTCAACATTCATTTTATTCATTTGTACACCATGGAAATTTCTGTCTTCCCCAAATTGTATTGTAAAATTTCAACCAAACATAAATCAAAATAAAATATTATCAATAATGACTATTTACAGCCTTATCATCAAGGCTAAACAAAATTTAAGGGGAAAATGATGACATTTAATGGTTAAAGGTGGTTTTCATTTCTTTTGTTTTCAGCATAAAGATGGAATAAAATATTCCGAATTTTCACAAATCTCGTTTTTTTTACTTCAACCCCTCCCCTAGACAAGAGACCTAAGCCTGTCCCCAGAAATATAGATTTAACTTAAAGAACAATATAAAACAGTCCACCTTAGTCGCGTTTCCTGGGGGTAGGACTGAGGGGGGCTTGATCGGCCGGGAGAACAAAAAGGGGCCCCAAAATGAGAAAACATGATAAAAATGGGCATCACGGGGGTTGAAAAAAAATTTTTGGAAAAAGGTCCACGTGAAGGGTTGGGAGAATGTCCAAGATATAGCCAGGGTCCCAAAAAGTAAAAGCAAGGACAAACATATTCAAGAAATTAAAGTCAGAGCAAAATCATGTCGCTATAGCGGCAAAAAAATATTCCACCTTTATGACGGACAGTGTATTATATAGTATATATATATATATATATATATATATATATACATATATATTTTGCTTCACAAAGTCATGTACGTTGAATCCAATTTAAAATTGTTAACATTTTGGCGGCGACGTTCAGTATCAATAAAACCTGCTGCATGTTAAACCCGAATGGAATAAGTCAAACACAAATAAGATTATCATATGATCATGAAACTGATGGAGATTTCTACTTTATTAACTTTATTTATTCCACAATCAAACTATTATTGCATAAACTGTGTATAAAAGACATACGTCTATAGTACTTGCATAATAGGCTAATATACCGGTACAGAGAAATAACTGAGTTTAGAAAAGTGAGGCCGTGTATGAAAATATATCAAAACTAAGTGTAAAAGTAAAAAACTATATGTATAATTGACCACAATCCCTAGGATAAAGTAAATAGTTATTAAAAAAAATAATAATTGCAGCTACCACATATCATCAACGTTTACTTAACAAAAATTCACATCACATTTTAAATATCGAATATGTCATTTTATATACAAGATATATAATAATAATACTAATAAATACATAGGAGCAATAATTGGACGAATAAAGAGTTTATTAAAGGCCGTGTATTTAAACTAAGTGCAAAAGTAAAAAACTATATGTATAATCGACGACAATCCCTATGATAAAGTAGATAGTTATTAAGAAAATAATAATTGCAGCTATGAGCGATAGGCTACCACATTTCATCAACGTTTACTTAACAACAATTCCCATCACATTTTGAATATCAAATGTGTCATTTTATACGCAATATATATAATAATAATCATTGGCGGCGATCCCGGGGGACGGGGGGGGGGACGTGTCCCCCCTCGAATTTTTCTTGGGGGATCGTCCCCCCCCCCCCATGATTTTTAAACCTTAACATATCTTTATGTAGTGATTAGCTTGTGAAGCTAATAAAGAGGTAAAATGTATGTCAAATACAATGCTAAATGTTATTATAAGGCAAAATTTTCGGCTCGCGCTTCGCGCTCGCAACATTCTAATTAGGTTCTGCATAATGTGCAAAGTATGCGAATTTTTAGTGTATTATTTTTCACTTTCGGGTGTTTCCGTCCCCCCAGTCGTGACATGAAATCGCCGCGCTTGATAATAATACTAATAAAAACATTGGAGCAAGAATTGGGCGAATAAAGAGTTTATAAGAATGTGCCGTTCGTGAGTACATTGCTATCACCATTTTTTTTTTTAGTTTGAGAGCTAAAGCAATGCAACAAAATAATAAATAAATAATAATAATAAAACACAAACACACACACACTTTTGAAATTCGGATTAAGCTTTGCTACTTCCCTAGCAGACATAACAATACAACTACAAAAACAAGTTTACATAATAATGGTTACGAGCCATATTTTGTTGGTACTACCATGACTACATGTATCTTAAATATTCAATTACCTAGTAATATTTTCGTCTTCACCTTTATCATGAAATGAAAAATCATTACTTTCTAAATAAAAAATCGAGTGAAAAAGTTCATTTTGACAGAGTGAATTTCAGAAAAAGACAACTTAAAGTAAAATTCAGTGAATTATAGGAGGGGCAATTTGTATTTTCACTCATTTTGGAGTTACCTAAGAGATCTATTGAAAATGTTAAAATCATCCCTAAGGTCATTCCAAAATGGGTGAAAATGCACAATTTCTCTCCAAATTCACTCGAATTTTATTTTAGATTCACTCTCTTTTGACATTCACTCCTTCAAAAGTGAACATTTTCACTTAGGCTTTTAAAATAATTTTTATTAGAGAGAGAGAGAGAGTTGGGTGAAGAGCATACATTCTAAACCGTTTATGTTTACAGTAGCGGACGCAGCCTGACGTTACACAATAAAAGTATCGGGCCCATGCGTAAACATAATATTATAGAGCCGCTATTTTTCCCAGACAATTCGGCCCGACAAATGTATTCAATTCGGATATCTTGGATCCACGCCTGGTTTATATGTGTGCTTATGGAAAAATACCCTTCCATCTACTTCCGTCAACGCCCATGCATTCCAGTATCTAACGAAGATGTTAATATACTACAGTAATCTACTTCGTCAATTTCATGATCAGTAATTTTGCCTGTCCTACCTTTATACATATAGGATTAATACAATGATATAAAAATATACTTAAAAAGCATGATTACGATATATCAAATGTCTTATAAATATTTGTTTCACCTTTGATATTTAAACATAAAATCCTATTATATCTTATGAAGATGTTGATATACTACAGTAATCTACAATCATCATCGATTTCATTATCAGTAATAATTGTCTGTCATGACAAAAAGGAATCAATGATTTTTCACTTATAGATGAAAAAAACATTGATCGTCCTAACATTCAGACTACATTTAAGCTGGGAGGGTATAACTCACATTTGAACTTAAATATCAACCTTGAATCGATTTTATAGACACCTCTCTCTAGACATTCCGAAACGTAACCCACATGTAGCCTAGTTGGTAAGAAATGATGACAATTTACGAATTGCAAAACAATATCATAATTTTCTGTAAATATCATATTAAATCTCGCAATGAATCATGAAGACTTTTTTTTAAGTGCTTAGCTGTGAAACGTTGTCGTTTGTTGAATGCTTGAGTCGTACAATGGTGGAGGTGATGTCCCATTCATCCGTATATCGTGTATGCTGTCAGGGTCAAGGTAGCTATACTCGGAATCCTTTGTGAGAATAAAGAATCATACAAAATATTTGAATATTCTTAGAGCTTGAGTTGCTTCCCAAATATGTCCAGTGAAGCATTATGGAGGGTGTGTGTGTGTGTGTGTGTGTGTGTGTGTGTGTGTGTATAATTTGCAGTCTATGAGCGATAAGCTATACAACATATTCATGCAACGTTTACTAACAACATAATAATCCCATTCACCATTTTGAATATCATAATGTGTCATTTTTATACGCAATATAGGGTATAAATAATAATCATCATGGCGGCGATCGGGGGACTGGGGTGGGACTGTGTCCCCCTCCGAATCTCTTTCTTGGGGCGATGTTCCCCCACCCATGATTTTTAAAACCATAAATATCTTTATGTAGTGATTAGCGTTGTTGAAGATAAACTAAGAGGATAATGTATGTCAAAATACAATGCTAAATGTTTATATAAAGGCAAAATTTTCGGCAGGGTTGTCTGCTTCAGCGCTCTCAGCAACATTGGTCGGGGTGAATTAGGTTCTGCATAATGTGGCAAAGTATGCGAATTTTTAAAGTGTATTATTTTCACTTTTCCGGGTGTTTCCCCACCCTTCCTCTTCCCACCCCAACCACCCTTCCCTACCACCCTCCCTCCCGCTCCTGCCACAAAACACACTCTCCTCCTTCTCCTCTACACCACCCGGCACACACCACAAAACAACACACCCACACCACCCACCCAATACCACCACCACCCACCGCCCACACACCCATTCAACCCCACAAACCTTCTCTTCTTCTTCTACTTTCTTCCTCGCCTCCTCACACACATACCTTCTGCTACAGCACACGGCACCAACCTCCTTTCTTCTCTTCCTTGGACACTCGGCTTCCTTTTCCTCTCGCTGGCGGCGCCGCCCGGACACACGCCTCTCTGCCCAAACAACACCAACCCTCTTCCGGACACCACCACGGACTCTCCTCCTTCTCCTTCTCACACAAAAACTCTTCCTCTCTCCTCTTCTCTCCCTCTTCTCCCCCGTTCCCTCCAGTCGTGACATGAAATCGCCGCGCTTGATAATAATACTAATAAAAACATTGGAGCAAGAATTGGGCGAATAAAGAGTTTATAAGAATGTGCCGTTCGTGAGTACATTGCTATCACCATTTTTTTTTTTAGTTTGAGAGCTAAAGCAATGCAACAAAATAATAAATAAATAATATATAAAACACAAACACACACACACTTTGAAATTCGGATTAGCTTTGCTACTTCCCTAGCAGACATACAATACAACTACAAAAACAGTTTACATAATAATGTTTACGAGCCATATTTTTGTTGGTACTACCATGACTACATGTATCTAAATATTCAATTACCTAGTAATATTTTCGTCTTCACCTTTATCATGAAATGAAAAATCATTACTTTCTAAATAAAAAATCGAGTGAAAAAGTTCATTTTGACAGAGTGAATTTCAGAAAAAGACAACTTAAAGTAAAATTCAGTGAATTATAGGAGGGGCAATTTGTATTTTCACTCATTTTGGAGTTACTAAGAGATCTATTGAAAATGTTAAAATCATCCCTAAGGTCATTCCAAAATGGGTGAAAATGCACAATTTCTCCAAATTCACTCGAATTTTATTTTAGATTCACTCTCTTTGACATTCACTCCTTCAAAAGTGAACATTTTCACTTAGGCTTTTAAAATAATTTTTATTAGAAGAGAGAGAGAGAGTTGGGTGAAGAGCATACATTCTAAACGTTTATGTTTACAGTAGCGGACGCAGCCTGACGTTACACAATAAAAGTATCGGGCCCATGCGTAAACATAATATTATAGAGCCGCTATTTTTCCCAGACAATTCGGCCCGACAATGTATTCATAATTCGGATATCTTGGATCCACGCCTGGTTTATATGTGTGCTTATGGAAAAATACCCTTCCATCTACTTCCGTCAACGCCCATGCATTCCAGTATCTAACGAAGATGTTAATATACTACAGTAATCTACTTCGTCAATTTCATGATCAGTAATTTGCCTGTCCTACCTTTATACATATAGGATTAATACAATGATATAAAAATATACTTAAAAAGCATGATTACGATATGATCAATGTCTTATAAATATTTGTTTCACCTTTGATATTTAAACATAAATCCTATATATCTTATGAAGATGTTGATATACTACAGTAATCTACAATCATCATCGATTTCATTATCAGTAATAATTGTCTGTCATGACAAAAAGGAATCAATGATTTTTCACTTATAGATGAAAAAAACATTGATCGTCCTAACATTCAGACTACATTTAAGCTGGGAGGGTATAACTCACATTTGAACTTAAATATCAACCTTGAATCGATTTTTATAGACACCTCTCTCTAGACATTCCGAAACGTAACCACCATGTAGCCTAGTTGGTAAGAAATGATGACAATTTACGAATTGCAAACAAATATCATAATTTTCTGTAAATATCATATTAAATCTCGCAATGAATCATGAAGATTTTTTTTAAGTGCTTAGCTGTGAAACGTTGTCGTTTGTTGAATGCTTGAGTCGTACAATGGTGGAGGTGATGTCCATTCATCCGTATATCGTGTATGCTGTCAGGGTCAAGGTAGCTATACTCGGAATCCTTTGTGAGAATAAAGAATCATACAAAATATTTGAATATTCTTTAGAGCTTGAGTTGCTTCCCAAAATTGTCCAGTGAAGCATTATGGAGGGTGTGTGTGTGTGTGTGTGTGTGTGTGTGTGTGTGTGGTGTATGTATATGTGTGCGTTTGCTTGTGTGTGTGTGTGTGTTTGTGTGTGTGTGTGTGGGTTGGTGAGGGTGTATGTGTACGAGGGGGTAGTGAGCATGCGGCTAGACATGATCTTGATTTAATATATATATATATATTTTTTTATATGGCTGCTGTCTCACCAAGGTCAATGCTAACTATAATAACACAGTAATTTCCAACACTTCATGATTTGCAAGTACATTATACTCTAACTGTATTTGCAAGTTTGAAGAAGATATGTGATACGTCTTTGTCGAAATGAGAGAGAAGTCGCAGATCAAGATCCGAGTAAATCGACAAACTAATAAAAAACTCAAATTTTGAGGAAATTTTTTTTTATTATTTTCTGGTTCTACCATGCTCTCATCTTTGCTCTGTAAAAATATGAGTGAAAATGATAACGGGAAAGTGGTAAAAAAAGCATTTTTTCGGCGAGTGTTTTTTTCGGTCATAATTTTTTTTTTTCCGGACATACAAGCGCACGTCCACGCTCATTTCCCCTCTCCGTTTAGCTCCGCCCTTAGCAACGCATGGCTTTGTTTGTTGGACGTTCACGGTCATGTGTTGTGTGATTTCTATTGGCTTTTTGTTTCGTTTTTGTGAGCGAATAGCGAACTAAACTCTCTTTAGCTGCACTCAGCTAGTGGCGATGCCACACAACGCTGCTGTAGCTGTGAATAAAGCTGTTTCATCCGGGATAGCGGAGCACGCAAACGAATGTCAAATCTACAATCGGGTGGGGGGGGGGGGGTTATGTGGGGGAAAAGCTACTTATTGCTTGACTTAGCTATCTGGATCCAAATGAATGTTAATTTCAGCATTTTATTTTAGGGCCGCGATATCTGTTGTCCTGATGGGAAAATTAAACCTCCCTATAAACAAATTTGGTCCATCAGGGAAACATAGAGCACACAAAAGAGGTGACGTGATCATAATACTTCTGATACAAGTATTTAGGTTAAAGTCTTAAGACGCGTAAGAGATGCTAATTAAAATTGAAAAAAAAAAATATGGTTTTAAAATTGGTTGATATTTGCATTATGTGGAACCAATGAGATAAGGGGGGGGGGGGGAGAGTGGCAAATCAATCTAGTTTATAACTGGCGGCTGGTATCTCACTTTTTGGAACTACTTTGAAACAACTTTAAGACGGCTTAGAAACAAGTTTGAGACTAGTTGTTGAGACGTCGCGGAACGTCTCCGAGACGTTTCATGATCGCGGATACTACTTTGAGACATTTCTCTGAAACTGCTTTGAAACAGATTTTGAAAAACATCTCGGAGACTCTCCTCGACAGAATAAGACGGAATAAACGTTATCGTGCGAAAAATCGATTCCTTTGCGAAGACGTCTCGCTATTTTTGTAAACAAATTTTGAAAATTGTCGTGGAGATAATCTCGGAGACTTTTCCTCGACGGAATAAGACGGAATAAACTTTTTATCCGTCTCGAAGAACGATTCCGTTGCGAAGACGTCTCCGCTATATCACCCTTCACTTCGACAAAGTTCGTAAGAATTTACACAAAATTAAACTTTTTAAACTTTAATGTTGTGTAGTTTGTGTGTAACCAATTCAGCTTCTTTTTTTTTTTGGAGAAGATTGAACATCGCCGTATTTTCCGCTTGCTGCGCTTGCCTCGTGATGGACGAGTATTGTTCTCTGTATACCTGAATGCAGCCTCCTCATTGGTCAATCGTTCACCTTTGTAACAAGTGGTAGCTAGGGCATTTCGGTGAGTACAGCGGTGACAGAGTGTTCTTATTTTTTCTGGCGCGGGGTACAAAGGAAGTCAAACTTCGCAGACGTTTTTCTCTTGATTTTGATTTCCAAGAGCACAATTCTCCTCGCGTTCAGAGGCTAATATCTCCACTTCTATTTACTCTTTACAGTCGGGTTATATATCAAATTCAAGGC
>CALNVZ010002100.1:6626702-6639759 GCA_940671915.1 Paracentrotus lividus
ATGTATATGTGTGCGTTTGCTTGTGTGTGTGTGTGTGTTTGTGTGTGTGTGTGGTGGGTTGGTGAGGGTGTATGTGTACGAGGGGGTAGTGAGCATGCGGCTAGACATGATCTTGATTTAATATATATATATATTTTTTTTAATGGCTTCCTGTCTCACCAGAAGGTCAATGCTAACTATAATAACACAGTAATTTCCAACACTTCATGATTTGCAAGTACATTATATCTAACTGTATTTGCAAGTTTGAAGAAGATATGTGATACGTCTTGTCGAAATGAGAGATGAAGTCGCAGATCAAAGATCCGAGTAAATCGACAACTAATAAAAAACTCAAAATTTTGAGGAAATTTTTTTTTTTATTATTTTCTGGTTCTACCATGCTTCCATCTTTGCTCTGTAAAAAATATGAGTGAAAATGATAACGGGAAAGTGGTAAAAAAAGCTGTTTTCGGCGAGTGTTTTTTATGGTCATAATTTTTTTTTTCGCGGAACATACAAGCGCACGTCCACGCTCATTTCCCCTCTCCGTTTAGCTCCGCCCTTAGCAACGCATGGCTTTGTTTGTTTGGACGTTTCACGGTCATGTGTTGTGTGATTTCTATGGCTTTTTGTTTCGTTTTTGTGAGCCGAATAGCGAACTAAACTCTCTTTAGCTGCACTCCAGCTTGTGCGATGCCACACAACGCTGCTGTAGCTGTGAATAAAGCTGTTTATCCGGGATACGCGGAGGCACGCAAACGAATGTCAATCTAACAATCGGGTGGGGGGGGGGGGGTTATGTGGGGAAAAGCTACTTATTGCTTGACTTAGCTATCTGGATCCAAATGAATGTTAATTTCAGCATTTTTATTTTAGGGGCCGCGATATCTGTTGTCCTGATGGGAAAATTAAACCTCCCTATAAACAAATTTGGTTCCATCAGGGAAACATAGAGCACACAAAAGAGGTGACTGTGATCATAATACTTCTGATACAAGTATTTAGGTTAAGTCTTAAGACGCGTAAGAGATTGCTAATTAAAATTGAAAAAAAAAATATGGTTTTAAAATTGGTTGATATTTGCATTATGTGGAAACCAATGAGCTAAGGGGGGGGGGGGGAGAGTGGCAAATCAATCTAGTTTATAACTGCGGGCTGGTATCTCACTTTTTGGAACTACTTTGAAACAACTTTAAGACGGCTTAGAAACAAGTTTGAGACTAGTTGTTGAGACGTCGCGGAGACGTCTCCGAGACGTTTCATGATCGCGGATACTACTTTGAGACATTTCTCTGAAACTGCTTTGAAACAGATTTTGAAAACATCTCGGAGACTTCTCCTCGACAGAATAAAGACGGAATAAACGTTATCCGTCGCGAAAAAATCGATTCCTTTGCGAAGACGTCTCCGCTATTTTTGTAAACAAATTTTGAAAATTGTCGTGGAGATAATCTCGGAGACTTTTCCTCGACGGAATAAAAGACGGAATAAACTTTTTATCCGTCTCGAAGAAACGATTCCGTTGCGAAGACGTCTCCGCTATATCACCTTCACTTCGACAAAGTTCGTAAGAATTTACACAAAATTAAACTTTTAAATTTAATGTTGTGTAGTTTGTGTGTAACCAAATTCAGCTTCTTTTTTTTTTTGGAGAAGATTGAACATCGCCGTTATTCCGCTTGCTGCGCTTGCCTCGTGATGGACGAGTATTGTTCTCTGTATACCTGAATGCAGCTCCTCATTGGTCAATCGTTTCACCTTTGTAACAAGTGGTAGCTAGGGCATTTCGGTGAGTACAGCGGTGAACAGAGTGTTCTTATTTTCTGGGCGCGGGGTACAAAGGAAGTCAAACTTCGCGCAGACGTTTTCTCTTGATTTTGATTTCCAAGAGCACAATTCTCCTCGCGTTCAGAGGCTAATATCTCCACTTCTATTTACTCTTTACAGTCGGTTATATATCAAATTCAAGGCAATGAATCAGGGATCAATAATATCAAATAAAATGGATTTCAAAAATTGCGAATAGTCTCTCCTTTCGACGTGACGGCATCACATATTATGTATGTGTAAAATCATGGAGTACACCATTACATGCATGGTTCTTTATTGACTCCAACTACATGTACACTGTCCGTCATAAAGGTGGAATATTTTTTGCCGCTATCGCGACATGATTTTGCTCCGACTTTAATTTTTGAATATGTTTGTCCCTGCTTTTACTTTTTGGGACGCCTGGCTATATCTTGGACATTCTCCAAACCCTTCACGTGGACCTGTCTCCAAAAAAGTTTTGTCCACCCCCGTGATGCCCATTTTTGTCATTTTTTTCTCATTTGGGGCCCCTTTTTTGTTTTCCCGGCCGATCAAGCTCCGTCCTATTCCCAGGAAACGCAACTGAGGTGTACTGTTTTATATTGTTCTTTAAGTTAAATCTGTATTTCTGAGGACAGGCTAAGGTCTCTTGTCTAGGGGAAGGGTTGAAGTAAAAAACGAGATTGGTGAAAATTCGGAATATTTTATTCCATTTTTATGCTGAAACAAAAGAAATGAAAAACCATTTTTAACCCTTAAATATCATCATTTTCTCCTTACATTTTTGTTTAACCTTGATGACAAGGCTGTAAATAGTCACTATTGATAATTTTTTTACTTTGATTTATGTTTGGTTGAGATTTTACAATACAATTTGGGAAGATAGAAATTTCCATGGTGTAAAAATGAATAAATGAACTGTTTGAACCCAATCAAAATAAATTTTGACCACTCCCTAACAAAAGAGTCGAGCCTGTAACCACAAATCTAGATTTAATTTAAAGAACAATAACAAATCTCCACCTCAGACGTGTTTCCTTGGGGTAGGACTGCGGGGGCCTTGGTGGGTCGCGTGAACAAAAAAGGGCCCCAAATGAGAAAAATGACAAAAATGGCCATCTTCTGGGGGTGACAAAGTTTTTTTGAAGAAAAATCCCCGGGAAGGGTTGAGGGAACGTCCAAGATATACCCAGGATCCCAGAAAGTGAAAGCGGTGACACACACATGCAAGAAATTAACAGCGGAGCAACATAATGTCGCTTGAGCCAGAAAAAAATATTCCACCTTTATGACGAACAGTGTATATTCAAACTTACCCGGTTCCCAGCTGGTGAGACTGGAATAACGCGCATGTAAGCTGGCGTGACGGCTGTGACAGTTGTGTTAGAGTGAGAGGCGGGACGGGTGTGGCCCGGGTTACGGGCGTGCTTGGTGAGATGGGGCTAGATGTGTAGTGAGGTGGTTCAGGTGGGTTTTTGGTGAGTGCCTTTCCCTGATGGGGTGGTAACTTCCCTTCTAAGCTTTCTATATTCACCCTCGGGTCGCACGTCGGACATGTCCATTCTACGTAGGAGCCCCCCACTGCCCTCCTACGGGTTGTTCCTTAATAGACTCGTACACAGGAGGGGGATCATCAGGGGGTAGGTTAGGGTGCGTGAAACCAGAAACCCCATATATTCGTGATTTATGTCGCGAGACGGGATGTTCTTTGGTACGAGGCGTTGAATTATCTCTTGGGATGAGATCGTTTTGGGAGCAGAACTCAGGGTTGGTTGGTGCTGCGACTGATGCATTCCTACTGCTTCGGTAAACCACCACACAAACCAAGAATGCGATGAGACCAAAAGCGATGGTAAGACTAATACTCAGAGAATGATAAGTATGTTATTATCGTCTAGAGATAGTTGGGGTTCAGTTACTGTAAGATAAAAATTAAAATAATAATAACGATTTTTTTTTTTTTTTTTTTTTTTTTTTTTTTTTTTTTTTTTATTTTTTTTAGTGTGACACACTGTGAAAGTGGGCCAAACCACACAGTCGACTCTGTGAACAGAATGTGCGGGTCCTTCACAGTGTGACGACTGTGTGGATTTGACCCATTGTCATTGTTCGGTACTGGAAAAAGTACCACACAATGTGACCACACTGTGTCACAGTGTGTTCAGACTGTGGAACACTGTAGAACATTGTGTTGTCTTTTTTTCGGCGGGGACATACACCGGGTAAATAAACCCTCAATGTCTGATTCAAATGATTATTACATGATTACTTTAAATTAGACAGTAACTTTGCCCTGAGAAAAAATCTATAGCCATGGTGCTTCCTACGTGTATATGCAGACTAGTGGATGTAGCTGCTACTTCATAGGATAATTGGTTTATTAAGAGACACAATACAAGATGACATGGTCTGAACCCTCACGACTCCGAAGGCGATGCAGAACTTGATGATGACGCGATACAATGGCTACCAAAAAACTTCTCTGATCTTGAGCTCCTTACACCCATGAATGATATGACTTTTTAAAGTATTAAAATATTAGAACGATTAATAAAGTTGGCAACTTATAATGGGAATCTCACAATATGAGCAATCTTCCTACCTCCCCTCAAAAATATTGTGAAGAAAAACAATTGCTTACCTGGTTCAGTTGGCCGCGATGTAGGCTTGGTTTCTATTAATAAAGCGTGGAAAAGTTTTATTATTTACTTTCATTAGATTTTAATTTTCTTATGCACTCGTATAAGTAGCATAAAATATAAATATTTTTCAGACAATGAATCATAAATAAGCAATGGTCTATTAATTATTATTTAAAAACAAGAGATAATCAAAAACTTAAGTATCATACTTTATCGAACGTAATTACAAGTAATTTGCTTGAAAAAATCATGGTCCCGTTAAAACTCATATAAAAGGGTAATACAGTTTATTAAACAGATTGGATAACTTATTGAAAGACAAAAATATATATATTACGATGATATTAATAATGTATAGGAAGATGGTGATGACATTGATGACGATGATGATGAAGATGATGATTGAAGTAAATACGTTTTTGTTGGAAATAGAAACGGGGTACTGTCATATTTTAAAGGCAAATTTCTTATGGTAATAACCTTCTTCAGCAATGTCACATTATGTTTTGACTAACTGTAGGCCTATTTATCATCTTGTATTTCTTGAAAATAATTTACTGTTAAAGGATCGTTTTTGATCATGATTCATTGTCAGTATGTTCAATATTTAATCCAATATGCAATATGCCACAAGTGTAAACTTTCTGAAGCACATTGAAAATGCGATGGAAATCAGGAGCAATCGTTAAAATACCTTGTTTTTGATCAGTCATGTTCTAGAGGTTATCTAAAGATTATGTCCGTGCTATGATTTAATGAATCAGGGATCAATAATATCAAATAAAATGGATTTCAAAAATTGCGAATAGTCTCTCCTTTCGACGTGACGCATCACATATTATGTATGTGTAAAATCATGGAGTACACCATTACATGCATGGTTCTTTATTGACTCCAACTACATGTACACTGTCCGTCATAAAGGTGGAATATTTTTTTGCCGCTATCGCGACATGATTTTGCTCCGACTTTAATTTCTTGAATATGTTTGTCCCTGCTTTTACTTTTTGGGACCCTGGCTATATCTTGGACATTCTCCAAACCCTTCACGTGGACCTGTCTCCAAAAAAGTTTTGTCCACCCCCGTGATGCCCATTTTTGTCATTTTTTTCTCATTTTGGGGCCCCTTTTTGTTTTCCCGGCCGATCAAGCCCCCTCCGTCCTATTCCCAGGAAACGCAACTGAGGTGTACTGTTTTATATTGTTCTTTAAGTTAAATCTGTATTTCTGAGGACAGGCTAAGGTCTCTTGTCTAGGGGAAGGGTTGAAGTAAAAAACGAGATTGGTGAAAATTCGGAATATTTTATTCCATTTTTATGCTGAAAACAAAAGAAATGAAAAACCATTTTTAACCCTTAAATATCATCATTTTCTCCTTACATTTTGTTTAACCTTGATGACAAGGCTGTAAATAGTCACTATTGATAATTTTTTACTTTGATTTATGTTTGGTTGAGATTTTACAATACAATTTAGGGAAGATAGAAATTTCCATGGTGTAAAAATGAATAAAATGACTGTTGAACCCAAATCAAAATAAATTTTGACCACTCCCCTAAACAAAAGAGTCGAGCCTGTAACCACAAATCTAGATTTAATTTAAAGAACAATAACAAATCTCCACCTCAGACGTGTTTCCTTGGGGTAGGACTGCGGGGGCCTTGGTGGGTCGCGTGAACAAAAAAGGGCCCCCAAAATGAGAAAAAATGACAAAAATGGCCATCTTCTGGGGGTGACAAAGTTTTTTTGAAGAAAAATCCCCGGGAAGGGTTGAGGGAACGTCCAAGATATACCCAGGATCCCAGAAAGTGAAAGCGGTGACACACACATGCAAGAAATTAACAGCGGAGCAACATAATGTCGCTTGAGCCAGAAAAAAATATTCCACCTTTATGACGAACAGTGTATATTCAAACTTACCCGGTTCCCAGCTGGTGAGACTGGAATAACGCGCATGTAAGCTGGCGTGACGGCTGTGACAGTTGTGTCTAGAGTGAGAGGCGGGACGGGTGTGCCCGGTGTTACGGGCGTGCTTGGTGAGATGGGGCTAGATGTGTAGTGAGGTGGTTCAGGTGGGTTTTGGTGAGTGCCTTTCCCTGATGGGGTGGTAACTTCCCTTCTAAGCTTCTCATATTCACCCTCGGGTCGCACGTCGGACATGTCCAATTCTACGTAGGAGCCCCCCACTGCCCCTCCTACCGGGTGTTCCTTAATAGACTCGTACACAGGAGGGGGATCATCAGGGGGTAGGTTAGGGTGCGTGAAACCAGAAACCCCCATATATTCGTGATTTATGTCCGAGACGGGATGTTCTTGGTACCGAGGCGTTGAATTATCTCTTGGGATGAGATCGTTTTGGGAGCAGAACTCAGGGTTGGTTGGTGCTGCGACTGATGCATTCCTACTGCTTCGGTAAACCACCACACAAACCAAGAATGCGATGAGACCAAAAGCGATGGTAAGACTAATACTCAGAGCAATGATAAGTATGTTATTATCGTCTAGAGATAGTTGGGGTTCAGTTACTGTAAGATAAAAATTAAAATAAATAACGATTTTTTTTTTTTTTTTTTTTTTTTTTTTTTTTTTTTTTTTTTTTTTTTTTTTTTTTTTTTTTTTTTTTTTTTTTTTTTTTTTATTTTTTTTTAGTGGTGACACACTGTGAAAGTGGGCCAAAACCACACAGTCGACTCTGTGAACAGAATGTGCGGGTCCTTCACAGTGTGACGACTGTGTGGATTTGACCCATTGTCATTGTCGGTACTGGAAAAAGTACCACACAATGTGACCACACTGTGTCACAGTGTGTTCAGACTGTGGAACACTGTAGAACATTGTGTTGTCTTTTTTTCGGCGGGGACATACACCGGGTAAATAAACCCCTCAATGTCTGATTCAAATGATTATTACATGATTACTTTAAATTAGACAGTAACTTTGTCCCTGAGAAAAAAATCTATAGCCATGGTGCTTCCTACGTGTATATGCAGACTATGTGGATGTAGCTGCTACTTCATAGGATAATTGGTTTATTAAGAGACACAATACAAGATGACATGGTCTGAACCCTCACGACTCCGAAGGCGATGCAGAACTTGATGATGACGCGATACAATGGCTACCAAAAAACTTCTCTGATCTTGAGCTCCTTACACCCATGAATGATATGACTTTTTAAAGTATTAAAATATTAGAACGATTAATAAAGTTGGCAACTTATAATGGGAATCTCACAATATGAGCAATCTTCCTACCTCCCCTCAAAAATATTGTGAAGAAAAAACAATTGCTTACCTGGTTCAGTTGGCCGCGATGTAGGCTTGGTTTCTATTAATAAAGCGTGGAAAAGTTTTATTATTTACTTTCATTAGATTTTAATTTTCTTATGCACTCGTATAAGTAGCATAAAATATAAATATTTTTCAGACAATGAATCATAAATAAGCAATGGTCTATTAATTATTATTTAAAAACAAGAGATAATCAAAAACTTAAGTATCATACTTTATCGAACGTAATTACAAGTAATTTGCTTGAAAAAATCATGGTCCCCGTTAAAACTCATATAAAAGGGTAATACAGTTATTAAACAGATTGGATAACTTATTGAAAGACAAAAATATATATATTACGATGATATTAATAATGTATAGGAAGATGGTGATGACATTGATGACGATGATGATGAAGATGATGATTGAAGTAAATACGTTTTGTTGGAAATAGAAACGGGGTACTGTCATATTTTAAAGCAAATTTCTTATGGTAATAACCCTTCTTCAGCAATGTCACATTATGTTTTGACTAACTGTAGGCCTATTTATCATCTTGTATTTCTTGAAAATAATTTACTGTTAAAGGATCGTTTTGATCATGATTCATTGTCAGTATGTTCAATATTTAATCCAATATGCAATATGCCACAAGTGTAAACTTTCTGAAGCACATTGAAAATGCGATGGAAATCAGGAGCAATCGTTAAAATACCTTGTTTTGATCAGTCATGTTCTAGAGGTTATCTAAAGATTATGTCCGTGCTATGATTTTTTTCCCTCAATATACAGTCTGTAGTTCAAAGAAATCAAAAGCTATTAATGTCTTGCTAATATGCTTACCAATGTGAGATGAAGTACGGGATGTGGATATTCCCAGTGTAGATTTAACAGTTGACGATGTTTCTAAAGAATAACGTAATAAAAATGTCCATTGCCTTATTTATACAATGGTGATTGCAACTTTAATATTCAAAGTATGGCTTTCAACTCTTGACGTCACAAATTACATAGTCACGAGTGTTTTTGGTAGGGGATAGCCATAGGTAATATTTCTGACAGTGAAAAACAATTAGTGTAACATTACCCAATACTCAACAATGCCCACACGCGCCGCCATTGAACATAATAGAAGGACTTTGATTTTGCTACTAATATTTTCCTAGGTACACAGTGTAAGTTTTAATCTTAACCATTAAAGAACTTCTTATTATAATACACTGTAAACTATAAGGAAAAGGAATGGTTTTTAACCGTTTTTGAAAGTCATTCAATAATGAATTAGAATTTTGGATGTTTTAATCCTTGGAGTTTGGAAAGACATAAAATTCCTTGTTCAAACATGTGTAAAATTTTAAAAATTCATTAGTTAATCATCTTATATTAATTTGGATATAAACTTCTCATTCGAACACAAACAAAGTAAAACAGTAACTCTACAAAAAAAGTACATTATATAGGTTCTAAATTTGTGTACTTTTTACACAAAATCAAAACCATAAGAAATGACAGTTCCACGTGTTGGATTGAAATACATGAACCATAAGACGTATATACAGAATTACATGCACTGCCTCTTCTCTCTTGGTGTTTTTTTTTTCTACTTTTCCCCCATTTTTCCTTTTAACTTTTTTACAACTTAATATCAGTAACGAAAAAGTAAACAAACAAGGTATGTAATTCTTACCACTGCGATATGTAGTACGGGATGTTGATGTTTTCAGAGTAGATTTAACAGGTGTCGATGTTTCTAAAATAATAATAAAATATTGTCCTTTCACTCGTGACGTCACAAATTACATGGTCACCACTTTTTTTTTCTTCTTTTTTTTTGGGGGGATAGGTAATATTTCTGACAATGAAAAACAATCCTTGTAAAATCACCAAATATCTAGCAGAGCCCATACTCTCCAATGAACATAATCAAACTTTGCCTTTACTCTCGCACTGTAAAAATACATTTTGAGAAAGGGAATTCAATTTTACACTTGATATTTATCTAAGGTACAATAATGTTTTTTTTTTGCGTCATAGCCTACTTCATCATAATATTAAACTTTGATTATATCAAATGAATTCCAAGTAAACTTTTCTATTTAATGGTATTATGCACTATGAACAAAGAAAATGATGGATTTTCATCTTCAAGATAACATCAAAGGCCATTTACTGAAGAACGAAGAAAAACTTTTGACCTTTTGATTATTGCATGGATTCTACCATGATTATTGGAAAGTCATACCTGATATCGTTGTAGTGTCTGCTTAAAAACAAAAGAAACAAAGAAAAACTAGGTTTATACTTTTGTGCTTCATTATTAACTCATTTTGGACTGCTTCTTGCAGATCATCGCAAACAAAAAGACATTTTACGCACGAAAACTATTTGCTAATAATGAATATTCAATTATCTTTAAGGTTAATATTTAATGAGCGTTAGACATTTCCAATGAGAATGTACAGTATCTGTAAGTACTCCTCGATATCCAAGAACAATCCATTCTCATTTGTTAGAAATTTAACTTTTCATAAGAATGAAATATATCCTTTGTAAGTAATTCATTTTAATTTCAGAAATTTAGATAAAATGAAAAAAATAAAATAAATAAAGCATACGTCACATCATTAACAGGGACTTGATGTGTCTCCATTGAAATCTTTTTAACGTTTGTTATTCTGACTTCATTTATGCTCTATCCGAAAAAAGATAAAGATTAACATCCACATGATTATATATGATTCCCTAAACCAAATTATGTATTTGTACTAGATATTTATGCTTGATTTAGGAAACACAACATCAAGCACAAATAAAAATTATTTCTCAACAATATGTAGAGATTTTGAATGGTGTGAAGGGTGATGAAAGGATTTCAAATTTTTTTTTTAAATACAATTGTCGTTTTTCATTTAGATCCATAGGCCTACCTGGTTGTGTTGTTGATAATCCAGACGTGATCATAGGAGTTGTTATTACTGTCAAATCAATATCAATACAAATCTCATTTCAGACGTATTTGTAGTCTCTATTTACAAAAGCTTTATTATTTTCAATCTTTTACTTTTTAAAAATTTATTATCACGTCGTCCTTTTAGAAACCTATGAGATTATTCATAAAACATGTATAAACTTGAAATTCATATTTTTTTTTATAGATCGGATACAGTGTGGAATGTTTTCATAATCAGGTAATAAAATTAGTTGTAATAAACAACATGTGAAATAGCAAACCATGACTCCGTTGTAGGGTACATGCAGGTAATATGGACCCCCTAAGCTCATTTGCCTAATTTGCATAAAATTACGAAATGACACACAGTCTAAAATTTGTTTATATGAATCAATAACTACTGCTCTAACTTTTATTGTGAAGAAAAACAATTATCACCAACCCCCCTGTCTGCAATATTCAAATGTTGACGTCATTACCAAAGTGCCCATATTACCTGCATGTGCAGGTAATATGGGCACATGTATTTAATGTATGTTTTAAAAACTACAATGACTCTACCATGTCTGGAATTTGCTTACAATGTTGAAAATCATTAACTTTAAGACATAATTTGAAATTATAAGACCCTTCAGTAAATCCTTTGACTATATATTTCATTGTTATGTATTTTGTATATTATTTCCTTTTTTCATATTATTTACATATTATTTTCATTATACAAGTCAATATAGGCCTACAATAAGTTATTTATATTAATTATATACTGTGAATATACCAAAAAAAAATCGTAGCAAAGAGATTGATGCCTCATCCCAATACTAAGTACCAGAATCATTTCCGCCATTTTGGATGTCCCATATTACCTGCACTAATGTTGCTGTGTCAGGCAAGCATTCAATGCCACATTGCACCCCTTCACTAAAACAAATTGACCTGTACACGCTAGTATGATCAAAATGAAACTATAAGCTTACTAAATATGCAAAACAATTGAGGTCACCCCCTCAAACACTCTTTCACCATCACATTCTGTGAAATATCAAATTTTACATCAGGGTAAAAAAATGCCGTAAGTTTTACCTACCTTGTTGGTTTTCAGCAATTTTCTCAGAGAAATTTCGGCATCAGATGCTCTCACGACGATATATTTTCGTATACATTTCATATGAACAACATTAAGGTGCTCACATCGGTCACCGGTAACCGGTCGACGGTCACGACATGATTTGCTTCAGGTGGCCCATATTACCTGCTGGCCCATATTACCTGCATGTACCCTATTTTGTTCCAATATTAATTTTGTTTGAAAATGGTCATGAGCAGACGTAAGTGTATTTTCTATTTACAACAGCTTTATTGTTTTCAATATTATAATAGGCCTATCTGCCTATATTACACTAATATGATTATTTTTAATTTATTATTGCGTCTTTTTTTTTCCAGAAAACATGTAGAAACCTTTAACTCATATTTTAGGTAGATTACAGTATGGGTTTTATTTATAACCAGGTAGTCATATGTATGTCATTTACAATGTGTCCTTATCAGAGAGCCGTTTATAAAGGTTAATGCTTAACATGAAACTATTATAAAAACATGCCTAACGACACCACAGTAAATGTTTATCGCGTCCTTAGTTACACACACTTGGCCTTTGATATCAAACAGATTAAACATTATATATTTCCAAAAAGATTCGGCAAATTCAGTCGTTGTCATATAGTTATCATATAATTAAATAATTGAAGTACTTCCTCAAAGGCCTACAGGTAGGCCACATATTTATGCAAAAAAAAATCATTTGTCTAATGTATTTAAACCGAAAGCATATCAAAGTTTTGAAGTAATCACACAAAAAATGAGAACTAGTTTCTATGAGTAAAACCCGTTTGCTACTCTTGGAGGCGAGCGCTTTTATTCGTATATCACGTATTTTTACTTCAGAATCTGTGTTTCTGTTAAAAGTACACACCCGCTCTTCCAGAACATGTAAATTTAATAAGGGGTACTCAAGAAGAAAAAAAATATTGAGTATATATACACAATAAATTTTTTGTCTTGAGTATCCCTTAGTAACTTTACATGTTCAATTACGTAAAACAATTGTGCAAGTGAGTTTCTCTTCAACTTGGTACGGCTTGGTGGATGATCGGGTGAAAACACTAACAATCGAGTAAAGTGAGAATTGCTGAGAAATTCTATATAGCCTGTAATTCACTAGATGAGTAAACTACGACACGTCTTCGTACGTCTCAAGTCTCGTGAAAGTCTTTGAGAGCTGGCTATGCGGTACTTTTACATGCCTTAGTTGCGCCCGGTACGCCTACTCGGATCACGAGTACGGACATACTATCGAGACTGCTGCACGAGGTATGTTCTACGCTTACGTACGTACA
>CALNVZ010002100.1:6640630-6689898 GCA_940671915.1 Paracentrotus lividus
CACTCATGGATGTGTGTCACTATATAGTCAAAAATACTTGGATATTTGAGTTTGATCACTCATATATGCAAGTTCTCATTTTTTGTGTGATGTCTGTTGCATATTCCCATCAATTTAGTTAAATGTCAAATGGAAAGTCTCATGAAAATAGATAGGGAAAAAGAAAAACTTACGATTTTGGCAAAGAATTCCAGTGAACCCAATTGGACAAATACAGACAAATGATTCTAATGTGTCTATGCATGACCCTCCGTTTTCGCATGGTGTCTTTGTGCATTCATCGACAACTGAAAAGATATAAGAAAAAGGGAAGATAAAACAAATAAGGTAAGGGGATGAGAGATAAATGGTTAATGACGGTCTCAGAGATCCGCGATAGGACATGTAATAAAGTTTCCGATCAAAATATGATTTTGGCAGTATATACAGTGTAATATTGCGTTTTCAAGTACTTGCTATCAATATGTGGTTTCGATAGCAACAGGGTTAATCATTATCTGTTCGTCTCATCTCTCTATTAAATACCCCATTTCCACATAATAAATTTAAAGTATAATTAGTAAAAATATAGTTTGGAACGTATTTTCCTTTTAATCATGCCAGCATAAATTAGAAAGAGAAAACTAATATTATAATTGTTTGTATTGTACGTATACAGTATACTCGTATAATGTATAATCACCTTATATTTTCGTTTTGAACACGTACAATTTAGGGAGTAAAAATTATTAATGATATTACCTTCTTTTCTTGTGATCATGAACGAATAACAAATTAACTTACCCTAAAAATGCATTGTGGGTTCTTTTGTTCTACGTTTTACATAAACTAAATAGCAGAATTCATTACAATTATCATCTTCTCCCTTCGCCTTTTTAGTCTTTTTTTTTTTTTTTGGTGGGGTTGGGGTGGGGTCCCATTTCCTCTTTAAGAAAGAAAAAAGTATCATGCATGTTACGTCAATTATCGAGATAAAAAAACAAGGTTCGTTCAGGGGAAAAAAAAGTCAATAAAGACATTACACATATCTCTTCAAAGTAAGATAATATTGTCAGACTTGTCAGGACCAGAATATTTTTATCAGAGAGAATTTTGCTTTTATAAGCACTATACTAGTTCCTCTTTCATGTTGCATTTTTATGTCGTGTTCTTTCATATCGTATTCTTCGTAATATTGAATTGCTGTTTTATTACTTCAAATGAAAAGATCCGGAATTTCCCTTCCATTAATCAGCCCGGCATTCACCAAGATTAACAAAGATTGATTCATATTTAAAGACCCTATTAACATCGATTTATTGCACAACCGGGCAATCGCACGAGTAAATTTATATCCTTTTGTCTAAAGCATTAATCAACATCAGACAAGAGGATCAGGCCCGTAACTAGCTGGCGAGCAGGGGACCGCTTGTCAGGAAAAAATTTTTTTTTTGCTTATCAATTTCTTTGGGGCCGATCGAACTCAGCCTACCCTATAGCTGGTACTCTTCTTGAGGGCGCGAAGGCAGAAAATTTTTGAACCCCCCCCCCCCCCAGCGTGACGTGAAAAAATGTTGATGTATCTTTTTGTCCACTTTTGCAGATTTCGAACCCTTCCGTAAAAATCCTAGTTACGTGCCTGAAGATCTATCGATAGCTTTGCGCGAACTTGCAACTCATACAAACCTAGTCTTCGATTCAGAATATCAGCCAAAGGGTGCAGTATTGAACCTTGTGGTCATCAGGGTTGCAAATTTGCACCATACAGGTGGAAAATGTTTGCAACATATGTTTCTTAAACATGTGATATAAACTAAAAATAAAAATGCTTTATGTATCACACACAAATAAAATTGTAAGCACTCATGTAATCATGCTTCCAATAGAAAACGAAACAAAACCAAAAAAAAAAAAAACAACAACACGTGCATTTTTACTCTGACCTTGTATCAATGTAACATTGAAGTAAAACCCTCGTGTGCAGCAGGGTTGGTCTGATCGAAGAACAAGTGTCAGCATCTGTGTGTCAGAGTAGATATCTTCAGGTAGGCTAGATCCAGTCAATTGATATATGGGTGGGTCATCCATTTCATGGACGAAGAGGGTTGCTGTTCCAATGTCGAAGTCGATGAACTCGACCTTGATCGCCGTATTCTGAAGGGCTTTGTCGATATACCATCTGACGTTGATATCGCCTCCAGGAAGTATAGGATAACCAAGGGTGGTGAACGATCTCGACGATGAAGTGTCGTTGAGTTCGATGGCGATGCCGAAGGATGCAATGGGTTCGGGGCCAGGGTCTATGGTACACACAAAATTACCAATGTGTTTTTAATCACTTATTTATCCTTTGTATGTTTTGATCATGATTGTGGTATATTAACAACAGTGCATAAATGGTCTACCACAGAGATTTCGAGAAATCAGTGCAATTCTAAACCCCTATCATGCCTATCACTTCCATTGTAAAATATTCTTCTTATACTTTATCCAATTCTATCATATTGAAATTTACAAAGTTGTTTTTGTTATTGTTTTTTTTTTCAAACTGATGTATTATATTGAACAAAAATCCATTGCAAACAAAATAGTGAATTATAAGATATATTAACCCAAAGTGAGAATTTACAGTTGTTTATAAAAAACGAATTCTTGAACAAACTCGGATGCCAATAATTTAGTATTTCAATGCATTAGATAATTATGTTTTACCAAATGTGTAAGCTTGCACCATTAGACCGTTTCCTTTGCCTGGGTATCCATGTTTATACACATCAAGTATCATCTCATGAGTTGGTGATAACGAGATGACAGGTGAATGAGAAGAGATGTCAAACTGGATAATCTGCGCATCTGCAAGGTCCACCCTATCACCGGACTCTAGTGAATAGATAGAAACTTCACCGGCAGGTAAATCGAAGTGCTTGAACTCTACACTAGCAGGTGCGTCCCTGCTTGTGAATCGCATCCTGCACTGGTATCTCACATTCTGTAAAGACTGGTTGAAGTATGGCGTCACGAATTGTATAGTCTGGGTATCTTCCTGGATAACGGTTGGGTTACACGCAGACAGGATTGGCCAGTCATGAATGATCTATTGGATAAAAATACAAAACACTTTTATAGTAAAAAAATAAAAATGTACATATGGGCTACTGATCAATTAGAAAGGGTGTCTTGTTGAAATAAAAGTTTTTGAAACAAAAATCATTGAATATTTGAAAATATCTTACCGATAAATGACAGCTTGACAGTCAAGCCAACGCCAGGTTGTTGATTTTGATCGATGTAGAACGTCATCCGCACCTCTCTCTCGCATATACTTTTTTTGAGGAGGAATTAACAACAAAACAGTTTTTGTTACATCATTTTGCTGTAAAGATATTAATTTTTTTTTTTTTAATTTACAATGTATGAATGGTTCCCTCTTAGATGAGAATTCAGCCTTGATGACCATTGTACGTTGTGGTCAGGCTCAGCATCTGAAGATGTTGGAAGTACCAGTAGTCAGTTTTCTTCTTCAAGAGAAATGGCATCGCTATGCACGAGTGAGTACAAGATGCATTAAACAATAAACATGTGATTCTTTCAAGAAGCAAGACAAGGAATTAAGCAACGGAAGTAATCTTTCTCGTTGCATCGAAAAAGGAAATTTCCTTTAGATGAGAACTAAACATTTTGATTTTCACTGGAACTGTTAAACTAAATGGCGTCGAATTGAAAATACTATAGGATTTCCCAGTCAGTTTCAGAAGCTCGTCACTCCATTTGATCAGTGGTTCATTCAAGTTAGGACGATATAGCTTTCAGTCTATTTTCCGGAGATCATATTCCCTTTTCCAGCAATTAATTACATGTTTCATTTGTTCAAATTCCGATTAAGTGCACTATATACGTAAAACAGTAATTCAATTTAGCAGAGACGCTGTTATGATTGCGCAATACCGCCACAAGCGGCATTTAAATTCATTCCGAGTTTTCAACTTACAGTAATTAGCATTCAAATTAGGACTTAAACTTATAGCTGCAGGAAATGTTTTTGTTCCTAATCATATAATTTTTTTTTCATCAAATGTTTGCGAATTGCTATTAGCAGCAACCGTAAATGAGTATGTACCTTATATTACGTCATGTGCTTAAGTATGATATACATTTTTCCAGTTATTAATTAGTTCATTAAATTATTTTTTCCCCTACATTTTCTCTTTTTACTCAGGTAATAATTTATCTTGCATACTTACATAGTCAACACACACAAACTCTTCCACATAACAAATTGATTCATGCGCGCATTCAGGGGGGGGGGGGTAGGCGGACAGGGGGTAGGCGAACAGGGGCGCCAAAACAGGAGAAAGAGAAATCTTTGAAGAAAAAAAAAAGGGGGGAGGAAAGAGCGGAAAAGGGGAAAGGAAACAAAGGGAAAAAAGGGCGTCATAATGGTCGCCAATTCTGTCTTAAATTTAGGGGGCGCCAAATCAACTTTAAACTAAGGGGCGCCAAATAAACCTTAAAATTAGGGGCGCCATATTGATCTTAAACTATAAGGGGGAGCCACTTCGATCTTAAATTTAGGGGGCGCAAAATTGATTTTGAATTTAGGGACGCCATAGTTATCTTTAATTTAGGGGCTCCAAATTGACCTAAAACATTAGGATCTTAAATTAAGTTGGGCGCTACTTTGATTTTGAATTAGGGGCGCCAAATTGATCTAAAACCCAGGGGCGCCAAAGTGATCTGAAACTTTTGGGGCGACATATTGGCGTTAATTCGATGATAGATACAGGGGCGCAAATCGACCTGAAGCTAAGAGGCGCCAGATTGACCTTAAACTTAGGGGTGCCATAATGATCTTTGATATTTTATTCTAAATTAATTAACCAGAACTTTAAAAAAAAAAAAAAAAATAGTTGTTTCATCATAACACTCAACAGTAAAAAAATGTTTTAAAAAATGATCTAAATCTCAATAAAGAGAATACGTTATATTTTTTCATTATTGTTTATTATTATTATTATTATTATTATTCTTATGGAATAGATATAAAGCTTCAGAAAAAGAAATCGCTACTTTAAATGTTTAGTCTAAAAGTAACCAAGAATTTAAAACGATTTGCCAAATTGTATACCAACTTGGTTTAACCAATGCCAAAGTTGATTGCCTCAGCGCGGATTTGATTGCGGGATCGCACGCATTCCATCCGATTTACTAATTTGATTGCTTTTGAGGGGGATTTTGATTTGAAGGCTTTTAATACCAAAGCGAAGGAACTAAGTTGGAATTTGAATGATGAATTTGACGCAGTAGAAATATTTTGGGAATTTGAATGAACTGATTATCAAATGGGGTAACGAACTTCCGAAACTGAGTGGGAAATCCTATATTTAAAAAAAAACATTTGATATTTCAAAGTAGGCCTACAAGTATTAGGCCTATATATTATACTATATTATATTATCCAATTAAGAACAATAAAAAAACTGATATCCTCATTGTCAGTGTTCATAATCGTCATGAATCATGACGAAATCTTACTTTCTTTGCGAACAATATTAATTGAGTAAATAAACAAAACGCTTGCATATAAAGAATAATGGAAATTTTGCCCGTACGATTATGAAAATTTTCTTTCTGACCCAATTAGTGAAAATATCTTGATTAAAGTATTTATATATATATATATATATTTTTTTTATTTTTTTTTTAAAGCAACATAATGTTGTCTTCCTTCTATCAGATGATACTCCTCAGTGATTCTGCCCTTAACAATCATATTTAATATACTCTCCATCTCATCTCCATAGAAACGCCTCGTGGTGAAGTATATCATAAGGCAGGTGTCACATGCGCCGTGTTTGCCCACCGTTCGCCACCGTTCTGGCCAAATTTGTGCACACGGCGGCAAACGGTGAGGCACACGGTGAAGCGGTTGGAGCCCGTCCAACACCCGTCATAGGAGCTCGCTGGGTATCCGTTCCCGAGAGGATTTTTAAGAACGGCCGAACTCTTGCCGGGTTCTTTCCGGGTGATGACAGGGTATTTCAGAACGGTCTTAAACCGGACCAGTCGTTAAAAGGGCGGTAAAAGGACTGAATGAGGACGACGCACCCGTTCCATGCCCGTTTGCAGGACGGAGATGAACCGTGGTAAGGTCGGGCAACATGAATCGATCACCCACTTTCCTTTTCCGCATCAAGTACGCCCCCTTGAGGCTGAACTTGCCAACTCCTATAGTACATGAAAACTATACGTGAAAAATACGTTCTTAAGTCGGTTGTCCACTTGATTGTCTACCAACAAGATCAATCAATAATTGAATGAATTTGAGTTAAAAACTAATACCCAAAGTAATATTTTACAAAACAAAGTATTATATACCATGAGGAATAAATCATATGACATAAACAGGGAGATGATTATCAACTTTATTTGGGGGCTGGTTTACTCGGAAATTATAGTTTTATAGGGGGCCATATTTTGTCGCATTTGTTAAGCCTCTGTTTCTGTTTTCATATCAATTCATTTCTAATTTTATTATTTACACTTTATAATAGATATTATACAATATCGAATTGGTCGTACTTATTAAATTTTTCTCACTAAGAGTTCTGCAAAGGTGGAAAAACCTCAAAGGTTTTTTTCCCCACAAAGTTAATTCATTTTGAAATAATATTATTTTGTATGTCTTGATTATAATTATTGATAGGGGGTCTGCGTTTGGTCTTTGGGCGTCCGATATCCCATCATTATTCAAACAACAACCATGGGGTAGGAGTCGTTCCACACGTATCACTCCATCCATTCATATACATGTATATTATTATTCATTTATTCTCTAGTGGAGGGGCGGGCGATAAGGGGGGAGGGGGCAAAGGCCCCTTATTCTCAATTTTAGGCACTATTTTTACCTAAATTTTCGGTCGGGAAATGCCTGGGTAAGTCTCATTTTGTATTTTCGATTCTTTGTAGGCTTCCTTGAAAAGTGGTTCAATTTTGGTTTGTCATTATCATAAATATACACCCTATTGAAATTAAATTAATTACATGAATTATATAAAATCTATGGCAAACGAAAGTCGTATTTTTTTAATCTTAAAAGCAGTTCCTCAGATATAAAATACAATGTCATTTGCATGTATTTTTAGTAATAAAAATGTTCTATTAAGATATTGTCATGTATAGTTCTGATTAATTAATTCAATCACAGTAAAATCACTTAAAGGGGTCGTGTGTAAAACAATGAAAATAAAAAATAAACAAAAAACTAATTCATGGATCATACAAAAATATCCAAAAAGCAGAATTATGAATGATGTAGAATTTTTTTCGATGCGATTCTATAGAGGGTTATAATGGCTAAAAGAATAATGCAATGAAACGATTATGACAAAATATTAGACAATAAGAAATCATAACATAATGATTAAAAAAATAATCATAAAGTATTTTTATTATGATAACAATATTTCATTTGATATAATTAATAATTTAAATTTATCAAAAGCACGGGGAGATTTTCGCGGAGAAATTAAAATAATAGGGTACATGCAGGTAATATGGGCCCCCTAAGCTCATTTGCCTATTTTGCATAAAATTACAACATGACACACAGTCTAATCTTTGTTTATATGAATCAATAACTACTGCTCTAATTTTTATTGTGAAGAAAAACAATTATCACCAACCCTCCTGTCTGCAATATTGAAATGTTGACGTCATTACCAAAGTGCCCATATTACCTGCATGTGCAGGTAATATGGGCACATGTATTAAATGTATGTTTTAAAAACTACAATAACTCTACTATGTCTGGAATTTGCTTTAAATAATGAAAATCATTAACTTTGAGATATCATTTGAAATTATAAGACCCTTCAGTAAATACTTTGACTATATATTTCATTGTTTTGTAATTTGTATATCATATTTTTTTTAATATCATTTAAATATTATTTTCATTATACAAGTCAATATGGGCCTACAATAAGTCATTTATATTTATTATATACTGTGAATATACCCAACAAAATCGTAGCAAAGAGATTGATGCCTCATCCCAATACTAAGTATCAGAAGTATTTCCGCCATTTTGGATGGCCCATATTACCTGCACTAATGTTGCTGTGTCAGGCAAGCATTCAATGCCACATTGCACCCCTTCACTACAACAAATTGACCTGTACACGCTAGTATGATCAAAATGAAACTATAAGCTTACTAAATATACAAAACAATTGAGGTTACCCCCTCAAACACTCTTTCACCATCACATTCTGTGAAATATCAAATTTTACATCAGGGTAAAAAAATGCCGTAAGTTTTACTTACCTTGTTGGTTTTCAGCAATTTTCTCAGAGAAATTTCGGCATTAGATGCTCTCACGACGATATATTTTCGTATACAGTTCATATGAACAACATTATGGTGATCACACCGGTCACCGGTCACCGGTCGACGGTCACAACATGATATACTTCACGTGTCCCATATTAGCTGCTGGCCCATATTACCTGCATGTACCCTATTGGATATTAAGACTAATACAATTTTTTAAAAATGAAACGCGGGTATAAAGCATACATGTAATTTGGGCAATCGTTTTAGACCAAACTATATTGGAGCTTATTTGGAAAGTAGTCTAATGTTTATTTGCAAAGCTGTTATAATGAAACTTTAGAAACTAATGTCAAACAAAACAAAACTAACATGAAAAAAAAAATGACATTACTTTAGATTAAATGTCCATAAAAGGACCAAATTTTGAATTCTTCTCCCCGACCATGACAATAAAAGTATTTCAGAATATAACGTATCTTTTGAAAGCTACAATATCATTCCTCTCTGTATTTGTGAAGAGAGCGATGAGATTGAGAGCTTCGAAAACAAAGGGCGGATTGAAGACACCAAATACGTGATTTGAAGACACCATAAGGGTAGATCCACCATTCCAGTCCAACACCGTGCATGACCGCTTTGTGGACGGGTGCGGAGCGTTTGTTCCGTCCTCACACCATCCGCATACCGTCATCACAACGCCATTATACCGCCCCTACACCGGGTCTCCATCGACCGGTGCCTGCGATTCATGCCCGGCGAAAATTTTGAGCATGCTCGGACATGCTCAAAACATTCGCTGGGCATGAACCGAAGACAAAATCACGTGAACGTTTTTGACGGGTCATCACCGACCCACCGTGTACCATCACCGGGTATCCTCAGTGTCCCGCCGTTCGCATCAACCTGTTTTGTACGGTCGCGAACGGTGGAAAACGGTGAGTCACCCGGCGTAGAAAACATATTTCTTTTTCTTGTCAGAGAGCGGTAAGGCCGGTGGACAAGCGGTAATAGCACGGACAAAATGAGAGCATGGACTACATATGAGGACGGTCAGCCCGGTATAAAAAAAAAACGTGTTTTGTAAATGTTTTTTTATTGAATAATTTTTTTTTCAACGCATCAAATGACTCAATATCGCAAATACTACAAAACCACATTGTGAAGCTAAAGTGACCAAATGTTTGAAATCCCAAGACCTGAAATACATGCAGAATCCAGGTTCGGTAAAATACCTATTTTATTTTATTTTTAATCTTATCTTTACTTTTCTATCATGAAGAGCTGTACAAAAAAAAAAAAAAAAAAAAAAAAAACGGCCGAATTCTAATTCATTATATTGAGATTTGATTGGAGCTTCATACTTCTGGGAATATTAAGGGAAACAAAAAAATGTTTTAGTATGATATAGTTGATTGCCTTTTAACATTTTATTGCTACAATTTCCTTTCTTTTCATGTCTCAATGTTATCAATCTTTGTCAGTCATTTAACTCTTTACGATTTATATCATTGTGATCATTCTATTTGCTTTTCTTCAGTTCTCATGACAATTCTAGAAATAACGATTCGTGTTACTAATGATCAATTTCGTTCGAGATTGTTTGAAATGTTCTGAATATATAG
Source organism: Paracentrotus lividus (assembly GCA_940671915.1). Lineage (NCBI taxonomy): Eukaryota > Metazoa > Echinodermata > Echinoidea > Camarodonta > Echinidae > Paracentrotus > Paracentrotus lividus. The sequence continues at coordinate 6,650,566 of CALNVZ010002100.1, forward strand.
ACTATTTGACTGTTGACTATACGGTTGACTATATTTTAATTATATATTTTGACGAAAATAATACCCTCGTGTATTGTGTTTGACTACCTATAGGCCAGGTACATAGCTGAGGCTGTTGTCATCTTCATCTGTATGGGAGAATCAGCTATGGAGATTAATTTAAGACGGTCATTCAGGGGATATGCTAAGACATTGGTAAACCTCTTTCTACAATATTCCAGCTCAATTTCACTCTCTTGTACCTTGTTATTTTGTATGTTTATACTGCATTTACTTCGCTGATATTCTCCTTTGAGAATATTCTTCCAATGCTTGTCAAATTGTGACCCATCGACCTTTCGTAATTAAACAGGTTCTGTTGTCTTTTTCACCAATAATGTTTACAAATTAAATGTAATTTTACGTTACAAAAACAACAACAACAACAACATCGATCTAAGGGTTGGTAGTGGCCATCAACTACTGATGAAATTCTTTAACAGAAATGTATTACTTTTGGCAAACCACTAGTATCGTTCATTTGAGTCTTTTTAATTTTCGTTAGACCCATTATAATCTACTTTTTTGTTTTCTTTATGTTATTGTTATATTTATTTTGATAAATATTCATTAAAAAGAAAAAAAGAAAATAGATAAATTATAGGGTACATGCAGGTAATATGGGCCAGCAGGAAATATGGGCCACTTGAAGCAAATCATGTCGTGACCGTCGACCGGTGACCGGTGTGAGCACCATATTGTTGTTTATATGAACTGTATTCGAAAGTATATCGTCGTAAGAGCATCTGATGCCGAAATTTCTCTGAGAAAATTGCTGAAAATCAACAAGGTAGGTAAAACTTACGGCATTTTTTTACCCTGATGTAAAATTTGATATTTCACAGAATGTGATGGTGAAAGAGTGTTTGAGGGGGTAACCTCAATTGTTTTGTATATTTAGTAAGCTTATAGTTTCATTTTGATCATACTAGCGTGTAGAGGTCAATTTGTTGTAGTGAAGGGGTGCAATGTGGCATTGAATGCTTGCCTGACACAGCAACATTAGTGCAGGTAATATGGGACATCCAAAATGGCGGAAATGATTCTGGTACTTAGTATTGGGATGAGGCATCTATCTCTTTGCTACGATTTTTTTGGGTATATTCACAGTATATAATTAATATAAATAACCTATTGTAGGCCTATATTGACTTGTATAATAAAAATAATATTTAAATAATATTAAAATAAGAAATAATATACAAAATACAAAAAAATGAAATATATAGTCAAAGGATTTACTGAAAGGTCTTATAATTTCAAATTATATCTTAAACCTGGTGTATAGTTTTGGTAGCAAAAAAGGAATTGGCACAAAACCGATCAAATGTAGTTACATGTTGTCCACAGTGCCCTAAAAGATATGTGTGAGAGATCTTGTGACATTCCTTTCGTTATTTCTGATGAATTTCATTGAATTTGTTTGAATATAGCGTAATTTAACTGCCGTTTATACCTCTGCTGACAAGTTCGCACGCCGGAGGTTACGGCGTGAATTAGTGCGAACGATCTGTGTGTAACCCCACACAAGAGAATCCCCATTGGTTTTCCACGTGAGCACTAACCTGTGACGGGTCCCCGACTTATCTTTTTTATCCTTATATTATGAAATAAAGACACTAAAACGAGATTTCAAGTATTATAATTTGCTTTATTATGGTTCTTGGATTCAATCTTTCATAATTTATCTTAATGTGAACCTAAATTAATTTTTCTTTCTCCCGAAACTATACACCACCTTTAAAGTTAATGATTTTCAACATTTTAAGCAAATTCCAGACATGGTAGAGTCATTGTAGTTTTTAAAACATACATTAAATACGTGTGCCCATATTACCTGCACATGCAGGTAATATGGGCACTTTGGTAATGACGTCTACATTTGAATATTGCAGACAGGGGGGTTGGTGATAATTGTTTTTCTTCACAATAAAAGTTATAGCAGTAGTTATTGATTCATATAAACAAAGATTAGACTGTGTGTCATTTTGTAATTTTATGCAAATTAGGCAAATGAGCTTAGGGGGCCCATATTACCTGCATGTACCCTATTAATTACTAGTTTCACATTAAATACTTAATTGCCATATAATTTTAAGCATCAATATGGTACTCGGCGGAAGGACCATTATTCCCTCTTTTGCAGCTCATTGTTTTTATCTGGTTAATCAATGAATTAACAACAGAATTATATTCATCTTTCTTGACCACACCTTCACCCTCAAATTATTTTATTCTAAATGTGTAAATAAATTTTCCATTGCTATTTTTGATTAATTTAGTGCTTGATTCCCATCTATATTCTTTTGATTTTATGTTTTTTAATCATAGATTGAGCTTCCGTAGAAAGGCTTCATGATCATAGCAACCATCATGTTCCTCCTGTGCATCCCATTAAGATTCCTTGGTTACAAGTGGGAGGAAGATGCTCTCATTGTTATTGGGAGCCCTTTGTCATGGATGTATCTCCTCTATTTCTACAGGTCAGTTTACTTCTGGTCATCTTATCATACTCGTGATATTCTCTATCAAAAAGGGCATTACAAACGTTATTGAGTTCTTGTAGCGATCACAACGAAATTTTAACAGAATCCAACAAAGCAATGGAAACTAATAGTATACAAATGATGCACAGGTGTGAGGGGGTCGGTAGGAATTGTGGGCATGAGGTAACTATGGAATTGCATAACCCACGAGGCGCTCCGAGTGGGTTTAGACTACTAGTAGTTGAAATAGTTACCGAATGCCCACAATTCCAACCGACCTACGAAAACCATGTGCCTCGTTTTATTTAGCAAAGAAACACACTATCATTATATTCTACCGATCCAAATTGATGTTATAATAAGCATTGTTTCCAAGCGTGAGATATGTGGCGTAAATAGATCCCAAATGAACGAACACAAATAGGATGAAACTGAAGGCTTAATGCAGGAGCAAAGGAAGGAAATGACTTATTAGCTTTGAATATTGTGGTGAGTTACATCTTTTTGTATTTTTATTTAAGGGCCCATCAAAGTCTTGGTCCACTGGTTGTCATGTTTGGACGCATGTGCATTGGTGATATCGCCAAATTCTCCATTCTCTACTCCACCTTCGTCTTAATGTTTGCAGCTGGTAAGTTATGAATAATTCCAGAATAAGAGTTCCTTTTCTACCAAAGACAAGACAATACATATTCAGAAATGCAACCGTTAATAAAGACACAAATTCGAAATCTAAACTTACAAAGAGGGATGTTTTTCAAATGTTCATCCTGTCCCTATAATAAATAAAAAAATTAATTAAAAACTTTTTTTCTTATTACAGCTGGCCATTAGAAGTTTACTTCCTATTTATCACCCGTATTCAGTTAAAGTCGAAATTATACTCTTAGTTCTTAACATATAACGGAAAGCCTAGATATGAAAATATCAAAAATTTATTTCAATTTACTATTTCATTGCCAGTATTCAACATTGCCGTGGACAGTGATAGTGAATTCAGAGACTTCGAAGATTGGTTTGAGTCCATAGCTACAACGTTCTGTATGACATTCGGCAGATACGGAGTAAGTATGAATGGGTTCTAGGACAAATACCCCGAGACAATACTCCCGGACAGTTACTCCGGCCAGAAATCTACCCCATTATTCTAAATCCTAACCTATTCTAAATCCTAACCCTATTTCAGGGTGGTAGTTGTATATGGGGGTAATTGTCCAGGGGGTAGGTGTCCAGATAAGGTATGAAAGTGCTATTAATGGTGAACTGCTTTAATGATTTAAGAGTGTCATCTGTGCATTAAACGAAACATTTTCATTTGAATTGCGACTGAAATTCAGCCATAAGACTGAGAAGTGAGTTTTGCTATCAAAGGAAAAACAAAAAAACAAAGAAAATAGTACATTCGTAAATGCATTCATGAATTACTAGTATCCGTTTTACAGATTTTCTAAATTATTTTCTGCACTACCTTGTAATGCATACGTAACGAAAGTGTTTCTTGATTTTGAGCTCATGATTGTTATGTCTTACCCCCTCAGGTAGTCACCACGAAGGACCACGCCAAACATCCTGGGATAGCGAGTATTCTGATGGTTCTATTCGCTATCCTTGTACCAATCCTCCTACTCAACATGTTGATACACACAAAAAATGAGAACTAGTTTCCATGAGTAAAACCCGTTTGCTACTCTTGGAGGCGAGTGCTTTTATTCGTATATCACGTATTTTACTTCAGAATCTGTGTTCTGTTAAAGTACACACCCGCTCTTCCAGAATATGTAAATTTAATAAGGGGTACTCAAGAAAAATTATTGGTATATACACAATAATTTTTTTTCTTGAGTTATTCCTTAGTAACTTTACATGTTCAATTAGGTAAAACATTGTGCAAGTGAGTTTCTCTTCAACTTGGTCGGCTTGGTGGATGATTCGGGTGAACACTAACAATCGAGTAAAGTGAGAATTGCTGGAGAAATTCATATATAGCCTGTAATTCACTAGATGAGTAAACTACGACACGTCTTCGCACGTCTCAAGTCTCGTGTGAAGTCTTTGAGAGTATTTTACTGGCTATGCGGTGCTTTTACATGTTGCCGCCGGTACGCCTACTCGGATCACGAGTACGGACATCATCGGGACTGCTGCACGAGGTATGTTCTACGCGTACGTACGTACATGTATAGCGGAAACACAGAGTTAAATACCACTAAACAGCGGAACGGAGAGCGGAGGCGTGCATGCTCTTGTCTTTGGGTGAGTCCTATTCCTTTTTGTTTGTTTGTTTGCCTGTTTTTAATGATATTTGGAATGTTCTCGATGATATACATGTCTGATAACACTAACAGCTAGAATTACCATGCATGGATATCCCATTACTTCGTCAGTCATGTACACAGTTTGAGTTGATGCATTGATGTGAGTAATTCAATGTATTGGTTTGTGTGAATTGATGCTCTGAAGTGGTATGCAGTGTATTGGTTTGAGTGAATTGATGCACTGATGTGTATATCATCGCGAACATTCTATATCTTTATTTAAAAACAGGCAAACAAACAAACAAAGGAATAGGACTCACTAGTGAGTACGCTTTCACTACTCAGAGAGTCAGTAACGTAAGGTTGCACAACTATCACAGCAAGTTGTGAATTTGTGCAACTTTACTTACTGACTTCTGAGTATGTAAAGCGTTACTACTAGATTAGTTTTGTGCAATGTACTCAAAACATTTAGTTTGTTTACTCATAAAGAGTTAATTAAATAACTCATTTTTGTTGTGTCACTACAGTGCGTCCCAAAAAGCTATTACACTTTTGTGGCTGCCAAATGATAATATGATTTTAGGTAATGAAATTTACATGTATGGAAAGCTCATTATCCCAAATTTCATATGACATCAAAAATTCCGAAAATAAGTCATGCATGAATGAGCAGCGTTCACTTTTGTAAAGGGTATGGAAATTAGGGTGCGCAGGAATCGCCCTACTTTTGTATGAGGAAAGTCATTTGGAGCTTTATGGAATTGGGGATGATGCAGATTCTTGATCATTTTGATGAATTGGGTTTGCTATGTGAAATTTGTTGATTGGGAATTACGTTTTCATGCATGAGTGAACAGGAATATGTATTTCCTATTGTTGCATTGTCTCTTCCAAGGTATATTTTGAGGTCTCAGTGGTGTGTTTAATCTCTTCTCTCTTCCTTTTCTCTCCCTCCCTCTCTCTCTCTTCCTCCCTTCTCTCTCTCTCTTCCCTCTCTCTCTCTCTCTCTTTGTCTTCCTCTCTCCTCTCTCTTCTTTCTTTTCTTTTCTTCTTTCTTCTCTCCTGTCTCCCTCCCTCTTTTTCTATCTATCTCTCTCTTGCATGGGTGTGTTTTGACCATTCATATTCATTGGTTTCTACTCCAAATATCCTGACTACCTCCTCGCATCTTTTTTTTTTTTTTTTTTTTTGGGGGGGGGGGTTCTCAGTGACATAATAATTGCCTGCCCACATTTATTCGTAGATTATTCTATTTCATTGAATTACTTATATCATGTGGGATTTATGTATTGATACTCTTAATGTTTGTTGAAAAAAAAAGCATCACTGATGTTGCATGACATCCAAAGGATCACAAAGCGATTATCAAACTGATCAATTTCCTGGCTCTCCTGTTCGCCCTCTGCTACACTTCCATGAGACTTGGAGTTCTGCATAGGTTTCCTGTTTTGATGAGTTCCAATTCCCTTCTTGCACCAATTTCATATTGTCAGTTTTGCTTCCTTTTTGTCCTGTTCTCTTGGTTATGCTTCTGCGCCTTATTTCCTCCTTTCAAAGTGACGCTGTCTTCATGCTGATTATTTTCGGAGTTTTTGATGTCATATGAAATTTGGGATAATGAGCTTTCCATACATGTAAATTTCATTACCTAAAAAAATATACGATTTATTTGGCAGCCATTTCAAAAGTGTATAGTTCTTTTTGGGACGCACTGTATATTGTCAAATCAAAAATACTCGATTAGGTGCGTTTTCAAAGCAGCTTTATTGAGTGAAAGCACTCATGGATGTGTGTCACTATATAGTAAAAAATACTTGGATATTTGAGTGTGATCACTCATATATGCAAGTTCTCATTTTTTGTGTGTAGCTATGATGGCTAAGACTTACTCAGAGATCATGGCTAGAGCCGTTATGGAGTGGAAGAGACAGGTGAGTTCACCTAATGTAGACCCTATGCATTGACATAATCGCGCCGCCATCTTAGAGGCTGAGGCCATTGCCTTGCACGCGTTTGTGATCTGCTGCAGCTGGCGCATCTCTGACAACTACGTTTACGCGTATTCCTATATCCTCTGAGGGAGGGCGCTATGAGATTATGACGTCATATGCGTAAGGTCTTTAACAGCAGTGGAAAGTTTCACGGTGCACCAAGTATTCTTTTTGAGGTTGTGAGTGAATCTGAAAAAAACCTACCCACTCTCAACGTTTCGGTAAGCATGTTCTCACCATCTTCAGAAGAAGTTGATGCACCATGAAAATTTCCACTGCTACCATCAAACCTACAAAGAATATTCGAGTTCACCTACCTCTTCTATCCAAAGCGTTTTTTTTTTTTTGGAAGGATAGCAGCTTTTTTTCGATAATTTATAGAAATGAGATGAGATGCAATCCGTGTTGACGTGTATTAGATGAATATTTTTGAAAATTTAAAAATTCCCCTACCGTTTAATGGATGTTCTTAATACCCATTTCCTCGTTCTTTGCAGTGGGCCATGATCGTACTACAGGCGGAGCGGACAGTACACCCGAAGCAGCTGGCTCTCTATCAGAAAGCATATTCGGCCTCTATAACCTTCGATCATCCACAGGCCATCTCTACAGAGACCAAGCAAACAAACTTCTCAAAGAGCCTTGCCCCACCTACACTCCTAACCGTTAATAGTGATATGCCAGGACCAATAGATATACGAGAAAGACGTCAATCATGGGTGACACTTGCAAGAGAACAACAGCAGTGAGTTCATTTTCCTTTGTTTTTAATTCAAAAAATATTTACCAATATACTTATGTCCTGTTTGGTAAATATTAACGGTTAACTTTTAAACCCTCACACCAAACATTGGCCGGTATGCTTAAGCTTGGTTATGAATGATCTCTTACAAAATTCTCATCCAACAAACATAAATTTGAACAAAAGGGGAAACTGACCAGAAATATTTAAAGTGAAACGAGTGTTCTGGTCATGAGATTGAAATGTGGAAGACACTGTCTAAAAGTGATTTGGAGAGGTTGATAACAGTTCACCTAAGCATTGTTTTGTGCTGTGAGGTTTTTGAATGGCCAAATGATAAGAAATGAAACTGATTCAGCTTTGAGTCACATGCACTTACACAGAAATGCATGTATTGGGCAACACAAAATGTTCGGGACCCAAACATGTTAGCTGTGTGGTATATATTGGATCAAATTATGTCTACTAGGGCATTTGAAGAGCAATCTTTTCTTGTGGAGATTTTATTGTGATATTCTTTCCAAATATCATGTAAATAACAGGAAAGCTCACAATAATTTTCTTCATCTTTCCCACACCCTCCCACTACACTACATTCCCTTTAATATGAAAACTGGTTCTAGGACAACTACCCCCGGACAACTACCCCTTGCTAAAAATCTACCTCCTTAGATTGGTTGGTGGTTGAGCTTTAGATGGCGCTCTTCAATCTGTTCTGGAGCCGACGATCGATCCCAAATATTATTTGCGCGCCTAAGTCTACACCTAACTCTACACACAAAAAATGAGAACTTGCATATATGAGTGATCACACTCAAATATCCAAGTATTTTTGACAACATAGTGACACACATCCATGAGTGCTTTCACTCAATAAAGCTACTTTGAAAACGCACCTAATCGAGTATTTTAAATTTGACAATATAGTGACACACCAAAATGAGTTTATTTAATTAACTCATTTTATTGAGTAACATAACTAATTGTTTTGAGTACATTGCACAAACTAATCTAGTGAGTAACGCTTTACATACTCAGAGAGTTAGTAAGTAAAGGTTTAAAACTCATCAACTTGCGTGTGATAAGTTTGTGCAACCTTTACTTACTGACTCTCTGAGTATGTAAAGCGTTACTCACTAGGTGAGTCCTATTCCTTTTTGTTTGTTTGTTTGCCTGTTTTTATAATGATATTTGGAAGTTCCGATGATATACACATCAGTGCATCAATTCTCTCAAACCAATACACTGCATTACTCACTTCAGTGCATCAATTCACACAAACCAATACATTGCATTGATCAATGCATCAAATTACTCAAACTGTGTACATGACTGACAAAGTAATGGGAAATCCATGCATGTTAATCTAGTTGTTAGTGTTATCAGACGATGTATATCATCGGAACATTCCAAATATCATTATAAAAACAGGCAAACAAACAAACAAAAAGGAATAGGACTCACCCAAAGACAATCAGAGCATGCAGGCTCTCCAATCTCCGTTCCGCTCACAGATCTGTAACTCTATGGTTCCGATATACATGTACGTACGTACGCGTAGAACATACCTCGTGTGCAGTCTCGATGTCGTACTCGTGATCCGAGTAGGCGTACCGGGCGCAACATGTAAAAGCACCGCATAGCCAGTAAAATTACTCTCAAAGACTTTCACGAGACTTGAGACGTACGAAGACGTGTCGTAGTTTACTCATCTAGTGAATTACAGGCTATATAGAATTTCTCAGCAATTCTCACTTTACTCGATTGTTAGTGTTTTCACCCGATCATCCACCAAGCCGTACCAAGTTGAAGAGAAACTCACTTGCACAATTGTTTTACCTAATTGAACATGTAAAGTTACTAAGGGATACTCAAGAAAAAAAAATTATTAAGTATATATACTTAATAATTTTTTTTTCTTGGGTATCCCTTAGTAACTTTACATGTTCTGGAAGAGCGGGTGTGTACTTTTAACAGAAACACAGATTCTGAAGTAAAAATACGTGATATACGAATAAAAGCACTCGCCTCCAAGAGTAACAAACGGGTTTTACTCATGGAAACTAGTTCTTATTTTTTGTGTGTAACTATGGGGGTAACTGTCCACGGGGTAGTTGTTGTGATACGATGAAAAATATATACATCTAAAGAAAAAAAAATGTATTTGTACATGTTAGATCAGGGAGCTTTATTATCCCCTTGTTTAATTAAGACTGCCTTCTAGCTAGTGACGCCATTTTGTTTTTAATTTCATCACTTCTTTTAGGATCGAGATGGAGGAAGATCAGTCGCTGTTACGACGTGGACACGATGACGGGTTATCGATGTCGCTACGAGGTCAGACTTCAGGCAAGGGAGTGAGCTGTAGAGCTATTCTCATTGAGAAGCTCGTCACTCATAAACCGGAGGCTGCTTAGTAATGTATTCATCAGTTAAATCGGCATAGTTATTTGTATTGGTAATTGTTCATGTATGTAAGAGAACATGTAATAGAACATTTTACAATTTCATACAATCATGTATACTTACTCGGACCATAATCATATGTATCTTATCACTTGGGGATATTTTCCAAAGTGGCAAGGGCGTATAAATCTGAATAAAAATTGCACAAAGTTGCAGAAAGTTGTACAACATTTTTCGAGTTACCGTATACATGGTATACGCATTTTTTTGTAACTGTGTAAATCCTTTTGTATTTTTTTAACAGTAATTTTCGCAATATGGGCAACTGCATATAATTTCGCAAGAATGTAGACAGCTTCTGGCAACAAAGCTTAACTTTTAGCCACTGATTGCAACCGTGTGCATTTTGAGAGTTTTATGTAACATTGGAAAAAAAATCCCCGTTGACAAGAGGCATAATCACCACCCTCACTGCCACCAACAGACAATTATTAGTAGTATGGACTTTTATTTGCAGATTTTAATGAAGTATTTTTTCCCAATAAGGCTAAATGACATAATGATAGTAGAAATAAATTGGACACGTAATGTTTATTAGACTAAATGGTCATAGATAAGAGAACATAACATAAATATGGATATACTCACAATTTTATTTATTTATTTATTTATTTATTTATTTATTCATTCATTTATTTATTTATTTATTTATTTATTCATTTATTTATATTTGTTGAAGCAAACCATGATTCAGGTAAAACAAAAATTCTTCAAAGCAAACCACGTTCCGTATCTTTACAGCTCATGAAATGAAAAAGTATTATTGATTGCTTAAAAATGAGAATTTATTAAGACCTTTATCAAAAGTCAGGAATTTGAAAGACGTTATAGATGGACGGAAAATGAAATCGTGTACGAAAATATTCTAAATAGAAGACTAGCAAGTATAAAAGTAACAATATAAAATGCATAGTAGACTGCATGCCCTAAGATAAATAGATATAACTGATTAAGAAAATAAACATAGCAACTATGAGCATTACCACATTTCCTCAATGTTTATTTCACAACAATTTACATCACTTGCATTCTAAACAACGAATATGTGTTAATAAATGTTTAAAAATAGGTGCAAGAATTGCTCGAATAAAGAGTAAGATTGTGCCTTTCCGAAAATACATTGTATTACCAATATTTTTGCATTAATCGTTCACACCATGATTAAAATATTGCACTCTATATATATATATATATATAATATATATATAATATATATAAAGTTCTGCATGATAATAGCAAATTATGATTCACTAGATTTTACAAGAAAATTGGAGCGCTAAAGCAATGCAACAAAGAATATAAAACACACACACACCCACACAAACAAGCACGCACACACACACGCACATACCTCTGTGTATTTGTGATATTCTGATGGCCTAGGTAGACTAACTACTTATTTCATAACAGATATGACAATACAACTATAAAAACAAGTTGATATTTTCTAGGTAAATTTGAGATATATTCAATTATATTCCATATACTAAGAATGTTTCACAAGGATTGGCCAAAAGTCAATCACGCGATAAATTTTAGTTTTCCCATCATAACTCGGAGTGATAGTATAGTACTTTTGAGCTTCGCTGATCACTTCAGCGCCCCATAGAGCCTGTAGAGCCATAACGCGTTATCAATTACTCTTAGGATGCGCGAAAAAAAAGTGCGTTGTCAATCGGGTTTTTTTTTTTGTTTTGTTTTTTTGTATTATTATTTTACCGTCACATGCAGCGACAGATAAATTCCTCTGTGACGTACCAATTCTTTTTTTAAATTTCTTTGTCACGTAACAATATCTTTAGCCCATTTGAGCTAGGCCTTCGCGCAAGATAAATTGTGCGCACTGTAATTGTAAGCGTTTATTTTACAAGCGCAGGCATTGATGATTTGAGTGGATTTTTTTTAAAAGGATCTCTAGGAAATCTTTTATTTTTAACCAAAATATTGGTTTTCCCCGAGCTCTTAAAATGTTTCAGATGTGGAATATAAAGTAAATAATCACCTCTTGATCCAAATGACGAGGCAAACTATCACTTCCACGGCAAGCTGGATGTGCACGCTATCTCTCCTCAGCTTTGCTTCGGAGGAGATAGCTTATCCAGCTTGCCTGGGTAGTGATTGTCTTCCCATCATTTGGATCAACGGTGATTATTTGCTTATTATACGGTAGGATGGGGGGCCCGTTGTCCGGACACTTAAGCAGATAAAAACATCATCTTTTGCTCTGGATTTTCTCAAAATTTGTGCAGTAATTAGCAAAAATATTTGTGAATATTTATGCTTTGTTATATTGTCTGATATTACTTTCAATCGATTAAAGAAATATTGATCACAAAGCTCCGAAAATTGCCTTTTTGTCCGGACAAACAGCCCGTCCGGACATACAACAACTGGGTATATAGTAATATTTTTGTCTTCACGTTTATCATTTAAATGACAAGCAATTATCATTATCAGCATTTGCATAGTTAGCTTTTAATAATATATTAAATATACCAATCATTGTAATGAAGTTTTGGTAGGTTTTATCCACCTATTTATGATCTGTCTTTGCCCATGTCTTGCAGTAAAATTGTTTATATCTAACAAAGATGTTGACACTGCAGTAATTATCTTTTTTACCGATTTCATAACCAGTAGCTTTTTCTCTCCTTTTCTTGTCTTGCATTAATACAATACTTTTATGTAGTGAGCACTCAAAGTAATGACATTCATACATTTTAAGCTGGGATTGTAGCTAGATTTGAGTGCAGAAATAACACATCTCTCTTTTTATACTTTTGCTACATACGCAAGCCATATGCATCCTAGTTGAGGTGACATGATGATAATTTAAGTATTGCGAATGAATATCAGAATCTTTGATAAAGATCAGAGTAAATCTCGCAATGAATCCTGAATACATTCTCGTTTATCTTGAAGTGCTTAGCTGTGAAATGTTGTCGTTTGATGAATGTTCGAGTCGTATAATGGCGGAGGTGATGTCCCGTTCATCCGTATATCATGTATACTGTCAGGATCAACGTAGCTATACTCGGAATCCTGTGTGAGAATAAAGAATCATAGAAAGCATTTGAATATCCTGAGAGCTTGAGTTGACCCTAAATATTCATCGTGAAGCATTGTGGAAATTGCGTGCGTGCGCGCGCGCGCGCGCGTGTGTGTGTGTGTGTGTGTGTGTGTAGGTGTGTGTGTGTAGGTGTGTATGTATGTGTGTCCGGGGATGAGCTTGGCCTTGATTTAAAAAAAAAACACACATATGAAATGGCTGCTGCCTCACCCCCCCCCCCCCTTAGTGCTGCTAAATATAATTACACAGCATTGCACATGGGAATATGAAATAAATCCATTTCTATATGCGAAGATGATGTTAAAATAAGTGATGAAATTTATATCTGAATATAATTGATAGTGAAAATCCTATAGAAATTCAACCAAGAAAATGTTTGTATACTTATTGTGAAGAATTTCAAGATATATATAAAAATAATGATAATAATTTTTCTCTTCTTCATGTAAATTGCAAGTGTTTATGTCATAATGTTGATGCATTCTGCTCTATGTTAGCTAACGTTAATCACAATTTTACAGCAATCTGTGTATCAGAAACTTGGTTTCAAACAAGAACAAAAACAGAATTGTACAATCTAAACGGTTATAACCTTATAAATATAAATAGGGAAATAGAATAGGAGGTGGAGTTGCTACTTATATAAATGAAATATATGATTTTACTATACGTTTGATTTGTCTTGTATATTTCCAGAATGTGACATGTTGTTCATTGAATTAAAATGCAAAAGTTTTAAACCTCTTATAATAGGATGCGTTTACAGAGTTCCAAGCACTAACATTGAAACTTTTTTGATGAAATGAATAAGCGTTTGAATATTGTAAGTAAAATTAATAGTGAATTATATATCTTGGGTGACTACAATATAAATTTATTGAATGCTGTTCTCACGAAAACACAAACTTATTTTTAGAAACCATGTTCTCCCATAACTTGTACCCTTTAATCTTAAAACCAACAAGAATAACAAAGACAAGTGCAACTTTGATTGATAACATATTTTGTAATTCCCTTGACAATACAATTGACTCTGGTTAATTTATAGCTGATGTTTCCAATCACTTCCCTATATTTTGTATTAAAAAACATAAAAAGATCGTTACTGAAGCTCAATCACAACTACAAAAGAGACTAATTAATGATGAAAACATACTAAAATTCAAAAAAACTATGTGAAGTATTGGAGTTGTGTTATAAATTGTAAAAATGCAAATGATTGTTATAATATTTTCATGTCAATTTTAATTCAAGATATACTGAATGTTTTCCAAAAGTAAAACCCAGGTCCAAGAAGAAATTTACTTTTCAGAACCATGGTTGACAAAATGTTAATGAAATCCATAAATAAAAAAAACGTATGTATAAAAAGTTTTTGAAATGCAATGTGATAAACATAAGGAAAAGTATATCCATATATAAAAACAAATTGACAAGTTTATTACGCACTGCGAAATCTGAATATTTCCATTGTGTCTTCAACAAAATAAAGGGTGACACGAACAAGATTTGGTGTAATATTAATGACATACTTGGCAATAAAAAAAGAAAGAAACTACCTTCAGTTATGCATCACGATGATATGAAATTAAACTCATTAAAAGAAATAACAGAACAATTCAATTCATACTTTTTTAATATTGGCAAAAAAATTGCAGAACATATTACACCTGTAAATATTTCATTTGATTCGTTTTTAACCGGAAGTAATTCACCAAACTCTTTATTTCTTAAACCAACCTCAACTCATGAAATACTGAAAATAGTTTCTTCACTAAATACATCTAAGTCAAGTGGACCAGACGGGGTGGATCCAAAAGTTATTAAAAAAATGTATATTTTGCTTTGTTGAGCCTTTGTGTTATATATTTAATAAGTCAATCTCTACAGGAAATGTGTCAAATGATTTGAAAATAGCTCAGGTAGTACCAGTTTATAAAAAGGGAAATTCAAAAGATATAACCAATTACCGACCAATAGCTATTCTTCCTCTATTCTCCAAGATTCTTGAAAAAATAATCCACAAGCGTTTATACAATTTTTTACAAGTTAATGATATCCTAACCGATTCCCAATTTGGTTTCAGACAAAAATTTTCAACTGCCTTAGCTGTTTCAAATCTATGTAATCATGTACAAACTGAAATTGAAAAAGGTAAATATTGTATTGGACTCTTTATGGATCTGTCAAAAGCATTTGACACCATTGACCATCACATTTTATTACAAAAGCTCAGTTTTTATGGTGTTAGAGGCATTCCTCTATTAAAATCGGTTTAAAAGTTATCTGTCTGATAGAAATCAATATGTGATGGTCAATGGTGTCAAATCGTCTATAAAAAATAGTAATTGTGGTGTTCCCCAGGGTTCTGTATTGGGCCCTCTCTTGTTCCTCATATATGTAAATGATATAATCAAATCTTCTTCTCTTCTTGAATTTTCCCTGTTCGCTGACGATACGTGTGCTTTAATGAGCAAGAGCAATATAAATACACTTGTCTCAGCGGTGAACAGGGAAGTATCAAAGGTTTCAACCTGGTTCAAAGTAAATAAATTATTTTTAAATATTGCCAAAACTAACTATGTCATATTCAGGTCAAGGAACAAGAGAGTGCCTAATGAATTATCACATATTGTCATTGATAATCTAGATATATCTAAGTTAAACAACATAAAATTTCTTGGAGTTACAATTAACGAATTTTTAGACTGGAGTATACATATTTCAGAAATTTCTAAAGCACTCTCCAAATGTATTGGTATCCTTTCTAAACTTAAATTCATTCTCCCATATAATGTTATGTATATCTTATACAATAGCCTTATCTTGCCTCATTTAAATCATTGCAACTATATTTGCAATATGTGACTTACAAATCTCATCTCAAAAAGTTGTATGTTTTACAAAAAAGATCTATTCGCTTAATAACAAAGTCACATCCCCAAAGTGCAAGTAAACCCCTTTTTATAAAGATGCAAACTTTGCCTTTGCAAGATTTGATTACGCTAAATACTTTAAAATTCATGTACTCAGTTGAGCACAAAAACTTTCCTGAAAAGTTCTGAATGGATCTTTACTGTAAATTCAAATGTTCATTCTTATGCAACTCGTCAAAAAGACCATTTTCACCAACCAAAAGTAAGGCTAACTTCCTCTTCAAATTCATTTACAGTCATCGGTATAAAAACGTGGAATAAGTTCTCTTAAACAATGCACTCTGTTATCCACATTTAGAAAACTATGTCGAAAGTATTTAACTGAAAACTTAAAGAAATGTTAGGGTTGTATGCCTGGGTGTGTGTGTGATGTGTATGTGTGTGTGTGTTTGTTATTTTTAGCAGTATTCTTATATTAAATGTTTATTTTGTATGTACATTTTTGGGCCACGCTTCATAAGCACTTTGCTTCTTTGTGGTCCAGACCATATTATGCATTTAATCTGATTTATCTTATGTATATTTCTTTGTACATGTTTGCTTTTTATGGTTAATAAATTGAATTGAAACTTCGTGATTTGGAAGTCCATTTATTACTCCATCATTTATTTTTTAATCGTATCTCCAATTTTGAACAGAGAGAATGGAATATAATATGCATGGTTCTTAAGATGATATAAAGAGATAAAAGTTTGTTTGATGTTTGTTTCCAACTTTATTCGAACTTACCCGGTTCCCAGCGGGTGAGACTTGAATAGAGCGCATATAATCTGGCGCGACGGATGTGACGGTTGTGTCTAGAGTGAGAGGCGGAACTGGTGTGCCCGGTGTTACCGGTGTGCGTGGTGAGATGGGGCTAAATGTGTAGTGAGGTGGGTCAGGTGGGTTTTGGTGAGTGCCTTTCCCTGATGGGGTAGTGACCTCCCCCCTCAGCTTCTCATATTCACCCTCATGTTGCACTTCGGACATGTTCAGGCCTACGTAGGAGCCCCCCACTGCCCCTCCTTCCTGAAGATCCTTAATGGTTGCGTACTCAGGAGGTGGTTCCGGGGGTAGGTTAGCACGGTTAGGATGCGTAACACCACAAACCCCCGTGCTATCCGGTAGCATATATTCGTGATTTATGCCCGAGACGGGATGTTCTTGATACCGAGGCGTTGAATTATCTCTCGGGATGAGATCGTTTTGGGAGCAGAATTCAGGGTTGGTTGATGCTGCTACAGGTCCTTGTCTGCTGCTTCGGTAAACCACTACACACACCAAGAATGCGATGAGACCAAAAGCGATGGTAAGACTGATACTCAGAGCAATGATGAGTATGTTATTATCGTCTGGAGATGGTGGGTTCGAAGTTACTGTAAGATAGAAATTCAAATAGATAACGAGATTTTTTTTCCCCCAAATGCGACTTCACCTACTCAACTACCCCAGCCGAAAAAAAAAAACATACAGAGTTAATCACAGTGAGTCTACACTGCAGTTGCAGTGTGGAAACACTGTGAAAATGGGCCAAAACCACACAGTCGGCTCTGGGAACAGAATATCTGGGTCCTTCACAATGTGACGACTGTGTGGATTTGGCCCATTGTCAGTGTCGGTACTGGAGGAAGTATCACACAATGTGACCACACTCTGTCACAGTGTTTTTACATTGTGTTCACACTGTGGGGAGTTGTGTTGTTTTTGTTTTTTTCGGCGGGGACATACGGGTAAATAACTCTCTCAATGTCTGATTCACATTATTATTACATGATTAATGTAAATAAGACGGCAACTATGTGCCTGTGATGTTTCATCGATATAAATCAAAGAGACATAGCCATGGGGCTTCCTACATCCATGTTGATGGTCTTAACCCTCACGACCCCTAGGCGATGATGTACTTGATGATGACGATGATCTTACTAATCGTGAGCTCCTTACACCCATGAATGATATGACTTTAATATCAGCACGATTTATGTGAGTTGGCTATTTATGGGAGACTCACACCATGAGCTAATTTTCCTAATTCCCCTCAAAAAGTTGTAATGAAAAAGTAATTGCTTACCTGGTTGAGATCGCTGCGTAGAATGCTTGGTTTCTATTAATAAAGCGTAGAAAAGTTTTCTTATTTACTTTCATTTGATTTTACTTCTGCACTCATATAAGTAGCATAGAATATAAATATTTTTAAGACGATGAATCATAAATAAGCAATGGTCTATTAATTATTATTATTTTAAAACAAGAGATTATCAAAATATCATACTTTTTCGAACGTAATCACAAGTGATTTGCTTGAAAATATCATGGTCCCCAATACAACTCATAATAAAGGGTAATACAATTACTAAACAATGGATAACTTATTGAAAGACAAAAAATATTACGATGATATCAATAATGTATAGGAAGATGGTGATGACATTGATGACATTGATGACGATGATGATGATAATGATGATGATTGAAGTGAAAGAATGGATGATGGGTGATGTTCTGATACAAGTTATTGGAAATTAAAACAGGGACTGTCAAATTTTAAAAGCAATTGTGATAGACCTTCTTCGGCAAATGTCACGTTATGTTTTGGCTAACTGTAATTATCATCTTGTATTTCTTGAAAATAATTCATTGTTAAAGGATCGTTCTGATCATGATTCATTATCAGTATGTTCATTATTTCATCCAATATCCAAAATGCAATATGCCACAAGTGTAAACATTCTGAAGCACTTGGAAATCAGGATCAATCATTAACTTTGTACCTTGTTTTGATTAGTCATGTTCTATACACAAAAAAAAGTAAGTCCCCCTAATCAAAATGATGTAACTATTGATACAGGAGGGGTTTTACGAATTGTATTACATGTGCTTGTAGGTAATTTTATCAGCTATTCCATTTAAGTGAATTTTACTGAAATTCGTTAAGTCATGCTTCAATGAGCACAGTCAAAAGGCAAAAATGTCACTTATGGAAAATCAAAAGGTTAGTTTCATAACTTTAATTCAATAATATTGGAACAAATTGAAACTTTTTAACAAAAGATATGTTCATAAGGGTTGTTGCACTTAATTTCTAACACATCAAACGACTTTTGCATTAAATTTCTCGGTTAGATGCACATGAGGTAAAATTTCTAAAAACTGCATTTTTTTTATATATTTTCACTTTTAAAAATTATTGATTATGACGGAATGTGCAATCTGGAAGAGTGTTTTAAACAATATCCATCAATTCACGGTAGAATGAACACTTGATAAAAACAAAAAAGTATATTTTCATATTTCTTAGGTAAGTATTGTTCCATTTTGTGTAATAAAATCATTTTATCACCATTTTTTTGTTATATGTATGTCAAATAAATTTTTCAAATGGTGCTATGGCATTTTATTAAAAATTCACGCTTCAATGAACACGTGATACGCGAAAAGCCGTTTTTTTTTTTTTTTTTTTTTAGATAATTGTCACAGACCTTCTTGGATAGTTCATTTGATTTAAGTTTCACGAAAATTCCAATGTTTTATGCTTCAGTGAGCAGAAGTCATTAGAAAAATATGCAAAAAGGAAGAAATTTCAGAGCTTTTGCCCTACTCCATGCCTTATCAGATTCTCAATGGAAAAAAATGGTACAAGTGGGAAACATTTTTTTTTCTAGTATGAAGATTAATCACAATCTAGCAGTGTTTGATATTTCCATAGAGCAGGGATATCGTGCTTTCTTCTGCAATTTTTTTCATCACATTCAGTGCTGTAGATCTTGAGATATACTTAGTTTTCGACAATGAAAAAAAAAATTGTCATATCAATTCTACTCTACGTGAAATGTAAATCTAACGTATGACATTAAATCTTAACATAAAGACGCGTCCATTATTTGAGGAGGGGAAACGCAACGCTCAGCGGCGCAGAAAATTATACGGCTCTACATTAATGTCAACAAAACCCGCGCTAACGGCGGGAAGCGACCGATTGACAACTGTAAATGCAATTATTACTTAGCGTACAAAAACTCGTCTAAGAAAACTTCCCTGTCGGTAAATCGTATTGTCAGTCGATCCGTTCGAGGAATTAGTCATGGACATGAAATAAATATTGAACTTTTATCATAGTTTTCGTAGGTAGATGCTTCAGACCAGTTTGGGGAAAAAGACATTTTGGCAAGCCTATCACACCATTGTGCTAAAGTTGTAATCAGAATCTTTATTTCACATAGATTGATGTTCCTAACGATTATTGATATAAATAGTGATCTTGTCACATCTTTGCGAAGACGCCGTCCACATGCGATATGCATGTGATGCGGAATATTCACCCATCGAGTAAAGATTCGTTTGTGATAATGTTCAAAGTGACAGGACTTTTTTTAACCAATCGAAATGAATGTACCATATTTGGAAAGCTGAGAATTCAAGCTTTTTAAAAACTGCTTGATCATTAAGGTGTAATATAATTATGCGTAATCGAGGAAGATGACTATGCAGCGTATGAGCTATTTTGAGAGCAAAATTGGCCATATTGTACAGGAATTTGATCTTACTAGGATTTCGATTGACACAAGTGACAGGACTTTTTCCCCTTCGCAATAAGTTATTCTATTTTTTGAAACATTCAGGACTCTTAGCGTACTTATTCAAGTTGATCATTTCTTTGAAGAGGTAGTTGCTCGCCATAATCAAGAAAACAAATTGAAAAAACTGTGCAAAATACAAAAAAGTCTATGGCCGCGTTCGCTTTGGCGTAGAGTGATAGCGCCCTCTTCCCCTTAAGTTTACAACTAGAATTGATATGGAATGCTTTTTTACTTTGCTTCTGTGTAGGTTCGCACTTTGATGGCCGTGAACTCAGCGCTCCGGAAACAATAGGTGTGTGTAATTTCGATTTGCTACTCGTAGCACAGCATGACTTTTTGTTTTACGAAGTACCACTTTCCCACAGTATGGAGAAGATTTCAAACCTAAATATTTTCCCCCTGTTATACCATTAAAAAAAATATATATACAGTCTGTAGTTCAAAGTCATTAAAAGCTATCAGTGTCTGGCTAAATATTTCCAGTGCAATAAGTTATTCCTATTTTTTAAACATTCAGACTCTTAGCGTACTTATTCAAGTTGATCATTTCTTTGAAGAGGTAGTTGCTCGCCATAATCAAGAAAACAAATTGAAAAAAACTGTGCAAAATACAAAAAAGCTATGGCCGCGTTCGCTTTGCGTAGAGTGATAGCGCCCTCTTCCCCTTAAGTTTACAACTAGAATTGATATGGAATGCTTTTTTACTTTGCTTTGTGTAGGTTCGCACTTGATGGCCGTGAACTCAGCGCTCCGGAACAATAGGTGTGTGTAATTTCGATTTGCTACTCGTAGCACAGCATGACTTTTGTTTTACGAAGTACCACTTTCACACAGTATGGAGAAGATTTCAAACCTAAATATTTTCCCCCTGTTATACCATTAAAAAAAATATATATACAGTCTGTAGTTCAAAGTCATTAAAAGCTATCAGTGTCTGGCTAAATATTCCAGTGTGAGATGTAGTACGGGATGTAGATGTTTCCACGGTAGATTTAATAGGTGACGATGTTTCTAAAGAACAGCATGATAACAGGTCCATTTCATATTATTTACACAACAGTTGATTGCAACTATCATTATTCAAAGCTTGTATCTCTACTCGTGATGTCACCTATGTCAGCATCTAATAAAACCGAGCTAAATTTTCTTTTCGAACACGTCTAAGATTGAAACAGTTCTGAGGTTTATAATTTATTAGTTTATATTACTTTGGATATTACATTCTTATGCGAACACAAACAAAATAAAACAGTAACTCTACAATGAGAGTACATTATAGATTATAAATTGTTTTAGACAAAATCAATAACATAAGACATGTATACATGTATACAATTACATGCACTGCCTCTTATCTTTTTATGTTTTTCTCCTTATTTCCGTGTTTCCCTTTCCCTTTTTATAACTTAATATCAGTAACGTAAAAAGTGAATAAACAAACAAACAAACAAGGTCTATATACAGTGCGTCCCAAAAAGAACTATACACTTTTGAAATGGCTACCAAATAAAGATAATAAGATTCTTGGGTAAAATGTTTATATGTATATAAAGCTCATATCCTCAACTATCATTATGACACCAAAAATACCAAAAATAACGCATGCTTCAATGAGTAATGCCCACTTTTGTAAAGGACACAAAAATTACCCTGCGCAGGAATTCACTATTCATTTTGCACCTGTTTATGGAACGTCATGAAGGAGTCAAAATTAATGATGGAATAAATCAGCAAACAGAGTCAAAAATAAACCAAAGGTTAGAAAAACAATACATATTATGCAAAAAATGTACTGTTTCACTGTTTTGTTTTCATATCATTAAATTTTGCTTGACTTCAGTTTATTTTTGTCTTTGTTGGCCGATTGATTCCATCATTAATTTGACTTATTCATGGCGTTCCATAACCAGGTGCAAAATGAATAATGAATTCCTGCGCAGGGTAATTTGTGTGTCCTTTACAAAAGTGGGCATTAATCACTGAAGCATGCGTTATTTTCGGAATTTTTTGTATCATAATGATAGTTGAGGATATGAGCTTTATATATTTATAAACCTTTTCCCCAATAATCATATATTTTTCTATTTGGTAGCTATTTAAAAAGTGTATAGTTCTTTTTGGGACGCACTGTATATTCTTACCGGTGGGAGATGTAGTACGGGATGTGGATGTTTTCATTGTAGATTTGACAGTTGTCGATGATTCTATTTTAAAAATTAATAAAATAAATAAATAAATAAAATAACATGATAAAATGTAAATTGCATGTTATTCATACAATAGCAATAGCAAATTACTATTATCATTGAAAGTATGTTTTTCCACTCGTGACGTCACAAATTGCATCCTCACTAGTGTTTTTTTGTTTTTGTTTTTGTTGTTTTTTTTTGTTGGAGGATACGTAATATTTTTTTACAGTGAAAAACAATTATTTCAAAATCGTTAAATATTCAGCAGAGCCCTGACTCTTTAATAAACATAACCAAACTTTGACTTTTCAGTTGCACTTTAATAACACATTTGAGAAAGATAATTCAATTTTGCAACATACATTTCTCTATATAGGGTACACATAATCTTTCTACCACATTCTGCGTCATTAGCATTTTTTCATATATAACTTTGATTTTCCAAGTTAATTTCTCTATCTTCTTATGGCAAATCAACTAATTTATGTTATTATGCACTATAAACCTTTTTTAAGCATTAAGGTATTCAATATGGAAGAAAGTCATACCTGACAATGTGGACGGGCTCGTAATGATTGTAGTGTCTGCTTAAAAGAAAAACAAAAACAAAAACAAAAAACAACAACAACAACAACAACAACAAAACAAACAACTATTTAGGCTTATACTTTTTTGCTTATTGCAGATCACCCGAAACAACAAGACATTTTACGCATGAGGACTATTTGCTAATAATTATCTTTAAGGTTAATATTTAACGAGTTTTATTAGATATTTCCAATGTGAATGTTCAATATCTGTAAGTACTCCTCGATATCCCTCCCCCCCCCCCCCCCCCCAAAAAAAAAAAAATCCATTCTCATTTGTCATGTTTGTGAAAAAATATATATATATTTTTCATAAGAATTAAATATATCCCTTGTAAGTAATTCATTTTAGTTTCAGAAATTCAAAACAAAATAAACTAATAATAAAATTTTAAAAAATAAAAAATAAAGCATATGTCACATCATTAACAGGGACTTAGTCTCAATCGAATTCTTTTTAACGTTTGCTATTCTGACTTCACTTTTATAGGCTCTATCCGGAAAAAAAGGGTAAAGAGTAACATCCACATCATTATATAGGACATCTTAAACCAAAGTATGTGTTTGTTATGCAGGTGTCACATGCACCGTGTTGGCCCACCGTTCGCCACCGTTCTGGCCAAATTTGTGCACACGGCGGCAAACGGTGAGGCACACGGCGGCAAACGGTGAGGCACACGGCGAAGCGGTTGAAGCCCGTCCAACACGTTAATAGGAGCTCGCTGGGCACCCGTTCCCGAGAGGAGTTTCAAGAACGACCGAACTCTTGCCGGGTTATTTAACGGGTGATGACCGGATTTCAGAACGGTCTTAAACCGGACCAGTCGTTAAAAGGGCGGTAAAAGGACTGAATGAGGACGCCGCACCCGTTTCATGCCCGTTTGCAGGACGGAAATAGACCGTCAGAGGTCGGGCAACATGAATCGATCACACCCCCCCTTTCCTTTTCCGCATCAAGTACGCCCCCTTGTGGCTAAACTTGCCAACTCCTAGTAGGCCTACATGAAAACCATACGTGAAAGCTACGTTTTTAAATCGGTTGTGCCCTTGATTGTTTACCAACAAGATCAATCAATAACTGAATGAATTTGAGTTAAAAACTAATACCCAGAGTAATATTTTATGGAACAAAAGTATTATAAGTATACCATGAGGAATAAATCATATGACATAAACAGGGAGATGATTATCAACTTTATTTGGGGGCTGGTTCGGAATTTATAGTTTTATAGGGGGCCCATATTTTGTCGCATTTGTTTCATTTACTTTAAGCCTCTGTTTCTGTTTTCATATCAATTCAGTTCTGGTTTAATTATTTACACTTTACAATAGATTTTATACAATATCGAATTGGTCGTACTTGTTAAATTGTTCTAAATTAGAGTTCTGAAAAGGTGGGAAAGCCTCAAAGTTTTTATTTCCCCCACAAAGTTTCTTCATTTCTTAATGATATTAGTTTGTATGTCTTGTTATAATTATTGATAGGGGGTCTGCGTTTTTGTTTTCGGGCGTCCATCCCATCATTATTAAAACAACAACCATGGGGTAGGAGTCGTCCCATACGGGTCACTCCATCCATTCATATACAAGTCATTTATATTATTATTTATTTATTCTGGGGGAGGAGCGGGCGATAAGGGGAGGGGGGGGGGCAAACCCCCCTAATTCTCAATTTTAGGCACTGATTTTTTTTGGGTCGGGAAATGCCTGGGTAAGTCTCTTTTTGTATTTCCGATTCGTTGTAGGCTTCCTTTAAAACCGGTTCAATTTTGGTATGTCATTACCATAACTATATACCCTAACGAAATTAGATTAATTACATTAATTATATACAATGTATGGCAAACGAAATTCGTATTTTTTTTTTTGGCAATCTTAAAAGCGGTTTTTCAGATATAAAATACAATGTCATTTGCATGTATTTTTATTAATACAAATATTATATTAAGGTATTGTCTTTTATAGGCTTATTAATTTATTTATTCACAGTAAAATCACTTAAAAGGGTCGTGTGTAAAACAATGAAAAAAAAAACAAAAAACAAAAAACTAATCCATGGATCATACAAAAATATCCAAAAAGCAGAATTATGAATGATGTAGGCATTTTTGTGTATAGAGGGTTATAATTTGGCTAAAAGAATATTGCAATGAAATGATTATGACAAAATATTAGACAATTCATAATATAGTGATTAAGAAATAATAATAAAGTACTTTTATTATGATAACAATATTTCATTTGATAAAACAAGTTTTAAATATTTCAAAAGCATGAGGATATTTTCGCGGAGAAATGAAAATAATATTTGATAAAAACTAATACCATTTTTTTTGTTAATGAAACGCGGGTATAAAGTATACATGTAATTTGGGCAATCGTGTTAGGCCAAACTATACTGGAGCTTATTAGGAAAGTAGTCTAATGTTAATTTGCAAAGCTGTCATAATAAAACTTTAGAAACTAATGTCAAACAAAACAAAACAAACATGAAAAAAAGAATTATTTTAGATCAAATGTCCATAAAGGACCAAATTTTAAATTCTTCTCCCCGACAATGACACTAAAAGTATTTCTGAGATATACTGTGTCTTTTGAAAGCTGCAATATCATTCCTCGCTGAGCTTGTGAAGAGACCGATGACATCGAGAGTTACAAAACAAAGGGCGGATTGAAGACACCATAATACGTGATTTGAAGACACCATAAGGGTAGACCCACCAGTCCAGTCGATCATCGTGCATGACCGCTTTGTGGACGGGTGTGGAGCGTTTGTTCCGTCCTCACACCATCCGCGTACCGACATCACAGCGCCATTATACCGCCCTTACACCGGGTCTCCAACGACCGGTGCCTGCGGTTCATGCCCGGCGAAAATTTTGAGCATGCTCGAGCATGTTCAAAACACTCGCCGGGCATGAACCGAAGACAAAATAACGTGAACGTTTTTGACGGGCCATCACCGACCCACCGTGTACCATCACCGGGTATCCTCCGTGTCCCGCCGTTCGCATCAACCTGTTTTGCACGGTCGCGAACGGTGGAAAACGGTGAGTCACCCGGCGAAGAAAACAATTTTCTTTTTCTTGTCAGAGAGCGGTTAGGCCGTTGGGCAAGCGGTAATCGCACGGACAAAAGTAAAGCATGGACTACAAATGAGACGGTCAGCACGGTAAGAGGCTGGCTAGGACCTGGTATAGACCCGGTATAGAACGATACAGACCCGGTGAAAATGATGAAATATGTTAGGTGGCCGGTGCCGTTTTATTGCCGTGTTGCTAATTTTGGTTTTTTGGTGAACGGCGAAGACCCGTTCATTTTACCCGGTGCATGTGACACCACCATTGTAGATATTTATGCTTGATTAAGGGATCGCAACATCAACCACAAAATAATACATATTATTTCTCAACTTTATGTAGAGATTTTGAATGGTGTGAAGGGTGATGAAAGGATTTAAGATTATTTTTTTAAAATACAATTTTCGTTTTTCATTTAGATCCATAGGCCTACCTGGTTGTGTTGTTGATAATCCAGACGTGATCATAGGAGTTGTGATTACTGTCAAATCAATATCAATACAAATCTCATTTCAGACGTATTTGTAGTCTCTATTTACAAAAGATTTATTATTTTCAATCTTTGACTTTTTAAAATTTATTATCACGTCGTTCTTTTAGAAACCTATGGGATTATATATTCATAAAACATGTATAAACTTGAAATTCATATTTTTTTTTATAGATTGGATACAGTGTGGAATGTTTTCATAATCAGGTAATAAGATTAGTTGTGATAAACAACATGTGAAATAGCAAAGCATGACTCCGTTGTATTTTGTTTAAATACTGTTTTTGTTTCGAAATTCTCATTAGCAGACTTTACTGTATATCTATTTACAACAGCTAACATTGTTTTGAATATTATAATATATTACATTAACATGACTATTTTTAATTCATCTATGCGTCTTCTTTTTTTCCAGAAAACATGTAGAAACCTTTCAACTCACATTTTTAGGTAGATTACAGTGTGGATTGTATTCATAATCAGGTAATTTAATATATTACATGTGATTTACAATGTCTGAGAGCCGTTTATAAGCCAGGGTTAATGTTTAACATGACATGCATAAACACAACAGTTAATATTCATCGCGTCCTTAGTTACACATATACTTGACTTTTGATATCAAACAAATAAATATTAGATATTCCTGAAAATGATCCCTGAAATTCAAGAGTCGCTACATGATTGTTTTAGAATGTAAAACTTGAAGAACTTCCTCAAAGGCCTATATATGTTTAGGCCATAATATTATGAAAAAAGATTCACTTTCTAATTTGTATAAACAGAAATAAAATACAAGTTTTGAAGCCCCGTTTTTTTCATTAATTTAGCTAAGATGTCAATTGGAAAGTCTCGTAAAAATGGATAGGAAAAAGACAAACTTACGATTCTGGCAAAGACTTCCAGTGAACCCAATTGGACATATACACATAAACGATTCAAATGATTCGATGCATGTCGCTCCGTTTTCACATGGAGCATTTGTGCATTCATCGACAACTGAAGAAGGATGAAAATAAGATACAAGAAAACAAAAACAGAGATAAAATGAAACATAAGAAACAAATAAACACACAAATGAAGTAAGGGGATGAGAGATAGTGGGTTAATTATTATTTGTTCGGCTCATCTGTATTAAATCCACCCGCTTCATGAATTTGAAATATGATTAGTATACATATAGTTTAGAACCTTTCTTCCTTTTAATCATGGCAACATAAATTAGAAATAGTTTAAAATATTATCATAATTGTTTTGTATTGTGTATACTCGTATAATGTAATCACCTTATATTTTCGTTTCGAACACGTACAGTTTATGCGGCGGTCACAACTCGCCGTAGGCTACGGTGCACGTGCATGCAACGTAGCCTGCGTTGCATGCACGTTGCATGCAGCAGTCGTGTGTCAATTTCTGCGATTCCTGCGTTTATGTAGTAACGCGGCGGTCACAACTCGCCGTACCTTCGACGTGCAACTCCCTACTATGGATTTCGTAGAAAAATCGTGCAGCGCAGGTACCTCGCAGGCACGTTGCATGTACGGCGTGCAGGAAGTTTTTCCAATACCCTCACTACAGAAACGCAGGAATCACACAAATTGACCAATTGATGGCACGTGCCCCGTAGCCTACGACGAGTTGTGACCGCCGCATAAGGTTATTGTAAAAACTTCCTGCACGTCGTACATGCAACGTGCCTGCAGGGTACGTGCGCTGCACGAATTTTCTACGAAATCCATCGTAGGGAGTTGCACGTCGAAGGTACGACGAGTTGTGACCGCAGCATCCGGAGTTTAAATAATTATATTATATTACCTTTTTTTTTTGTGAACATGAAAGAATAACAAATAAACTTACCCTAAAAATACATTGTAGGTTCTTTTGTTCTACGTTTTACATAAACTAAACAGCAGAATTCAATACAATAAATCATCTTCTCCCTTCGCCTTTTTATTTTATTATTATTATTTTTTTTTCGGGGGGGGGTGTCCCATTTCCTCTTTAAGAAAGAAAAAAAGTATCATGCATGTTACGTCAATTATCTAGATTTTTAAAAAAAACGATGTCACTAAATACATTACACTTATAATTAATCTCTTCAAAGTAAGATAATATTATCAGACTTGTCAGGACTAGCATATTTTATCGGAGAGAATTTCGCTTTTATAAGCAATATACTAGTTCCTCTTTCATGTTGTATTCTTTATACCGTGTTCTTTCTGGTTGTATTCTTCGTAGTACTGAATTGCTGTTTGATTACATCAAATGAAAAGATCCGGAATTTCCCTTCCATTCACTAGCCCGGCATTAGCCAAGATTAAAGGGCTTGTTTCATATTTAAAGACCCTATTAACATCGCTTTATTGCACAACCGGGCAATAAAACGAACCACGAGTCTCGCCTGATTTCGCTATCAATAAAACACACAATATGACCATTTGACCCCTAGATAACCTCTGACCTCATCATCTTCATCAACACGCAAGTGGTATTAACCAAGGATAATTTATACCAGGGGTGAAAAAAAAACTGCTATAAAAGAAAAAATGAGTGAAAGTTATACAAAAATTTAAAGAAAAGTTTACCTTTTATTTGACCTTTTGACCCCTATATGACCCTTGATCTCATCATCCTCATCAACACACATGTGGCATTAGCCAAGATTAATTTACACCAAGTGTGAACACAATTGGTGGAGAAATAAAGAAATGAGACAAGTTAAAGGAAAAGTGATTACTCGGTCTCAGCCGAACTTCGTTCAGACTAGACAATAAAAAATATTTTAATTAACACTTGTTAACATTTAGAATTGGCACTTGAACTGTTGATTTATCATATACATACTGCATAAAACATTGTTTTTTAGAAAGGGCAGTGATGCACTCTAACAAATAGAGGTTCAACTTTTAGGGTGCAATTTTGTCGCTATAGCTATACCATTGTTAAAAGGTGCAAGTTTGCACCAAATTGACACATTTGAGGTGCAAATCTTCACCGTTTGAGAATATTGAACCCTATGGCCCATATTCTGAATCACAGACTGAGTTTGTATGAGTTGCAAGTTCGTGCAAAGCTATTGTTCGATTCTTTTTTTTTCTGATACATCAGTCAACATTAGACAAAAGGATTGCACAATAGCTTTGCACGAACTTGCAACGCATACAAACTCAGTCTTCGATTCAGAATATGGGCCAAAGGGTGCAATATTGAATCTTTTGGTCATCAGGGTTGCAAATTTGCACCAGACAGGTCCAAAAGCTAAAGTGAAGAAATTTTGCAACATATATTTCTTAGTGTGCTATAAAATAAAAATAAAAAAGCTTTATGTATCACAAACAAATAAAATTGTAAGCACCCATGTAATCATGCTTCCAATAAAAAAATAAAAAAAAACACAAAAAAAAAACGTGCATTTCTACTATCAACTCTGACCTGGTATCAATGTAACATTGAAGTAAAACCCTCGTGTGCAGCAAGTTTGGTCTGATCGAAGAACAAATGTCAGCATCTGTGTGTCAGAGTAGATGTCGTCCGGTAGGCTAGATCCAGTCAATTGATAAATGGGTGGGTCATCCATTTCGTGGATGAAGAGGGTTGCTATTCCAATGTCGAAGTCGATAAACTCGACCTTGATCGCCGTATTCTGGAGGGCTTGGTCGATATACCATCTGACGTTGATGTCGCCTCCAGGAAGTATAGGATAACCAAGGGTGGTGAACGATCTCGAGGATGAAGTGTCGTTGAGTTCGACGGCGATGCCGAAGGACGCAATGGGTTCTGGTCCAGGGTCTGAGATACATAAAGAGATTAGCAATGTAATTTAATTTTAATTTAGCCTTTTTTCTATTTAGATTGTTGGTTGTATATTCAACTGCAACAATATAAATGGTCAACCACAGAAACCTCTGTAGAAATGAATTCAATTCTAAACCAATATCCTCTCTATTGTAAATCTCATTCTCACCGCATCACAAACCCACACTATGAAACAAAGGTTTAATTTTACAGGCCTAGGATTTTTCCCACGTGGCCGAGACGTTTCCCACGAAGGTGAGGGACCAAGAGGCCGATGGTACACCAGGCCAATTTTTCTCATATCGTATTTTCTTTCATTAAGATGATTTTCTGCTAATAAAAGAAAATACGATATACAATCCTCGGCCTCCTGGACCCCTGGTTTTGTGGGAAGACCCCGTTATAAAGGTGTGGGCTATACAATGTTAATTTTGAGAGTACGTACATCTAAAGGTGCAACTTTGCACAGTAGGGTGAAGGATTACATCGTAAAGGTACAGATCTGCCATTGACAATTCAAAGGTGCAAAGTTTTAAATTATTTATTATAGACCCTATATATATAAAAAAAAAAAAAAAAACCATTATGTTTTAGCAAAAAATATTAGCAAATGAAAGGTATAACAATATGTTACCAAAAGTATAAGCTTGCACCATTAGACCGTTTCCGTCGCCTGGGTAACCATGTTTATACACATCGAGTATCATCTCATGAGTTGGTGATATAGAGACGACAGGTGAATGAGAATAGATGTCCACCTGGGTACCCTGCGCATCTGCAAGGTCCACCCTATTACCAGACTCTAGTGAATAAATAGAAACTTCACCGGCCGGTAAATCGAAGTGCTTGAACTCCACACTAGCTGGTTCGTCCCTGCTTGTGAATCGCATCCTGCACTGATATCTCACATTCTGTAAAGACTGGTTGAAGTAGGGGGTCACGAATTGTATAGTCTGGGTATCTTCCTGGATAACGGTTGGGTTACACGCAGGCAGTATCAAGGATTGACCAGTCCACAATGAATGATCTATTGGATAAACACGTAATACATTTTTAGAAAGGAAAAAGATATATCTGAGAAAAGAATGGTTGAACGTAGTGACTTTAAACCTGCGTTGCGCCTTCTTCAGGTTTTCTTGTAGCTGAGGAGATGTGTGTTGCTTGTATGTCTGCATAGAAAGAATAAATACATACAGACACACAAGGAACAGCTACAGCTACAGCTACAAGAAATCCTGAAGAAGGTGCAACACTGATTTTCCTCAGACTTGACAAACTTCGTAATGGCAATGTTGAGATTAATTGCACTTATTATATATATATATATATAGGAGTGCTCTTTAGTTTAAAAGAAACTAGTGTCTTATTGAAAAGAGGCCAGAAGCTAATTTCCCAACAGCTTAGTCATTTTGAAAATGGCATTGCCATTTAAATATTCGACACAAAAACATTGAATATTTGAAAATATCCTACCGATAATCGACAGATTGACAGTTAGACCGACGCCAGGTTGTTGATTTTGATTGATGTAGAACGTCATTCGCATCTCATCATCGTACGAATACCAAGTGGTCGATGACACCGAATGGGTCATACATACCCACTCTCCGAATGAATCAAACGTATCAAAGATGCAGAGCATTCCCTGTCCAGGTTCCATTACCAAGATGTCTATCTTAATCCATGTGTAGTTTTTGGTGGTGATGAACCAGTGCAGTTGACCCTCTAGGTCAGTCGAGGATGATAGATTGACACTCTGTATGGTTATACTTTGGAAAGCATTGGACAGTTCGAAAGCACCACCACTTGATTGGACGAGCGAATCTTGGAATCGATCTATAAGGGACAAAAGAACAAAATGGACCTAAAGACCTCTCTATAATAATTCTTATTTTTGATTATTTTTAAAACTATTATTTTGAAGCCTTTTATGGTTCTTTGAAGAGAATTTTTAGTAAGCATGGTGAGTATCCCTACCAAAAAGCCCTTTCAGAACCCTTTTTTTTTTTTTAAAGAGAGAGTCATAATTACCTTTACATGGATGATTATATATATGTGTACAAGTTTCATTTTAAAAGACTTCTTGATTCTTTACACACATATAGCCTACCAAAGGCGTATCTAGGGGAGAAACAGGCGTGCACCCCTACTCGAAAAACCACTCATTGATCGTACATGTTAATCGATTACCTTAGCCCCCCCCCCTCCAATGTTCAAACCCTGAATCTGTCGCTGACAGACACAATTCCTAAAATCATTGTCTAACTCACAAAGAGTCGCCTCGTATTGTGCAACATTGATATTGCTATGAATAAATGTGATTTCTTTGTGATGTGCAATGATAGAGAGCTTGTGCGTTGATTTGCTAAGTTTTGGTGCTTGAATATCTCAGAGGTTCTTTGTGTGGGAAGCAGGTTAGCCATTCCACGTAACTAGACACCGGGAGCTGAAATTTGCAACTTCATCAAATCCTAATAATTGGTTCATATTTTACTATATTTTATTCAGAAGTTGTCAATCTTATTTATTTATCAAAGCAGGACTGGCAGGGGAAAAATATTGCATGGTCGACGTCTCTATTCTTAGTCCCACACTACGCTTTTTATTCTAGTTTCATGTTTTTACACTTATTTGTCACGCAAGTCACGTTTTTATAATTATGGACACTGACTTAAAATAAAAAGTCAAGTGGTAGTGAAAGTTTGGGATGCTTATTGCCTAATGTCTCAAAATGAAGTCCTGAAAATTACAGTAAAATACAGTTAAGTAAAGTAAGGTCCAAAATTAAAAATAGTGTCGTGCCACGCGAGTCACAACACGAAAGTTGAAATATCTCCAACGAAAATGACTATTATTATATCGAAGATTTGTTGCTTTCCATTAAGTATGATCAATAGTTGAACTGAAATGAAAAAATAAAACAGATCTGCAAAATAACGTTTTCGAGTACACAGCCTTAAAAAGTTGAAATTTGGGGAAAATATCACGCAAGTCACATGGACTGGCTAAGGTAAGGGTGTCTAGACAAGCTCACGAATATTAATTATACCAAAGAGGGTGAAAGTTCAGGTCGCCCCCCCCCCAAAAAAAAAAAAAGAAAAAAGAAAAGAAAAACGAAAAAGAAACAAAAAAGAAATGAAGATGGAAATCACAGCGGATAAGCTCAAACAAGATCGACACAGAATTTTGAAGAAAAACCATTTGTGACTTGCATGAGCTTTCTCAAAGAGAAGTTTGATTTACAAGAAAAAATAACAACTTTAAACCTGAACTTTTACTCTCTTTTTTAATGAATAAATTAGGACAAATATAAGGGCTTATTTACAATACTCGCAATGAAGAAAGTATTAGGGATCTGAGCCATGAGGAACTGATTTACGGATAATTCTTTCGTTAGAAATTCAAATAGTTATATATCCGATGATATAAGTGACGAGTGAGGATCATTAAAAATGACCAAGGTATCTTTGAAGACCAATACTTTGATCAAATATTTATCAAAATAGTCTTCATTTGAATATTTTGATAATTGCTTCTTCTATTTATACTCTCTTGTACAAAGATTTGGATGAATATTGTAAAAAACAACGGAAAATAATTATTTCCATTACAATTACTGTATACATACCAAGAAAAGAGAATTCTGCCTCTAATATGAATAAGGAGTAGTGCCATCGCACCAATGAAAGCTGATCTTCATATGTGAGGAGTCAGAATAGATCGGACAATCAAGGAGGATATTCCTGAAAGTTCTGAGCAATTTCCTCCGTGTTACGATTGATAAATGTTATTGGTCATCTGAAGGAATCTCAAGTTCTAAGAAGTGGCATTTAGAAAGTTCCTGAAGGACTGGGAACATGTACTTCACATGTACAACAGGTTCCAAACGAGTTGCAATCGGAGGAGAGTTACACACTGGTCAGAACTATTGAACGAGTAAGTCACTATATGGAAATTCACAGAGTGAGGATGATCTGTCGCCAGTCGTCGATGCGTCTGGTTGAGAAAGAAGTAATTGTATTTAATAGAAATAAGAGTTATTAAACAAATAATATTACACAACTTAAAGAATATTTTATGAGGGTTTCATTGGTGTGTATGAACGATTAAGCAGTGAAAGTTTTCACGGTGCACTAAGTATTCTTTCTTAATGTATGAGAGTACATGGGTAAGGTCCTTTTCAGGACCACTCAAATCCTCAAGAAAAAATACTTGCTGCACCGTTTGAAACCTTCCACTTGCTACACTTAAATATATTGTCTAAACTCTACCAAACTCATTTAGATTGGACGAGTATATTTTATCATCGCAATTATTAACTCGCAAAGATCGATGCGACATTGTGTGGATGATTATAATACATTAGTTGAGTTCATATATCATATGCTAATATGTAGATCTATAAATTTTCTTCAACATTGTTCCAATATGAATCACGTACATGACTATCTCTTCTTAAATGAAATAAAATACTTTATAGTACTATTTCCCCTCCCTGTGGGCCTAGGTCTAAAAGCTGCATTAATTTAGGAATGGGTATTTATGTGCCCCCTTTTTACACATTTTTTTATTACTCCACCCCCCTCTAAATGAAATAGTCCATTATAATCATTCTAATTATGTATAAATATATACAGGTCAGTCTATTAACTATTATACTAATATGTGAAAGTTGAACCTTGAGATTCTCTCATTTGCATATAATTACATTATGAGTTTCAACAACTTTTTGGGCTATAATTACTCCACGTGGAACCTGGGCGGTATTTATGGCCCCTATTGTTCATTGACTGATATAAAATTATAGATTATATGCTAATTATTATCAGTAATTATAATATAATTGTTTTGGGTGTATTCCTCAATACTATTTTCAACCACCACAATATTTAATCAATAATGGTATAGACAAATAAGTTGAAATTTTGCAGTCATAGAATACATATATTAATGATTTGTATGTTACTATATCATTACAGTTAATGTTCCCATCTGCGCTGATATTACACTGTTTATGTCTATTGGGGCCATAATTACCCCCAAGTGTCATTTTTCATATTGATTTCCTCTTTACACGCTCAACTATTGGATATTCAAGTTGGAGTTTTTATTGTTGTGTTTGTTTTGTTCCTTATGTTTCTGTTTTCTATCAAATTCATCTTAAATGCATTTAATATTATATCACACCTCAAATTAAAAAAGGCAGACTGCCACTTTCCAACGAACAGAATGTGTAGATGCCGTTAATTTTTTAGGCCCTCCTTTAGCACAAAATTTGAGGTAATGGCTTATATTTTCTCTATATGATAGTAGTAAGAGTTAGCAGGCTGTGTAAAATTTAATTAATCATTGTGTAATGCAGCAAAGAATTATAAGCTCTCAAGACAAAGGCCATAATTACCCCGGGCCATATTACCCCATATCCCTATGTGTAATAATTATCCTTTACCATATGTTATAATTTATTATAATTTATCCATGTTTCTTTCCTGGCGACATAGTAACAAGGAATTCAAACAACATGTGATAAAAGAATGAACTACAATACATGGAATCCAGTTTGCATACATTAGTTGTTGCTATGTCAGGCAAGCCTCAAACAAGCTTTCAGGTTGTCAAGAACGACCTTTGTTTAAAAAGTATACGTAAATTTTGAATATGTTAGTAAACTGGCCTATTCAAAGGTTGTATTCACTAAGCATTTGATACTATGTCGTAGTTGAAATAAGAGTAAAATGTTACATTAATCATGTAATGCAATTTAATTGTATCATGTAATAAGGTCGTTATGTCCCCTGCCCCGTCTTATACATGTTATATGGTCACTAGTTTTATAAAAACAACGTTGCGTTTCGCGCTCGCATCAATTTGTTGAAAAAGAAAGTTCATATCGTTTCATATAGGCCTACAATTTAATTAACATGCTCTTGTATTTATAGCGCATACACATAGGAGTGTATCCAAATGCAACCCATTTACCACTCGGATGGCACCTTTAAACCGTATTTCCAAATACCAGTAAAGAAATAGTCATCACTCGACCAGTCCAATGTTTTCTTACAGCATATTTTATAGAGCGTTATTGATTTTTAATGATATTACAATTAGATATTATAAGAGAGTAAGTGATATAAAATAAGGTGTATACATGTACACGTGTGTACATTACGTTTGATTCATATTTTGATAAAAATGGCGGAATACTATTCATTTTTTCTTCTTCAAAATGTGCAATGGGGACTATAGTTGTAATCATAATGGCGAGGATCAATTTACATATTTGTCTGTAGAGCACAACCACAGCGATATGAAACATGAATGAAATATTATATATATTAACGATAAATACTTACGTGTGTAAGATTCGCTTATAATTATTAGTACCACGACCAAAGCACAAAGCGAAAATTTCGGACACATATCCATCTTTTATCCATATTAGAAGGCATTGGCCTACATGTTGATGCTTGATTCCTTGAAGCTGATAGTGAACTAAGCAAAGCCAGAGAGTCACACAATCCACACAGAACGCATCATTGTGTACCAGCCACTCATACAAGGTATCTCGACGATGATAATGTTAATAATCAGTACATAACATTGATAAAATGGTTTTGATACCAGGCATGAATCCAGGATTTCGCACCCCGGGGGCTCGACGTATTTTCTACCATTATCATTATTATGATTCGTTGAATAATTGTCAACATGTTTTATATATATTTTTATGGATGAATAATAAATACATTGAATTGAATTTTGGCAACCTCAGTGGTTACCCATATTGGGGGTTTCCCTCTACCAGTACCGAAGGATGGCGTCATTCATGCGAAGCTTGCCCAACACAATTATTGAACATAACGGCCCGTAATGCCGTATTCACAAAGGTGTCCTACAGTTAAGCCTAGCTTAAATCTTTGGTTAATTATAGGTAGCAAAATGTGACACAATCCGGAATAGTGGATGTTAGATTTTTTCTGTTACTGAATCTACTAAAACTGCCTGAGTACAATGCTTTATACAAAACTATTAAAGTATGATTCAAGAAATGTGTAAGGAACATAAAATCGTTGACAGATTGTGTCACATTTTGCTGCTCGTAGTTAAACCACATATTTGAGCTATCCTTAAATTTAGGAAACATTTGTGAATTCGGGTAAACGTGTTTCGATAAGACGCATACAGAGGGAACATAAATTGTTCTGCATTTATATCATAAGCATTTTATTTGTAGCAGACGTAACCGAGATTCATTAGAATTTAACATTTGAATAACACATGATTTTATAGGAGCTAGTGAGTGTTGCTCTAAAAGCTGAGTAAAGGCAAGAATCAAACAAAATTAATGGATTCCTTCAAACCTACCGCCCTCAGAGCTGAGTGATGGGGAAGTCATTCAAAAATGTAACACATTTGGGGCCACGGGGGAGATCCCTCCCTCTTCAAATGAAATTTTGCAGATGTACAGTTAGGAAAACAACCTTTATGAATGTACTCCGGGATTTCCCTTCCAATCTAAATTCAATTCAAGAGGGCTATACAGAGAGAGTTAAAAAGAAAAAAAAAATGTCCCATCATTGTGAAGTTTTCTTGATTAGGGTTATTTAATTATGGGTTTCATGGTATGCCTTGGTAGGGTCATCCTCCCAGAATTTGTTAGTACCCTTTTCATTTGGATTTTTGCACGCATGACTGTGTACCAGAAGACGGCAAAATGGATGAAGATTTTCAAAAAAACGTTGACAGAATATGCATACACACACACACACATACACACACACACACACACACACACCCTCTCACCACACAAACACACTCACACAACACACACACACACACACACACACACACACATATATATATCCTCTCTCACACACACGCACATCATAACACACGCACACACACACACACACACACACACAAAGTAAAGAATTCAAAATACCATTTCCCCTTTATTGTTTTGTTTACCAAGACAATAACTGAATGTTTTGGACCTGGTAATTCTCTAACCACTTTTTGTGAGTGTGAGTTAGGGTGTGTGTGGGTGTGTTTAATGAGGGTGTGGGTGTGTATATCTTTATGTGTAAATTAAGGTACGTGTGGGTGTGTGTCTTTGTGCGTGCACATAAGGAATGTATTTTTAATTTGTTTATTCTTCACCCAGCCACTTGTCTTCAGCTACCGTCTTCTGAAGATTGTCTGTTACTCAGTCATGCGTGCAAGATACAAATGAAAAGGGTGTCAACATATACCGAGACATGTCATGAAACCCATGGTTAAATTTTCATGCTTTTCACGAAACAAATTCAAACTGATTGGACGTTTTCATTGACTGACTCTAAATAAAGCATTTTCACAGTGCTTGACATGTGCCATCAACCCTCAAATTATACATTATATGGAAAATACAAATAGGATTATGGTATGAAATTAAAATGAAACTGAGATTGATATTATTCCACAATCCGAATATTATTGCATAAACTGTGTATATAATATAAATACAATGCACATGTATTATGCTTATAAAAACTAAGATATTATCGAATATAGAGAAGTGAAACTCAGTGCCTAAAGTGATAAACAGACTAGAACACTAACAACTGTAAAATTAACATGATAAGTTTAGCCAACTGTAAGTTCTATGA
>CALNVZ010002100.1:6691652-6716132 GCA_940671915.1 Paracentrotus lividus
GTGAGATCGTAACCTGGTTCAAGTTCTTTAAATATGATTTGGAAATTTGTTTGGTGTTTATCGACTCAAACTACATGTCTATAAACTTACTTGATTCCTAAATCTGTTAACGCCTGTACCAACGTTTACGTACGCTGGTGTTATAGGTGCAGGTGGGTTTTGGTGCAGGCCCCTCCTTGGTGTGGTACTTTCTTGTTGAACACTCCTCTGATCCGGTTGCATCACGGAACGATCTAGGTTTACGTAGTCCCTCTGTGTCTCTGTTATAACGTCATCGTATTCGTTTTCTTCAGGAGGTGGAGTCGGAGGTGGTACCTCATCATAATTGTGATCATTGATTAAGTTAGAATGTCCATTCAGAGATGTTGAAGTATTTCTTGCGACGAGATCGATTTCGGAGGAAAGGTTGGTTGATGCTGCGACAGGTGCCTTAATCAATGTACTGATTCG
This sequence comes from Paracentrotus lividus, assembly GCA_940671915.1. Classification (NCBI taxonomy): domain Eukaryota; kingdom Metazoa; phylum Echinodermata; class Echinoidea; order Camarodonta; family Echinidae; genus Paracentrotus; species Paracentrotus lividus. The sequence goes on from CALNVZ010002100.1 coordinate 6,692,103, forward strand.
GTAAACCATCATACACATCAACAATGCGATGAGACAAAATGCGATGGTAAGACTAATCAGAGCAATGATGAGTATGTTATTATTGTCTGGAGATGGGTCCTCACTTACTGTAAGATAGAAATTTAAATTAATAGAGATTGACTTTCTACAATTGCCTTTATTGTGTCAGTCCACCAACTGACCCAGCCGCATACACCCGTTAAAATAAACCCTACAATGTCTGTATCTTGACATCACTATAATCACTGTAAATTTAGACTGGAATAAAAATCGATGTAAACCCTGTCTCGCCCCTGTTGTTGAATTGGTAATTATTTTAGGTATTCAACTCCTTAAATAAGTGAACTAGATGTGTGCGTATACCTGCCATATTTACTTTACTGGGTCTACGAAGAGGCAAAATTAGGATGGCATGGTCTTTACCCTACAACTCCGAAGGCAGTGCAGAACTTGATGATATCGCGATAGACTGGCTATCAAAAGCATTTCTTTATATTTACTGGGGCCCCATATATATAAAACCTTCATAGGCCTAGTTTTCACCTAACTGTGTACTGTCCTATGTAATTAGTTGACAACTAGCTTAATAAACGTTTTATGAATATGGGCCCGGGGCTATAATTGTTGAAAATAAGCTAGTGTTTACAATTGCATGCCTTGGCCGCACCGTGGCTTACTAGAGTCGCCAAATTCTTACCAATGCGAGATGCAGTACGGGATGTGGACGTTTCCAGTGTGGATATGACAGGTGTGGAACTTTCTGCCAATGAACATAAATAATTATACTTTAATTTTATTCGGACAAGTGGGATTTTGCGTTTTAATGTATTTTCCTAAGTTACACACTTTAAGACTTAATCATTTAAATAAATGCAAACAAATAATTCGAGCATTAAATTTCTATTTACTATCATACACGATAAACTTTTTTTCCTTCTTCTTCTATATTTTATGAGGGATTTCCATCCATCTAATATAGGCAATTCAATAAAAAAAAAATATTTGGGACCTTTTACTGATTGGCACGTCGAAGGTTGTAGTTACATTTAATTTAGGTATTTTCATGAGATTATTGAGCTAAATTTTGTTTTCAAACAAATTATTTAGCTAATACTGGATAAAAATAAATTAACACTTCGTCACCATAAGCCCCGAAAGGCAGACCCAAGTGCTTTGGAATTCCCACTATTATTATTACTATCAATAGGAGTAGTATTAATAATTATACTTTCAATAATTCGGAAGTTGATTAGTACAGTTTGGGTATATCCTTTGATGATTTTCCTTTTTCTGTGCTTTTTTTCTCACCTTTCCTTGTTTTAAAACTTAAATTTACTAACGAGAAAGTAAGAAAACAAACCAAATAGATACCACCTTGGTCTAATATTATTACCAATGCGAGATGTAGTTACGAGGCCTGCTGTATGGGATGTGGATGTTTCCAGTGTAGATTTAACAGGTGTCGATGTTTCTAAACAATAATATCATGACAAACTGCATGTTATTTATACAATACTAATTGCAACTAACATTATTTAAAGTATGGCTATCCACTCATGACGTCACACATTACATAATGTCTAGCGTTTTTGGTTGGGGATGTGTAATATTTCTGACAGTGAAAAATAATAATTATAAAATCATCCAATACTCAACGATTCCAGACGTGCCAATGAACATAATCAAACTTGAATTATACTCGAAATACTTAAATAATACATTTTGAGAAAGGGAATTCTATTTTGCTATTAATGATGTTTTTAACACATGCAAATTTCTACTTTATTAGCCTTCAGTTATCTTAATTTTAACTCTGATTGCATGCGGCGTATCATTTTCCCGTCCGGTTTGCATCCGTCTGATTACATTAAAAGCCATTACATTAAAAAGTTATACCTGAAAATGTAGAGGCACACAAGGTCGCAATCGTTGTGTCTGCTAGAAAAAAATGAAAAATAGGCTTATTATTTATGAAATTCGGCTAAATTTTTTTTACTTTAAACAATTTTGACTGCTTATTGTAGATCAAAAGAAACATATACGAATGTGGAATATTTGTTAATAATTAATCTTTAATAATCATGACCCATTAATTCTTTAAGTTAATATTTAATGAGTGTTAAACATTCCCAATGAGAATTGTTCAGTATCTTAAAGTATTCCTCGATATTCAAGAAAATACATTCTTACTATTTCTAAAGATTCATTGACGATTGATTCTTTTTAACATATATTTTATGATGAAAGAATTTACAAAAAATCAATGTAGTTGAAATTTTTTTTGTTATGTCACAATTTGTTTTTGTTGTTTAATTAATGTTTACTATTTTCTTAACATCGCTAAGTATCTATTTAATTAATAGGGTACAATGGTTTAAATCTCATTTTGCACATAGTCTAGATATTGCATTATCTAAACTGTACCGTAGATCCATACCTGTATTTCCTTGTTGTGTTGTTGGTAATTTTGTAACTAACCCAACCGTAGTGATTGCTGTTAAAACAATTCAAATAATATCATATCCGATTTCTGTATGTTATAGTTTCTATTTTCTATATCTTAATATTAATTAAATCTTAGTTTTTTAATGGAAAAAGTAAGAAAAACGTGTAAAAAGTTCTGGGGAAAATATGAGACATCTTTATGATTTTCACTGATGATCCCCATCTCAGAAAAAAAAAATAATAATAATAATGAGGGGGGCGTTTGTCTCCCCTTTGTTAAAAAAAATGACCGGTTCTGGTCACCATCTGCTCTCAGGAATGAAAAGTGACAAGTTTCCCCTTCCAGAGGATATGAAAATGATGGACTACACTATGAAAACGAATGAAATATAACAATATACAGGGTGACCCAGAAAAAAGGAAACCCAACTTTGATCAACAATAATTTCAAAAATATTCCAATGGGGATTATGAAATTTATATCACTGCGGTAAAGTGGGCAACACTGCATTACCAATTCTAATGATATCTCTCTCACCTCAAACCCAATATCATAGCTTTCGGCTGAATCCCATTGTTCTGAAAAGGCTTGTAAAAAATTGTGCGTGGTTCACGTTTCAATGGCACTCTCGAGATGGTTTGTGTGGAATGTGGCCTGGAAAGGAAACCCAACTTTGATCATTCATAAATTTCAAACCATATTTCGAAATGGTGATTTAAAGAAGTTTATATCGACTGGATAAGTATAACTCATTACCAATTCTAATGTACCTCCTCTCTTAAGCTCACAATATGACCATGCATCACTTGGAACCCCGATTGTTGTTGAAAAACTTGTCTCGGATTGGGATATGTTCTGCTTTCATGCCCTTGACGAATGATGTTGCTTTTAAGGTTCCTAACAAACATTGCTAAGTAGAGCATTTCCGAGTGACTTTAATGAAATGGGCTTTGATAAATGGGTTGGAATGGTCTATGTATTTAGTTCTCCGGATTTAATCTTTAGCCATCCATGGTTATTTCATCCATGTTACTGCTCACAACAACCCAGAGAACCTTTAGTTCTCCGTGGAGAATGTAAGAAGCATGACAGTGGCATCATTCACAATTTTTCCAAAGATATTTTCAGAACAAATGGGGGTTCAGTGATGCGTGACATTGTACGATCCTGAAAAGAGAAATCAATTATAAATGATAATGAGTGGCACTTTCCAGTGATATAAACGTCATAATTACCACTAGTCAATGTTTTTAAATGATTGATGATAGAAAGTTGGGTTTCCCTTTTTAGGCACATTGCAACAAACCCATCTCAATGAGCGTGAAAGTGAACCATACATTATGACCAATTTTGCAGACATTTTCCAAACAAATGGGTTTCAGCGATGCGTGACATTGGTGAGCTGAGAACGGTATCATTAAATGGTAATGAGTTGCACTTTCCCAGGTTGAATAAACAATTTTAATAAATCCACCATGGTAATATTTTTGAAATTATTGATGATCAAAGTTGGGTTTCCTTTTTTCTGGGTCACCCTGTACAGAAAGGCTTGTATTTTTTCATCTAAGAGGTGGCTAAGTAATGTTTCAATCAGGAAGTCTCATCAAAGTGTGCAGGAAAAAATTAAGAACTTACGATTTTGGCAAAGACTTCCAATGAACCCATTTGGACAACTACAGCTAAACGACTCCATTGTATCTATGCATGTCCCTCCATTTTCACATGGTGCGTTTGTGCATTCATCAACAACTGAAGAAGGTTGAAAAAAACAACAAAGAGAAACCACAAATAAAGTAAGGGAAATGGGATAATACAATGAGAATTGAGAGAGATACGATGAGAGAATATTTCCCCTATATTTAAAGGGGTTATTCTTTATGAGAGAGTCGGAGTTTATACAGTTGCAGTGGCGGATCCAGGATTTCAAAACATGGGGGGCCCAAAATCGAAAATTTCAGATTTTGGTACACCCCAATTTTTTCCCGTTTACATCGGGGCGAGCAAAAAAGGTACACTCAATTTTTTCGCACGTCACGCTGGCCGAGCGATAAGCGGGGGGGGGGGGGGGGGGGAGGGGGCGGGGGGGGGGGGGGAGGGGGGGGGGGGGGGGGGGGGGGGGGGGGGTGGGGAGGGGGGGGGGGGGGGAAAGCATTAATTTTTTTGGGGCCTTCGGCCATCCAGAGGTCATATGTATCAGCTATAGGGTACGGTTGGAGGTCATCGACCCGATCGTCTATATTTGCTCTCTTTTATTTTTTTTATTTTTTTTCCCCTCTTTTTTTTCCTTTCTTTTGCTAGGGGGGGGGGGGGCCGGGCCCGTTGGGCCCCCCCCTGTATCCGCGCCTGAGTTGATCATCGATTCCGCAAGATGGCAACATTCAGTCTGCGATCCATAATACAGGCGCATATCCAAGAAAACAGAATTGAATGCATTTCTCGGGCCCAATTGTCTGGGGACAAAAAGCGGCTCTATTGTATTTACGCATGGGCCAGATAAATTCATTGTATGACATCGGTCTGCGTCCGCTACTTTAATATGAGACTTGCATTAAAGGAAGTAATCTGAAAAATCTATGATATGGCCTAGTCCTGTACTGCGTGAGCGTGCTTCCCAGAAAAAAAATATAGGCTATAAATAACACAGTTCGAATCTAATAACCATTGAGGTTTTAATGTTCTAATTACATTTTCAGTGACCGATCCAGGATTATAGGGGCGGCTATTTTCCTGGACAACTAATTTATCTAAAATATTAACTCTGACCTTGTATCAATGTAACATTGAAGTAAAACCCTCGTGTGCAGCAAGGTTGGTCTGATCGAAGAACAAGTGTCAGCATCTGTGTGTGAGAGTATATATCGTCAGGTAGACTATACCCCGTCAATTGAAAAATTGGTGGATCATCCATTTCACGGATGAAGAGGGTTGCTGTTCCGATGTGGAAGTCGAAGAACTGGACCTTGATGGTCGTATTTGGAAGGACTCTATCAATGAACCATCTGACGTTGATATCGCCTCCAGGAAGTATAGGATAACCAAGGGTGGTGAACGATCTCGAGGCTGAAGTGTCGTTGAGTTCGATTGCGATTCCGAAAGAAGCAATGGGTTCGGGGCCAGGGTCTGCGATAAATTGCACATGTTATTTATTTTTTAATTAAGCTGTTTCTATTTAGATCACGGTTGTATATTAACTGCAACAATACATATATGACCAACTACAGAGACTTTTATAGAAATGAATTCAATTCTAAACCTATAGACGAATTCGGGTTGCGTTTCATGTACATTTTCCTTTGTTGCGCATACTGGAAGCCCCCCAAGCTATGGCTGCCACAAGATAAAACATCACCCAAACCGAATTCGTCTGTATTATCTCTATTGTAAATCTAATTCTTACTGCATCACAAACCCACACTAGAAACAAAGGTTCAAATTTGCACCGTTCTAAAGGGGAGGGTCCACGAGGCCAATTTTTCTCATATCGTATTTTCTTTCATTACGATGATTTTTTGCTGATAAAAGAAAATATGATATGAGAAAATCGGCCTCGTGGACCCTCGACCTCGTGAACCCTCAGCCTAGTGCCCAGCAAACACAGAACGTTTTCAGAACGTTTTCAAAACCTTCTGTTTAGGTCCTGTACGTCTTCGTCCTAAATGAACGTTTGAAAAACGTTTTTTGGACGTTACAAAATTAAACGTTTTGTATAGGACGTTTACAAAACGTTTGCTATAGGACGTTTACAGAACGTTTGATATAGGACCTTTACAAAACGTTTGTGGACGTTTTGTACATAAAGTTTAAAGAACGTTTTATATACGTCCAGTTCAATAAATCGGTCAACTTAGAATTTTTAAAAACAAATACCAGAAGTGATCATTATGTTTTCTACGTGCAACTAAATAATAACAAATTAAAACACAAATCACTAAAGTACTATAGGCGATTTCTATATTGAAAGTGAAATTTGTTTGTTTCATTATATATGTGTACACGATTCATAAAAAAATAATATAAAAAAAACATAACAATAACATATTTCTAATGGTTTTACATACTCAATTTTATTACCGATAATTTCAAATCATTTCATATCCGATGATCTTTACACATCAACGAACGATCGAGGCCGCGTGCCGAGGATTGATCGATGACGTCATTCCAGCAAACACGGAACATTTTCAGAACGTTACAAAATGTAACAATTTATCAACACGTTCACAAAACGTTTTAATTGAACTTTATAATAAAGACTTATTTTATTAAACGTTTTATGAACGTTTTTTATACGTCCAAATCGGACCTTATGCAAATGAGAAGGTGATTAGCATATAATACGTTAGACATATCGAAATAAATGTGTTTATTGAAATTATTTCCATTTAACAGTAATAAATTCATTCTTTGGTGTTTCATTTTATTGTAATATTGTTCTCAAACACACATAAATATAAAGAAAAATAATTCAGAATTGGAATGTACTAACATAAAAAAATAAAGTAATAACTAACCATCACAAACAATACGTTCAATAAACTATAAATTTTATGGAGCATCGTGCATTGTTAAATCCTAATGATATCCAATAAAGTCTGCTTTTAAGCATGATTTAGGTTGGAGACACTTCACTGTTAAGTGCAATTTCACAAACGGTGGCCAAGGGTTTGAGGTGCATGAATCATATTTGTATTTATTATATTGTTTACACAAGATTTTAAGAGGTTTCCAAAGGTCTTTTAAAGGTTTTCTAGACGGTCTTAAAACCTTTTTTTTAGTACATTTCAAGGTTTTAAAAACGTTTTAAGAACGTTCCAAAAAATTTTAAAGGTTTTCTGCATGTTCTAACAACGTCCATAATATATTTAAAACGTTTTCAAAAGGTTTTTTTTACGTGTTCGAGCTTCCGAAAGGTTTTTAAAGGTTTTTTATTGATTCTTTTAACGTTTATAAAACGTTTTTAAAACGTCCAATAAAACGTTTTTAAAACGTCTAAAACCTACATTTTGACGTCCATCAAACGTTTTCACAAAACGTCCTAAAAAACCAACTTGGAACGTTTTAAAAACGTTTTTAAAACGTCCGTTTGTTAGTTGGGTGGGCCCTCAGCCTTTTGGACCCTCGACCTCGTGGACTATCGGTCTCGTTAGAATACCCCATTATAAAGGTGTGGGCTATACAATGGTACATTTGAGAGTACATCTAAAGGTGCACCTTTGCACAGTAGTTTGAAGGATTACACCGTAAAGGTACAGATCTGTCATTGATAGTTTAAAGACCTGTGCATACTTTTAAATTATTTATCATAGACCCTATATTAAAAACATATATTTCAGCGAATTTTTTTAGCAAGTGAAGGGTATAACATTATGTTACCAAAAGTATAATCTTGCACCATTAGACCGTTTCCGTCGCCTGGGTATCCATGTTTATACACATCAAGTATCATCTCATGAGTTGGTGATAAAGAGACGACGGGTGAATGAGAAGAGATGTTAACCTGGATACTCTGTGCATCTGCAAGGTCCACTCTATTACCGGACTCTAGTGAATAAATAGAAACTTCACCGGCCGGTAAATCGAAGTGCTTGAACTCCACACTAGCTGGTGCGTCCTTGCTTGTGAATCGCATCCTGCACTGATATCTCACATTCTGTAAAGACTGGTTGAAGTATGGGGTCACGAATTGTATAGTCTGGGTATCTTCCAGGATAACGGTTGGGTTACACGCAGGCAGTATCAAGTATTGACCAGTCCACAATGAGTGATCTATTGGATAAACACGTAATACATTTTTAGAAAGGAAAAAAATATATGTGAGAAAAAATTGAATGAACGTAGCGACTTTAAACCTGCGTTGCGTCTTCTTCAGGATTTCTTGTAGCTGAGGAGATGTGTGTTGCTTGCGTGTCTGCATAAAAAGAATAAATACATACAGACACACAAGGAACAGCTACAGCTACAAGAAATCCTGAAGAAGGTGCAACACTGATTTTCTTCAGACTTGACAAACTTCGTAATGGCAATGTTGAAATCAATTGGAGTGCTCTTTAGTTTAAAAGAAAATAGTGTCTTATTGAAAAGAGGCCAGAAGCTAATTTCCCAACGGCTTAGTCATTCTGAAAATGGCATTGGCATTTAAATATTCGACACAAAAACATTGAATATTTGAAAATATCCTACCGATAATCGACAGATTGACAGTCAGACCGACGCCAGGTTGTTGATTTTGATTGATGTAGAACGTCATTCGCATCTCATCATCGTACGAATACCAAGTGGTCGATGACACCGAATGGGTCATACATACCCACTCTCCGAATGAATCAAACGTATCAAAGATGCAGAGCATTCCCTGTCCAGGTTCCATTACCAAGATGTCTATCTTAATCCATATGTAGTTTTTGGTGGTGATGAACCAGTGCAGTTGACCCTCTAGGTCAGTCGAGGATGATAGATTGACACTCTGTATGGTTATACTTTGGAAAGCATCGGACAGTTCGAAAGCACCACCACTTGATTGGACGAGCGAATCTTGGAATCGATCTATAAGGGACAAAAGAACAAAAATGGACCTAAAGACCTCTCTATAATAATTCTTATTTGTGATTATTTTTAAAACTATTATTTTGAAGCCTTTTATGGTTCTTTGAAGAGAATTTTAGTAAGCATGGTGAGTATCCCTACCAAAAAGCCCTTTCAGAACCCTTTTTTTTTTTAAAAGAGAGAGTCATAATTACTTTTACATGGATGATTATATATACCGGTATGTGTACAAGTTTCATTTTAAAAGACTTCTTGATTCTTTACACACATATAGCCTACCAAAGGCGTATCTAGGGGAGAAACAGGCGTGCACCCCTACTCGAAAAAAACACTCATTGATCGTACATGTTAATCGATTTCCTTAGCCCCCCCCCCCTCCAATGTTCAAACCCTGAATCTGTCGCTGACAGACACAATTCCTAAATATCATTGTCTAACTCACAAAGAGTCGCCTCGTATTGTGCAACATTATATTGCTATGAATAAATTGTGATTTCTTTGTGATGTGCAATGATAGAGAGCTTGTGCGTTGATTTGCTAAGTTTTGGTGCTTGAATTCTCAGAGGTTCTTTGTGTGGGAAGCAGGTTAGCCATTCCACGTAACTAGACACCGGGAGCTGAAATTTGCAACTTCATCAAATCCTAATAATTGGTTCATATTTGACTATATTTTATTTCAGAAGTTGTCAATCTTATTTATTTATCAAAGCAGGACTGGCAGGGGAAAAATATTGCATGGTCGACGTCTCTATTCTTAGTCCCACACACGCTTTTTATTCTAGTTTCATGTTTTTACACTTATTTGTCACGCAAGTTACGTTTTTTTATAATTATGGTCACTGACTTAAAATAAAAAAGTCAATGGTAGTGAAAGTTTGGATGCTTATTGCCTAATGTCTCAAAATGAAGTCCTGAAATTACAGTAAAATACAGTTAAGTAAAGTAAGGTCCAAAATTAAAATAGTTGTCGTGTCACGCGAGTCAAACACGAAAGTTGAAATTCTCCAACGAAAATGACTATTATTATATCGAAGATTTTTGCTTTCCATTAAGTATGATCAATAATAATAATAATGACAATATTTATAACGCGCAACATATCCATCTCTAGAGATGCTCAAGGCGCATACAAAATTAAGATTATTATAATAAATTCAACAAAAATAAGATTAAAATTAAATAGTTGAACTGAATGAAAAATAAAACAGATCTGCAAACGACGTTTTCGAGTACACAGCCTTAAAAGTTGAAATTTGGGGAAAATATCACGCAAGTCACATGGACTGGCTAAGGTAAGGGTGTCTAGCACAAGCTCACGAAATATAATTATACCAAGAGGTGAAAGGTTCAGGTCGCCCCCCCCCCCCCCCCAAAAAAAAAACAAAAACAAAAAACAAAACAAAAACAAAAGAAACAAAAAGAAACAAAAAAAGAAAACAAAAAAAAAAAAAAAAAAAAGAAAAAAGAAACAAAAAGAAATGAAGATGGAAATCACAGCGGATAAGCTCAAACAAGATCGACACAGAATTTTGAAGAAAAACCATTTGTGCTTGCATGAGCTTTCTCAAAGAGAAGTTTGATTTACAAGAAAAAATAACAACTTTAAACCTGAACTTTTACTCTCTTTTTTAATGAATAAATTAGGACAAATAAAAGGGCTTATTACAATACTCGCAATGAAAGAAAGTATTAGGGAATCTGAGCCATGAGGAACTGATTTACGGATAATTTCTTTCGTTAGAAATCAAATATTTATTATTCCGATGATATAAAGTGACGAGTGAGGATCATTAAAAATGACCAAGGTATCTTTGAAGACCGATACTTTGATCAAATATTTATCAAAATAGTCTTCATTTGAATATTTTGATAATTGCTTCTTCTATTTATACTCTCTGTACAAAGATTTGGATGAATATTGTAAAAAACAACGGAAAATAATTATTTCCATCACAATTACTGTTATACATACCAAGAAAAGAGAATTCTGCCTCTAAATATGAATAAGGAGTAGTGCCATCGCACCAATGAAAGCTGATCTTCATATGTGAGGAGTCAGAATAGATCGGATCAATCAAGGAGGATATTCCTGAAAGTCTGAGCAATTCCTCGCTGGTGTTACGATTGATAAATGTTATTGTGTCATCTGAAGGAATCTCAAGTTCTAAGAAGGTGGCATTTAGAATAGTTCCTGAAGGACTGGAAACGTGTACTTCACATGTACAACATGTTCCAAACGAGTCGCAATCGGGAGGAGAATTACAAAATGGTTCAGAACTATTGAACGAGTAGATCACTTGGGAATTCACAGGAGTGAGGATGATGTCACCAATCGTCGATGCGTCTAGTGAAAAAGTAGTGATGTATTTAATAGAAATAAGAGTTATAAAACAAATATATTTACACAAACTTAAGAATATTTTATGAGGGTTTCATTGGTGGTAGAACGATTAGCAGTGAAAGGTTTCACGGCGCACTAAGTATTCTTTCTTAATGTTATGAGAGTGGGTAGGTCCTTTTCAGGACCACTCAAATCCTCAAGAAAAAATACTTGCTGCACCGTGAAACCTTCCACTGCTACACTTAAATATATTGCTAAACTACCAAACATCATTTAGATTGGACGAGTATTTATCATCGCAATTATTACACTCGCAAAGATCGATTGCGACATTGTGTGGATGATTATAATACATTTAGTGAGTTCATTATATCATATGTATCATCTATAAATTTCTTCACATTGTTCCAATATGAAAACAGAATCACGTAACAACTATCCTCTTCTTAAATGAGATAAATATTTAATTACTGATTTTTTTCCCCCCCCTGTAGGGCTAGGTCCAAAAGCTGATATAATTATGTGTAATAATTATCCTTTACCATATGTTATAATTCATTATAATTTATCCATGATTCTTTCCTGGCGACATAGTAACAAGGTATTCAAACAGCATGTAATAAAAGAATGAACTACAATACATGGAATCCAGTTGGCATACATTAGTTGTTGCTATGTCAGGCAAGCCTCAAACAAGCTTTCAGGTTGTCAAGACCGACCTTTGTTTAAAAAGTATGCGTAAAATTTGAATATGTTAGTAAACTGGCCTATTTAGAGGTTATATTCACTAAGCATTTGATACTATGTCGTAGTTGAAATAAGAGTAAAATGTTACATTAATCATGTAATGCAATTAATTGTATCATGTAATAAGGTCCCCTGTCCCGTCTTATACATGTTATATGGTCACAATGTTTATAAAAACAATCTCGCACTTCGCGATCGCATTATTTTGTGGAAGGAGAAGGTTCATATCGTTTCATATTGGCCGACAACTAAATTAACATGCTCTTGTATTTTGTCTATTAGGCGATAATAATAATGAAGTTTTTTTTTTTTAGTGCATTATCACCAAAACAATCCCTATGCGCTGAACATAAGAATGTATCCATATCCAATCCAACCCATTTATCACTCGGATAGGACCTTTAAACCGTATTTCCAAATACCTGTAACGAAATAGTCATCATTCAACGAGTTCAATGTTTTCTTACAACTTATTTTATAGAGCGTTATTGGTTTTTTGATATTACAATTAGATTAGATATTATAACAGAGTAAGTGATATAAAGTAAGGTGTATACATGTACACGTATGTGCATTGTGTGTTTTATTCATATTTTGCTTTTTTTTAAATGGCAGGATACTATTCATTTTTTCCCTACAAAATCTGCAATGAGATTATGGTTGGTAATCATAATGGCGAGGATCAACGTATAGGCTACAGGTTTGTCTGTAGAGCACAACACAGCGATATGAAACATGAATGAAATATAATATACATTAACGATCAATACTTACGTGTGTAAGATTCGCTTATAATTATTAGTACCACGACCAAAGCACAAAGCGAAAATTTCGGACACATATCCATCTTATATCCATATTAGAAGGCATTGGCCTACATGTTGATGCTTGATTCCTTGAAGCTGATAGTGAACTAAGCAAAGCCAGAGAGTCACATAATCCACACAGAATGCATCATTGTGTACCAGCCACTCATACAAGGTATCTCGACGATGACAATGTTAATAATCAGTACATAACATTGATAAATGGTTTTGATACCAGGCAAAATCAAGCGCGGCGATTTCATGTCACGACTGGGGGGACGGAAAGCCGATGGGGAAAAAATAATACACTAAAAATTTGCATACTCCGCACATTATGCAGAAACTAATGAAAATGTTTGCGAGCGCGAAGCGCGAGCCGAAAATGTTGCCTTATAAAAACATTTAGCATTGTATTTGACATACATTTTACCTCTTTATTAGCTTTAAAAGCTAATCACTACATAAAAATATTGTAAAGCTTTAAAAATCGAGGGGGGGACAATCCCCCCAGAAAAAAAATCGAGGGGGGGGGGACACGTCCCCCCGTTCGTTCCCCCCCCCCCCCCGGGATCGCCGCCAATGCCAGGCATGTATCCAGGATCCACCCTGAGTGGTTACCCATATTGGGGGTTTCCCTCTACCAGTACCGAAGGATGGCGTCATTCATTCGAAGCTCGCCCAACACAATTATTGAACATAACGGCCCGTATTCACAAAGGTGTCCTACAGTTAAGCCTAACTTAAATCTGTGGTTAACTATGGGTAGCAAAATGTGACACAATCCGGAATAGTGGATGTTAGATTTTTTCTGTTACTGAATCTACTAAAACTGCCTGAGTACAATGATTTATACAAAACTATTAAAGTATGATTCAAGAACATATTAAATGTGCATAATATATGATACTTTTTAGAACAACCTGAAAATGTTTTTAAAACATTATTGTTGCTGATGTGAAATGAAGCATTGTAAATCATGTGGTCCATGATTATGTTCTACTTTTATTTTTTAGTAGTAGCAGAAAATATCTGTTATATTGTATGGAAATGGATACAGATCTGGTCTGATTTGTTTGATCTGTGAGTTGTCTATTTGTTAATACATATTTTTGATTTTTTGGTCTTCCAGAACTAATGGACATGTAATTAATTTATACCAAACACATACTACTACATACATACATATACATATACATACATACAACACATACATACATATACATACATACAACACATACATACATACATGCATACAACTAAACCTCCTCATCAAACATTGCATAGCACAGTTATGTTCATGGCTATGATGTTATAGTTTTATAAATAGTATAAGATAAATTACTTTCTCAACCTTGATTTGTACAAATACGTTGAGATCGACTTGATAACTTAATTTATTTTATCTCAAAATATGGAGAAAAAGTTATCTTGTGCCATGTACATGTTACATTAATATCATAATGTGTTTACCCTCATGAGTAAATGGGAAACAGTATAACTTTTGCTTTTTGATGATGTTATATGAAACACTGCATCTTCCATAGTAATCTCAGAAGAATTAATAAAGGTTTAAAATTGTCCGTTTTTCACAATTCTATAATCTCCTTCAGAAAGTGTTGGGATAATTAAAGCAATACTTATAATTGTGAATATGTGTTTTATTGTGTATTCCAAAACATACAACTACATGTACACTGTAGATCCTGACTTGAGAAAACAACTGTCATTTGTAGATGCCAAATTTAGTATCACAATGTGCATATGATACTTTTTAGAACAACCTGAAAAAGTTCTATAAACATTATTTTTGCTGATGTGAAATGAAGAATTGTAAATCAGGTGGTCCATGATTATGTTCTACTTTTTCTAGTAGTAGCAGAAAATATCTGTTATATTGTATGGAAATTGATACAGATCTGGTCTGATTTGTTTGATCTTTGAGTTATCCATTTGTTAATACATATATATATATATATATATATATATATATATGTTTGGTCTTCCAGAACTAATGGACATCTAAACAGTAATTAGTTTATACCAAACACATACTGCTGCATACAACACATACATGCATACAACACATACATACATACATACATACAACACATACATACACACATACATACAACACATACATGCATACAACACATACATGCATACATCTGAACCTCCTCATCAAGCATTGCATTGCACAGTCATGTTTCATGGCTGTGATGTTATAGTTTTATGAATAGTAAAAGATAAATTACTTTCTCAACCTTGATTTGTACACATACGTTGAGATCGACTTGATAACTTAATTTATTTTACCTCAAAATATGGACAAAAAGTTATCTTGTGTCACGTACATATTACATTAATATCATAATGTGTTTACCCTCATGAGCAAATGGGAAACAGTATAACTTTTGCTTATTGATGTTATATGAAACACTGCATCTTCCATAGTAATCCCAAAAGAATTAATAAAGGTTTAAAATTGTCGGTTTTTTCACAATTCTATAATCTCCTTCAGAAAGTGTTGGGATTATTAAAGTAATACCTATCATTGTGAATATGTGTTTTAATATGTATTCCAAAACATACATCTTGATAATGCTGAGTTTATGTCATGCCGTATACTTGTGAATTATAAGTACATGATAACATTCTAAGATTTCACTATTTGCTGATGTGTAACCAAGTAATGCTATACAGAATGGATTATGATGTTGTATCATTTCAACTTGTGGAAGAACTACTTTTTTCATTATATGGGAATTTTTTTTACAAATAGTCCGATTGATTTCAGCTTCGATTACTTTTTTCCTGAGGAAAAGGAGAAATGTATTTTTTCCCAACACATATGTTACATCATTATGATATGTTATTTCTCACAAGGAAATGAGAATCAGTAAACTTTGATTTTTCTTTGTATTGTTAACATGATATCAACCACTACAGAAAATGGTATGATGATATATATAAGCAAGGGTTTGACCTTGTTTAGATTTTTCCACATACTATCTGATACAAGAAAGCTTCTATCTTCTTAATGATATTTTATGGCAACGTGTTTTTGATGAGTTAAAACAAACACCTTGATTGATAATCATTTTATTCTTTATACATGTATTGTCACATTTAGCAGCATGGAATTTCTCATGTGGTATAGTTTTCGGATGGATTTCAGAAAAAGGTATTAGTAATAGCTTTTGCATTTTGTTGATTTGAAATCAACTACTGTACGTGCAGTTTCTGTGATCCATGATTTTGACATTTCAATGGGTATGAAAATCCTTCTTTATTATATCATGTATATGATAATTGATAAAAAATCTATTGTGATCAGTCCAGTCACCAATAGTTACTGCTGATATTAATGAGTGCAAAATGAAAAAAAACAAAACAAAACAAAACAAAAAACTTGTTTAAATATTTTAAAAACTTCCTAATATTATTGGGTTTGGCAGATTTTGTACACTGTTCAAATACCTCCAAATTACAAGAATATCTTTATAGTAAATTTTATTTTCGATTTTATTTTTTCATGTTGCCTTAAAGTTCTTTATTATTCTTATTTGTGCAAATTGCCTGTACTCATGACACTTACATGTATACATTTGTACATCATACCATGTTATTATGATATGTACAGTTTTACCAATGGTTAATGATATTAATCCTATTATGCATCCAAATGTCAGGTGCGATTATTATCTTCCTACTGAATTTAAGACAACATTCCCGAAAGAAGGACACTCACACGTTTATTTGCATATGAATGTTCGCAGTCTCGATAAGAATTTTTGTAATGTACAACTGCTCTTGGATTCTCTTGATAGTCAATTTTCTGTTGTAGGTATCAGTGAAACCTGGTTAAATAGCAATTCACCTCCTTTGTATGACATTCCAAATTATTCACTAATTCGTTCAGACACATTAGATGGCAGGAGTTGCTTTTTACATCGACAATGCTCTCTCCTTTAAACTTCTAGTCTAGCCGCCAGCTCGATGTACCTTGTTTTGGCGTCTATAGTTTTTTTTTCAACGGATTATGATTGCCTTAACCTTCAATATGAAGAAACCGATTGCTGACACTCTGTCAGCATTGAGCATTTTGAGATATGTGACGTCATACAAAATGGCCGCCAAAATACAGAATTTTCCTCTAAAAATGTGTAAAAACTACACTTTTAGTCAGCTAATTAATGTCTGAATGTCTCTGGGAACTTTACTAAATATTGTTTTATTATATCGCAGGACATAAATGTCAAGATAATTTGTATATTTGTTTATAGCGCCCTCTATTTTTAAATTAAAAAACAAATGTGTGCTACTCAAATGATAGGTCTCATTTTCTTATAACTTAGGGCAGATTGTGTTGCCTAAACTAGCCAAATTCAATCTCTCTGTAAGCTCTGCCTATAAACCTCCCACTCAGACTTTTAACCTCCGTCCATGAAGTATCTGGAGAACACATCAATGTGCCTATTGAAGATTTCAACAGCCATCATGCTACATGGGAATATAGAGAAACCAATGGAGACGGCAAACTCGTCGAAAACTGGGCAGATGCAAGTCACATGGTACTCATTCATGATGCAAAGCTCCCCTCTTCCTTCCTCAGCGAACGATGGGGACGCGGATACAACCCTGACCGGGTGTCAACATTGCCAACCAATGTGAGAAACCAATTCCGCACACCCAGCATCAACCAATCGGGCCTATATTAGAGTGAACGCTGCTATCAGACCTTACACAGAAGGCAAAGTGGGAACAGATTGCATTAGATCTGGATGATGACATTTAAGACCTTCCGTCCATTCTATGTAACTATGACACCCTTGTAGAGATGATCAAGGAGTCCTCAAGGCAAAGCATCCCACGGAGCTACAGCACAAGCTATAATTATATGCACCAGGCTTGTCTGAAGACTCCAAGGTGCTTTACTATGAGTATGTAAAACGATTGCAGAGTGACCCTTTCAGTGTTGACGCAGTGGAATGTGGTGAGAACCTTACTACAGTCATTATGGAAAGTCGACTGAGAAAATGGCAATAATTGATCTAGTCAACGGATATGACCCACAGCAGTAGGAAAGCCTGGAAAACAAAATTCTGGGAAATGACTACACAAAAACCCAACCAAGACCCCAAGTCACTGCTGACCAAGTTGCCCACCAGTTCCTTGTGACCAGTCAGGGAAACCCTAATCACTGTTCCAGGAGAGCGAAGCTTCCCCAAGATGCTGAAGAATGCTTCCAAGAGCCCTCAGACCTGACAAGACCTTTCAGTATGAAAAACCTGTGTGATGGTATTAAGACCATGAAGAACAATGCTGCAGGCCTTGATGACATCCTCTGCGAACAGATCAATCACCTTGGATCTGTTGCGCTTCAGTGGCTGCTTGACATGCTGAATTGCATGAGTACCAAATACACCCGAAGCTATGGAGGAAATCAAGAGTCTTCCTGCTTAAACCGGGCAAAGATCCAGCCATACCTAAGAGCTATGCCCATCTCTCTACTATGTCATACATGTACATGCAACTCTTTGAAAGACTCATACTTGCTATAATCGTATTGTCCCAATTGATGATGACCTCCTCATTCCTGAACACTAAAAGACAGGTTTCCGGCCAGGAAATCCTGTACTAGCCAACTCCTGAACCTCACAGAGCACATCGAGGATGGGTTTGAGGAAGAGCTTATTACCGGAATAGCTTTTGTTGACCTCCCAGCAGCCTATATGACACTGTAAACCATAGGATTCTCACCCGTAATTCTTTGAGATGGCAAACGATGTGACGCTGACCAAGCTACTCCTGGACCTGCTATCAAATAGACGTTCTACCTGGTTTCACCATGTCGTCCTTAAAGTAAAGAACGACTTTAGGAGCGACGGGATAATTATGTTCTTGGGTGCTGTACTAATCACTGCTAAACCATTTATCACAAGAACTGATCACCAGTCGTTTATAAAGTTGTTTGTAACTTACCAACAATTGGTGAAAAAAACAGCCTAGATGGCCAGCGCAGCAGATGGCGCAAGATAAAAATGTTCTCCCAGAGGGATTCTCATTGCCTCTCTGCTCTTCAATGTGTATACCAATGACCAACCAATACACCCCAAAACAATTTATTGTATGTGACGATCTCTGCATTGCCTCACAGGAACATTCCTTTAAAGGTTTACTAAATTAAGAAACAAATTGGGCTTATTCAGCGGATAATTACCTTCTAAAACGAAAGTGAAAATTGTTTTTCATAATAAAGTCTCAATTTGACGAAAAATGTGAAAACTATAGGCTTTGGTGACATTCCTGAAACCCTGTGAGCTGATTGGTTCCTTAGCGGAATGAGCTATTAAAAGTAAGACCCTAAAACAACACGGAGACTGGCATAATGCGTTATGTACACAAAACGCAATATTGGACTCCTTCTTGCCAGAGAAATCTAACGAAAATTGAAGAAGAATGAATGTAGATTTAGTATACGAAGTCTTAAGAACTATCTGTCACACATTCAGTGAACAATTTTGCGCCAAAATATTCAAATCTTGCGTAATTTTATCATCTTCTACAAAATCCTCGTCTGTCTTTCGTGCTTTGCATTATCGTAAACGCATTAACAGTCGTTTTGGGTGTCCCTGTAAGTTTAGTGCACTATTGTTGTACCTCAAATGAACATAACGACTGCTATATGGACTAGGAGTTTATATGTGTGTAGACCACAAAGGGGTATGTAACTCTATGGTTAGACCGCAAAGCTATGAGCTGATACGGGCAGCTATGAGGTCGTATGTGTATTTAGTATTATACGCACACGATGTACTCCTGGGACAATATCTGCCCCCATCAGCATATTTCTGCAGCATGCGAATACAACATCCACTCACAGACTGTAGTACATGTACAGAGTCTGATCTCGTCTCGTGTATACATTGTACGAATATTCACCTGTGGGATATTGCATAACTGTCCTGCCTTCGCTCTAATGCAACTATACCACAGTGACTGTTTATCATCAAAATTGACTTCTGTAATAGTAGAGAGATGTTATTAATTGTCAGTAGGTCTAAACCAACTAAACAGTATTATCATTTCCTTCATATCGAATTAGGAATATTTTAAAGTCAACTCCGGCAAACTCACTGCAAGTATTTGTAAGCCAGTCTGCTCAAGGTAAAGTAGGCTTGACTTACTTTCCAAACTCCAAAAGCTTTCAATCTCTTTTGGAAACGATGTTATGTATTAAAAGCTATAGCCCTCATCCATAGTGGTCTTACTATAACCCTTATCTACACACAAATTAGACATTTATTGATGAAATCGTGTCCAAAATCAAATTCTAGTGACCAATGTAATGTGTGAAAGAACAGTATAGTGTCGTGCAACGGGAGCATGGGATATAGCAGCCCCGCCAGCTCGGGTGCTCAATGCCTCTACATGCATGCACTGTACTGTCCGTGCGACTGGCTTACTCACAATACGTCACAGTCACGTGACTACGATATCGCTTCATGAAGCTTTTAGGGGCGGGGCTTATAGCTAGCGAGAATGGGCATTTATGGCTTTTCAAATGATTGTCCTGATTACCAAAAATGTTTTTGGAAAAAATGGGTGGTAAATTGTGACTTCTAATGATTCCTCCTAACGAAAAATGGACAATTATTTTTCTAATTTAGTAAACCTTTAACGACAAAACAAGAGGAGGTCTCCATCCCAATCACAATCCTACCAACAAAAAACTAAGTCAAGAAATAGTATCCTCCATTCTACAGTATCCCTTGATAGCTCTGCCCACAAACTTAGGGTGACCCTGTGGACCAACCATCGCTAGCAAATGCCACACAGGCTTTTCATAAGTGCAAAGGAATCCCTTCGCCAGGTCATAATGGCCAACGTGATCATGCCTGAACCATCTCGGCACAGGTACAGGACGCTGTAAGGTCTTTTGGGAAAAGTGGGTATACAACGAGGACGGACATACTGTTAGTGTGGGGGAAGAGCAGACCATGGAACAACTAAGGGATATGCACTGGTTACCTGTAATTCTGTTTAAAGTAGCATTGACTGTATTTAAGTCTATTCATAAGTCTCCTCAATACATTTCAAACATGTTTTCATTTCTCACACAGTCAAATTACTCTTTACGATCTCGAACAGACCCCCTTCTTTTGAAAATTCCAAAGATCAATTCCAAAAAAATGTGAACAAACTATTAGTTTTGCAGGTCCCAAAATTTGGAATGGTCTTCCTCTTGAAATTCGTTCTTGTACAACAGTTCAAACATTTAAGAACAAATTGAAGACATATTTGTTCTCCCTCTAATCTGTTAAAAATAAATTGGAGAGCAAGTTACCTTTCTTACTGTTGTGTTTTGGTTTTGGTTTTTTATGTGAAGCGAATTTATTTGGAAGGGCGATATATAAGAATTTCTTATTATCATGATTATTATTATTATTAATTACCTTTAGAGGCTTGTTCTTTATTTCATTATAGTGTATCAATTCTCCAGAAGTATCATCCCTCATTTAAAATGTCGAAAAGAACCAATTAATGTTTTAATTTGTTTCACATTGAATATTATTTATATATAACACCATCTAAATAAAACCTATTATCGAACAAAAATTTGAACCATTAAACCGATCCTCGCTGCTTTAATGAAAAATATTCATGCAGGCTGATCCCTTCTTGACTGGTATTTATATTTTTCAGAGAAAAAATGGGGGGGGGGTTGAAATCTATCATTTCGGGAGCACATATATTTCATGAAAACTAATACTTCAAAATTGAGAGCGCTATGGACAATATGCAAATTAGCATGTAATGTATGGCCATGTGACCTAACAAAACAATATTTAGAAATGGTCTTAGAGATATGCAGACATTTAGGTCCCTAATGTTGTTGAAATGTCCATATTAAACATCTATTTTCTCAATTTTAGAGGGAAATTGGGTAATTTGGCGGCCATTTTGTATGACGTCACATATCTCAAAATGCTTAATGCTGACAAAGTGTCAGCAATCGGATTCTTGAAATAGAATGTTTAGGCAATCATAGTCCGTTGAAAAAAAAACTATAGACGCCAAAACAAGGTTAGGCCCCAAAATTGCAATCTGCTGCTGGACTATTCGTATAGTCCTCTCATTCCACAGGAAGAGTGCAGAGTTGCTCTCTATTGAAAGTGACTCATGTCTTCCAGAAAAAAAAAAGATATAATCAGTATAGTTTACAGACCCCCAAATAAAGACAAGAGAGATTTTTTAGACGATTTGGATGAACTCTTACACCAAGTAAATCTGGAAAATAAGAATCTACATTTTATGGGGGACTTTAACATCGACCTACTTAACGACAATGATATTACTGTTGATTTAAACTCTTTATTAAATATTTATTCTATGTTCCCAGCAATAACTAAACCAACAAGAATAGATATAAACACTAGTACATTAATTGATAATATATTTACCAATATTTCTGACAATAAACTTGAAGCGGGGCTCATTTACTCTGAAATTTCTGATCATTTACCTATCTTCTTATCCTTTTCCAATCGACAAATTACCAAAATTAAAAAGAAAAGTATTGAAGTCCGTAAATTTACAGAAGACAATATCAACAAATTTAAATCAGATTTGAGATTGGAATCATGGAACAATGTCTTAACTTGCGATGATATTGATATTGCATATCAATTTTGAAATCTATCAAACATAGAAATATTTTATGTAAAAAAAAAAGCCTTTGTAATCCCACTGACGAAAAGAAACATAAATATAGGCAATACAGGAATAAACTAACTAATATAATACGCGTATCCAAAAAAATGCATTACACACAATTGTTTGAGAAAGCAAATGACTCCTCCTCTAAATGGAAGATTGCAAATGAGATTCTGAAAAGAGGTAATGTCTCTCACTCTACCCATTTCAAGTATGGTGAAGAAATTGTTGATGACCCACATGATATAGCAAATTATTTTAACAAGTATTTTTCAAACATAGTGCTGAGCAGGCCTCAAAAATCAAACCATGCAACCATAATTTTCGTAACTTTCTTCGTGACTCTTCCGTAAATAGCATTTTCTTAAATTCGACAAATCCTATTGAGGTAATGAGGATTGTTACATCACTCAACTCCAGTCATTCAGCAGGACACGATGGGATCAATACACACTTAGTAAAAGAAATAGTTGGAAATATAATTAAACCCCCTTGTTTACATTTTCAACTTGTCGTTATCCTCTGGATGTTTTCCTTCAATGATGAAAATTTCCAAAGTCGTTCCTATTTATAAAAAAGATGATGCCAGTTTATTGAGTAATTATCGACCTATATCCATTCTTCCCTGTTTTTCGAAAATACTAGAACGGCTTGTTTATAATGGGCTATATAAATTTTTGTCTTACTACAGTTTACTTAATAATGATCAATACGGATTTCGGAAATTTCATTCAACTGAATTAGCTATTGTAAAGTTATATGATAAGGTATCATCTGCCTTATCTAATCATGAACATGTAATAGGCCTAGGAGTTTTTATGGACTTCAGTAAGGCATTTGATATCCTTGATCATGAAATACTTTTAAATAAGCTCTACCATTATGGAATTCGGGGAGTACCATTACACTGGTTTCGTAGTTACCTTTCTGGTAGCTGTAGAACTCAATTACCAGGGGCGTAATTCCAGGGGGCGTCGCAACCAGGCGCGCAGCCCCCCCCCCCCTATTGGCCCTTAATAAAACAAAAAAAACTAGGAGGAGAAAAAGGCCAAGGAAAGAAGGATAAAGAAATGACAAGAAGAAAAAAGAAAAGAAAGAGAAGGGCCACATAAGCTCCGATGAACTTGTTTACAATTTTTCGCCAAACTTTTCATTCAATAAAAGCCTCACATACGTTCTAAAACGGACGCATAAACTCAGCCTCTAATGGGGGGGCAGGCCCACGGCGGAGGATCGTCCGCGCCGACCCGACGAAAATCTGTACAAGCATCGAGCCCTTATTTCCCTTCTCTTTGCTTTCTTCTTTTCTTTTCTTTTCTTCCTCCCATTTTTCTTTTTCTCTCCCTTGTTTATACATCTTCTGCCAACCTATTTAATTTTTGTTCTCTTTTTCAGAAACGCCCTTTTTTTAGAAAAGATCAATTACATTT
>CALNVZ010002100.1:6716157-6733117 GCA_940671915.1 Paracentrotus lividus
AATTAGAATCCTGGATGAGACATTAGACCCTTCCGTTCCATCTGTAACTAGACACCCTTCGTCAAGAGATCGATCAAGGAGTCCTTCAAGCCAAGAGCATCCCACGGAGCTACAGCAACACAAGCTTATAATTTATATGCACCGGCTCTGTCTGACAGACTCCAGGCTTTACTCTTGGAGTATGTAAAAACGACTTGGCAGAGTGACCCCTTCTCATCGTTGCGCAGAGTTGAATGTGGTGAGAACCTTACTTACCAGTCATTATGGAAAGTCGGAACTGAAGAAAATGGCAATAATTTGATCTACGTACGGAATGACCCACAGCAAGTAGGAAAGCCTGGGGAAAACAACAATTCTGGGAAATGACTACACAAAAACCCAACAAGACCCCCAACGTCCACTGCTGGACCAAGTGCCAACCAGTTCCTTGTGACCAGTCGAGGAAACCCTAATCCACTGTCAGGGAGCTGAAGCTTTCTCCCAAGTAGCTGAAGAATGCTTCCAAAGCCCTCAGACCTGACAAACTCTCCTTCCAGTATGAAAAACCTGTGTTGATGGTCATTAAGACCATGAGAACAGATCGCTCAGGCCGCTTTTGACTGACATCCTGCGAACAGGATCAATCACCTTTGGAATCTGTTCGCTTCAAGTGGCTGCTCTGACAGTGCTGGAATTGCATGAGTACCAATACATCCCGAAGCTATGGAGGAAATCAGAGTCTCCTGCTTAAACCCGGGCCAAAGATCCAGCCATACCTAAGAAAGGCTCATGCCCCATCTCCTCTACTATGTCATACATGTTACATGCAAACTCTTTGAAAGACTCATAACTTGCTTATAATCGTATTGTCCCATTGATGATGACCTCCTCATTCCCTGAACACTAAAAAGGGACAGGTTTCCGCGCCAGGCATAAATCCGTCTACCAACTCCTGAACCTCACAGAGCCACATCGAAGGATGGGTTTGAGGAAGAGCTTATTACCGGAATACTCTTGTTACCTCCAGCAGCTATTATGACACTGTAACCCATAGGATTCTCACCTAAATCTTTGAGATGGACAAACGATGTGACCGCACCAAGCTTACCTCCTGACTGCTTATCAATAGACCGGTCTCTACCTGGTTTCACATGTCGTCCTTAAAGTAAAGGAACGACTTAGGACGCGACGGGATAATTATGTTCTTGGGGCTTGACTAATCACTGCCCTAAACCATTTTCACAAGAACTGATCACCAGTCGTTTATAATTGTTTGTAACTTTACAAACAAATTGGGTGAAAAAAAAACGAGCCTAGCATGCCAGCGCAGGCGGATGGCCGCAAGATTAACAAATTGTTCTCCCAGAAGGGATTCTCATTGCCTCTTCTGCGCTTCAATGTGGTATACCAATGGAACCAACCAATACACCCCAAAACAATTTCATTGGATGTTGAGCGATCTCGCATTGCCTCACCAGGAAACATTTCCCCTTTAAAGGTTACTATAATTAGAAAACAAATTGGCTTATTTCAGCGGATAATTACCTTCTAAAACGGAAAGTGAAAATTGTTTTCAATAATAACAGTCTCAATTTTACGAAAAAATGTGAAAAACTATAGGCGTTTGGTCGACATTCCTGAAACCAACTGTGAAGCTGATTGTCCTTAGCGGAATGACGTATTAAAGTAAGACCTAAAACACAACGTGAGACTGGCCATTAATTGCGTGTATGTACACCAAAACGTCAATATTGGACACTCCTTCTTCGCCAAGAGAAATCTACGAAAATGAAGAAGAAGGATGAACATGGTAGATTTAGTATTACGAAAAGTCTTACAGAAACTATCACTGTTCACACCATCAACTCAGTTGAAACAATTTTGCGGCCAAAAATTCAAATCTTGCGTATTACATTTCTTCTTACCAAACATCCTCGTTCTGTCTTTCTGTCGCTTTGCATTATTCGTAAACTAGCATAAACCAGCCGTTTTGGCGTGTCCCTGTAAGGTTTAGTGCACATTGTTGATACGGCTCAAGATGACTCACCTAAACCGCACTTGCTACTTATGGACTAGGAGTTTATAGTTGTTGTAGACCACAAGGGTATGTTAAAACTCTATGGTTTAGACCCCGCAAAGCTATGGGCTGAACGGCAAGCTATAGGCGTACTGTGCTACTTTATGTATTTATACGCACACGACTTCTACTCTGGGAACATCATTCTGCCCCCCCATCAGCATATTTTAGCAGACTCGCGAAATCACACATCTCACTCAAGACTGTTAAAAGACATGTACCAGAAAGGGTCTGTCTCGTCCGTGTATACACTTGTACCGAATATTCCACCTGTGGGATATTGCCATAACCTGTCCTGCCTTCGCTCTACTGCCAACATTACCACAAAGTCGGGACTGCTTTAATCATCAAAATTTGACCTTCTGCAAGTAGAAGAGATGTTATTATTGTTTCAGTCAGGTCAAACCAACGTAAAACAGTCATTATCATGTTCCTCATATCGAATTAGGAAATATTTTAAAGTCAAACCTCCGGCAAACTCACTGCAAGATTTTGTAAGCCAGCTACTCAAGTAACAGTAGGCCTTGACCTTACTTTTCCACAAACTCCAACAAGCTTTCCCCAATCTCTTTGAAAACGGATCGCTAATTAATAAAAACGCTATAGGCCTCATCCATAGATGGCTCTGTACTATAAACACCTTATCTACAACCACCAAATTAGACAATTTATAATGATTGAAATCGCTTCCAAAATCAGATTTCTAGCTGACCAATTGTATGTTGAACAAGAACCAGTTTACTTCGGTCGTGGCAACGGAGCATGTGGATATAGCAGCCCCGGCCAGCTCGGGTGCCTCAATGCCTCTACATGACATGCACTGTACTGTCCGTGCGACTGGCACTTTCTCACAATACGTCACAGTCACGTGACCTACGATATCGCTTCTGAAGCTTTTAGGCGCGGGGCTTAATAGCAGCGGGAAATGGGCATTATGGGCTTTTCAAAATGATTTGTCCTTTGATTACCAAAATGTTTGCGAAAAAATGAGGGTGGTAAATTGACTTCTAATGCATTTCCTCCGTAACGAAAAATGGGACAATTATTTTTCTAATTTTAGTAACCTTTAACGACAAACAAGAGGAGGTCTCATCCCAATCACAATCCTACCAACAAAACTACAGTCAAGAAATAGTAATCCTCCATTCTACCAGTATCCCTTCGATAAGCTCTGCCCACCAAACTTCAGGGTGACCCTCGTGCGACCCAACCATCGCTAGCAAATGCCACACAGGCTTCATAAGTGCAAAGAAAATCCCTTCGCCAGGTCATAAATGGCCAACCTGATCATGGCCTGAACCATCCTCGGCACAGAGGATACAGGACGCTGTAACGGTCTTTTGGAAAAAAGTGCCGGTAACCAACGAGGTACGACATACTGTTAGTGTTGGGGGAAAGACAGACCATGGAAACACACTAAGGGTATGCGACTGGTTAACCGTAATACCTGTCTAAATAAAGTAGCATTGACTGTATTAAGGTTTTCTATTCATAAGTCTCCTCAAACATTTCAAACATGTTTTCATTTTCTTCACACAGTCAAATTAACTCTTACGACCTTCCCGAACAGACCCCTTCCTTTCTGAAAATTCAAAGGATCAATTCAACAAAAATGGTGAACAACACTATTAGTTTGCAGGTCCCCAAAATTGGAATGTTCTTCCTCTTGAATTCGTTTTCTCTGGTACACACAGTTTCAAACATTTAAGAAACAAAATGGAAGACATATTTGTTCTTCCCTTAATCTGTTTAAAAAATAAATGTGGGAGAGGCAACGGTTACCTTTCTTACTGTTTGTGTTTGGTTTTGGTTTTATGGTGAAGCGAATTTACTTTGGAAGGGCGAATATTTAAGAATTTCTTATAATCCATGATTATATTATTACTAATTACTCTTAGGAGGTGTCTTATCATATGGTGTCAATTCTTGTATCATCCCTCATTTAATTGAAAGCAATTGCTTTCAATTTTTCCCATTCGCAACTTAGTACCCATCACCTTAATAATCACGATCATCCCATTGAAACATCGACATCTTCAAACCGAACCAATTACGCTTTTAATTGTAAACAATTCATGCACACTGATCCTTCTATATGGACTACACCCATCCAAATAACTTTTCAGCAGAACAAATTAACTGTCGTAACCATCCTGCGGCGCGTGGTACTGACAACATTCATGACATGATCCCTTGCGATTCATTTCGGAAAATGGGGGGTGACTACATCGAGCACATATATTTCATGTAAACTAGTACTTCAAAAATTGAGACCGGAGACGCTTGGACCAATATTGCAATAGATTAGGCATGTTAATGTATGGTCCATGTGATCCTAACAAAAACAATATATTAGAAATCTCAGTTTTTCTTAGAGATATGCAGACATTTAGGGGTCCACTTAATGTTGTTTGAAATGTCCACTATTAAACATCTATTTTCTCCCAATTTGTAGGGAAATTGGGACTAATTGCGGCCTTTTGTCATGACGGTCAATAATATCTCAAACAGCTTAACGCTGACAAAGTGGTTCAGCAATCGGATTCTTTGAATATGAATGTTTAGCAATCATAGTCCGTTGAAAAAAAACAACTATATTGACGCCAGAACAGGTTAGCCCACAAATGCAGATCGTGCTGCTTGGACTATGGTTATTGTCCTCTCATCCAACAGTGAGAGTGCCAGAGTTTGCTCTCTATTGAAGTGACTCTCATGTCTTCCAGAAAAAAAAAAAAACTTATAATCGTATGAGTTTACAGGACCCCAAATAAAGACAAAGAGGCAATTTTTAGACGAATTTGGATCTGAACTCTTACACAAGTAATATTCTGCGAAACAATCAAGAATCTACATTTATGGGGACTTTAACATCGACCTACTTAACGACAATGAATTCACTGTAATTAAACTCTTTTATTAAATAATTTATTCTATGTTCCCAGCAAAACTAAAACCAAACAAGAATACCGATCATAAACACTAGTACATAATTGATAATATAATTACCAATATTCTTGACAATAAACTTGAAGCGGGGCTCAATTACTCTGAAATTTCTGATCATTTACCTTCTATCTTATCCTTTTCCAAATCGACAAATTACCAAAATTAAAAAGAAAGTATTGAAGTCCGTAAAATTTACAGAAGACAATTATCAACAAATTTAAATCAGATTTGAGATTGGAATCATGGAACAATTGTCTTAACTTGCGATGATATTGGATAAGCATATCATTTTGAAAATCTATCAACATAAGAAATATTTTATGTAAAAAAAAAAGCCTTTGTAATCCCACTGACGAAAAGAAACATAATATAAGGCAATACAGGAATAAACTAACTAATATTAATACGCGTATCCAAAAAAATGCATTCACACAGCAATTGTTTGAGAAAGCAAATGACTCCTCCTCTAAATGGAAGATTGCCAAATGAGATCTTCTGAAAAGAAGGTAGATCTCTCTCACTCTTACCCATTTCAAGTATGGTGAAGAAATTGTTGATGACCCACATGATATAGCAAATTATTTTAACAACGTATTTTCAAACATAGTTGCTGAGCAGCCTCAAAAATCAAACATGCAACCCATAATTTCGTAACTTCTTCGTGACTCTTCCGTAAATACATTCTTTCTAAATTCGACAAATCCTATTGAGGTAATGAGGATTGTTACAATCACTCAACTCCAGTCCCAATTCAGCAGGACACGACTGGGGATCAATACACACTTAGTAAAAAGAATAGTTGGAAATATAATTTAACCCCTTGTTACATTTTCAACTTGTCGTTATCCTCTGGATGTTTTCTTCAATGATGAAATTTCCAAAAGTCGTTCCTATTTATAAAAAAGATATGCCAGTTTATTGAGTAATTATCGACCTATATCCATCTCTTCCCTTGTTTTCCAGAAAATACTAGAACCGGCTCTGTTTAATGCGGGGCTATTATTAAACATTTTTGGTCTTAACTCAGTTACTTACATAAATGATCTTCAAATCACGGATTTCGGGAAACCCTTTCAGTCAATGAATTAGCTATTTAAAGTTATCATGATAACGATGCATCTGCCTTACTCTAATCGGATGAAACATGTCAATAGGGCGCTAGGAGTTTTTAGGACTTCAAGTAAGGGCATTTGATATCCTTTGATTCATGACAATTACTTTTAAAAAGCTCTACCATTATGGAATTGCGCCGCGGCAGTACCTATTACCACCTGGTTTCGTTTTAGTTTACCTTCTGGTAGAACTCAATTACCAGGGGCGTTAAATTCCAGGGGGGCGTCGCAACAGCGGCAGCGCCCCCCCCCCTTTGGCCTCTGTAAAAACACAAAAAAAATAAGGAGTGCAGAAAAGGGCAAGAAAGAAGTTGACAAAAAATGAACAAAGAAAAAAAGAAAAGAAAGCAGAAGGCCACATAAGGCTCGATGCACTTGTTTACAATTTTTCCGCCAAACTTGGTACATTCAATAAAAGCCGAGAGTAATAGGCTTTATTTTGGTTCCTAAACGACCACAAAACTACAGGCCTTTAATGGGGAGGGGGCCCACAGGCCGACTTTTCTCAATTGTATTTTGCAAAATCGCTCAAACGCCCTTTTTTTAAGAAAAGAAATACATTAGTGACGGAACAATAAAAAATTATTAAAAACTAAAGAACGTTTCCAAAACATTTTCACAAAGAACAAAGAGGCCTCTTGCGGACCCTCTGCCTCCTGGGCCCTCGCGGCCTCTGGGGAGCGAAAACATCAGTCTGGCCTCATAAAGGCGAGTTTATATAGAAAGTTATACCCCTTTATTAATTCAAAAATCCACTTTTTGTGCAAACCCCGCAAATTTTGGCCTTCCGCGGGCTTCGCGCCTCGCTGGATGCCAAATCCAAAATGGCCACAACTAATAAACTCTACCGAAATTACCCTAACAAACACAATTCTAAACCCCCACAAATTTTCCGGGCACTCGCGGCATTCGCGCCTTCGCTGCGGACACCAAATAATTCCATAATGCACAAAATTAATAAACCTCCAATTCTTTACCTCTTAATCACAACCTTTTTCAGCTCGCCGCTTCCGCGCTCGGCGGATACTAAACTGGGTCTCATTATACCACAATTAACATCAACCATTTTCTAGTACTAGAAAAATGCCCTTTTATTTATCTCTTCAATACTAACTTTAAAAACCTCAACGAGCATTTTCGGGACTCTCCGGTTTCGCGCTCGCAGATTCCCAATTTCAGAACAGGTATCATTCTTAATCACAACCAATATCAATAGGTTGCTATGCCCAACAATAGCCACTTGTCCTTCAGCGGATAGGAAACTATTAACTTTGCTGATAAATTGAAAAAAAATGTGGGATTTCCATGTACCAAAATTATGGAAACTTAGACATGAATTAGAAGAACCCCCTCCCCTTCCCCTGACGGCGATAAAAATTTCCTTGCGCCCCCCCTATTGGGAAATCCTGGATACGCCCCTGAATATACAATATTTAACAATTCTAAATCAACTATGTCATCTATCAGGTGTGGTGTGCCTCAAGGCTCTATTTTAGGCCCACTTCTTTTTTTACTATATGTAAATGATATTTCAAATGTTTCTACTTTATTGCAATACATATTGTTTGCAGAAGACACAAATATCTTCTGCTCTATAACTCAAACTTGGACAATCTTGTTCAAACACTCAATGCTGAATTGCCCATATTATCAAACTGGTTTAAATGTAATAAATTGTCATTGAATTTAAGTAAAACCAACTTTATCTACTTCAAAACCCGTACTCACGACAATGAAAACAATATTACTTTAAAGATAGATGGTGATGCTATTGAACCAAAGAAAAATACTAAATTCCTAGGGATTCATATTGACGAATGTTTATCATGGCATGAGCACGTACGTGATCTTTCTAAAGTCTTATCTCGATTGGTTGGTGTTATGTATAAGGTACGGCCATTTGTTTCCCTTCGTATTTTACTCATCATTTATAATTCCTTTATTCACTCACATATTTCGTATTGTAACATTGTATGGGCTAATAGTAAAATAAACACTGATGGCGTTTTAAGACTACAAAAGAGAGCCATACGACTTTGCTGTGGTTCTGGTTATTTAGATCACACTGACCCTTTATTTTCCAGATTAAAAAATACTAAAAGTTACTGATGTTCATTTAATGCAAATTGGAGTGTTTATGTATCGTCTCAGGAAACAAAAACTACCTTTATCTTTTTGCAACGATTTCACTCTGAATAGAGACATTCATAACTATCCAACTAAACACTCTACTGACTTTCATCTGTTTACACCTAGAAGTGCTTTGGCCCATAAATCAATTAGATATGTAGGACCTGACATTTGGAATGTATTACCACTTGACATACGAACTTGTAACAACCTTTTATCATTTAAAAAGAAACTAAAAGGATTATTCACATCAAAATATCTCTATTAATCGTTTAGGTATGAGATGTATGTAGAATTACTCTTGTCGAGGCAATGTATTTTTATTCAAATTTAGGTTTAATTTTCGTTTGTTTTGTGTATGTTTTTTTTTTTTTTTACTTTATTTTTTATTTTACTCACATCAACCAAATGATTTATTGTAAGCCATGTTCCATATTCTTGAAGTTATTACCACTATGTTATACCAGGGACTTTGCCTTTCAAACAACTCTGTTTATGCATTGTTCCTACTGTGTAAAGTATACATGTACATTTTCTGATGTAAAGCTTAATGGAAATTGTTATTTTACATGGTGAACCAATAAAGGAAAGGAAAGGAAAGGAAAATGTGTAAGGAACATAAAAGCGTTGACAGATTGTGTCACATTTTGCTGCTCATAGTTAAGCCACATATTTGAGCTATCCTTAAATTTAGGAAACATTTGTGAATTCGGGTAAACGTGTTTCGATAAGACGCATACAGAGGGATCATAAATTGTTCTGCATTTATATCATAAGCATTTTATTTGTAGCCGAAGTAACCGAGATTCATTAGAATTTAACATTTGAATAGCATATGATTTTATAGGAGCTAGTGAGTGTTGCTGTAAAAGCTGATTAAAGGCAAGAATCAAACAAAATTAATGGATTCCTTCGAACCAACCGCCCTCAGAGCTGAGTGATGGGGAAGTCATTCAAAAATGTAACAGATTTGGGGCCACGGGGGAGATCACCCCCACTTTCCAAAACCGAAAAATCATAGACAAACTTGAGTATTATAGGTGGAAGTGATAGACCAAATGCATACTCTATTTCCCTCCCTCTTTAAAAATGAAATTTTGCAGATGTATAAATAAGAAAACAACAAACCTTCCGGAATGTACTCCGGGATTTCCCTTCCCATCTAAATTCAATTCAAGAGGGCTATACAGAGAGAGTAAAAAAAAAAAAAAAAAAAAAAAAATGTCACCCCATCTATTGTGAAGTTGTCGCTCCTTGACTGAAGCACAGGATCAAATTATGGCGTTTCTATGGTTTAATGTCTTCGGTGTTGGTCTGTCATCTCTCTCAGCCATTCTTGCTAATGCCGGCTGCGTGTCACAACTTCGCCGTAAACCTTCTCGTACCGTCGCAACTCCCCTTACGATGGATTTTCGTAGAATAATTCCGCTGCAGGCGGAGGCGTTACACCCCTTGAACGCGTGCGCAATGCATGCTACGGACGCTGCCACGGGAAAATTTTTTTCACACACTACCCCTTACTACAGGAAACCGCCAGGAATCGCAGAAGTTGTACCCTCTAATCTCTATCATATTTCAACGCCAAAAGCCTGGGGGGCAGGGGGGCCGGGAACCCCCATTCATTGTACAATCCGTCTGGTATGTTGTCGCTTTTTCGCGTTGATGGCACTGGTGCCCCGTCTATAGACCTACGCTGACGAGCTTGTGACCGCCCACGCTATTAGTACTCTTCTTCATTTGCGATTTTTGTCACGCCAGACAATCTTCAGGACAGCACGGGCAAAATCTCACCTCCGATCCGATAAATAGATGGATGAAAGATTTCAAAAATTACGTTGAAAGAATATGTATACACACACACACACACACACCACACACCACCCTCTCACCACACAAACACACACACACACACACACACACAAACACACACAAACACACACACACACACACATATCCTTCACACACACCACATCACCGCTACATTCATAATCACACGCACCCATACACACAGTAAAGAATTCACAATACCATTTCCCCTTTATTGTTTTGTTTACCAAGACAATAACTGAATGTTTTTGACTTGGTAATTCTCTAACCACTTTTTGTGAGTGTGAGTTAGGGTGTGTGTGGGTGTGTTTGTTGAGGGGGTGGGTCAGTGTGTATATTGTTTATGTGTAAATTAAGGTACGTTTGGGTGCATGTCTTTGTGCGTGTTTATTCTTTACCCAGCCACTTGTCTTCAGCTACCGACTTCTGGAGATTGTCTGTTACTCGGTCATGCGCACAAGATCCGAATGAAAAGGGTACCAACATTTGCTAGGATGGAGGATGACTCTACCGAGACGTGCCATGAAACCCATGGTTAAATTTGCATGCTTTTCACGAAATAAATTCAAACTCATTGGACGTTTTTATTGACTGACTCTAAATACAGCATTTCCAAAGTGCTTGACATGTGCCATCAACCCTCAAATTATACATTATATGGAAAATACAGATAAGATTATAATATGAAATTAAAAATGAGACTGAGATTGCTATTATTCCACAATCCGAATATTATTGCATAAACTGTGTATATAATATAAATACAATGCACATGTATATGCTATGCATGCTTATAAAAACTAAGATATTATCGAATATACCTAACAACTGTAAAATTAAAGTGATAAGTTTAGTCAACTGTAAGGTCTACGATAAAGTAAATATTATATTTAACGAAGATGTTGAAATGACATCCTTTTCAGCAATTTCAGGTTCTTTAACTTTGTCTTAACTAGATATATCATATACAGCCATTGAGAACTTAATAAACATGATTATTTGGAGGAAAAAATATTAGAGTAAAGTTTCACTAATTATATTCTTAGTTTTAAAATTGTAAACTAGAGGGAATTGTACTTTGTAGCTGAAAATAGACAAATATAATATTACATTTAAACTTTGTGATATTCTCACAGTTAGTCCAGTAGAAATTTTGCAGACCCGGAAAAGTTTACAAGTACAAGGTTTTTTGGTTGATTCGTGTTCTAGATGGGTATATAAGAAAATTTAGCTTGGTTGCCAGCTTGGAAACCTTGAGCAATTTTTTTAATTAGCATAATTACAATAATGACCTAATTAGCATATTTATAATATGCAATATGCTGCTAATCTTAATCCAGGAGGCCTGAGATGAGGGACAAAACATTTTTTAAGGGTCTTTCATGACAAGGAATCCATTTATGACACTAGTTTTTATTTTCAAGAAATTCTATTGTCTTAAATAGCAAAATTAGCATAATGAACCTATATTCAAATATGCATACATTGTATGTACAATATAACGTCATTCTCACTAACATAATGATGAAAATTATGGTTCATTCGTGTTGTACAGGGGTATTCAAGTAAATGTAGCTTGGTTGCCACATTCACAATCTTGAGGTATTGCTCTTATTAGCATAATTAAAATAATGACCTAATTTGCATATATGCAATATGCTGCTAATATCAATCCAGGAATCCTAAGAATATGAACAAAATACTTTTAAGGGTCTTTCATGTCGAAGAATCCATTTATGACATTAGTTTTTATTTTCTAGAAATTCTATTGTCTTAAATAGCATAATTAGCAAAATGAGCCTATATTCAAATATGCATATACTGTATGTACAATATAAAGTCATTCTCACTTATAGAATGATGAAAATTATGGTTCATTCGTGTTCTAGAGGGGTTTCAAGTAAATGTAGCTTGGTTGCCACATTCGCAATCTTGAGGTATCAATTGCTCTTATTAGCATAATTAAAATAATGACCTAATTTGCATATATGCAATATGCTGCTAATATCAATCCAGGTATCCTAGGAATATGAACAAAATACTTTTTAAGGGGTATCTATAACGTGGAATTTGTAACTTTTTATTTCCAAGTTCTTCTTTATTGTCTTAGAGAGCATAATTAGCATAATTAGCTTTTATGCATACACTTACTACATCCAAATGGAGTCGTTCTTATTTACAGAGAGACAAAAATTGTTGTCGATTCGTCTTCTAGATGGGTTTGCAAGTTAATTCAGCTAGCTTTATTGCCAGATTGGTAATCCTGAGCATTTTTTTTTTAATTAGGATAATAATGGCATAAGTAGCATTATTCAAATTTCCTACTAATCTTAATGCAGGAACCCTGAGAATTCGAACAAAAAAAGTCTTCATTAGCAAAATCAGCATAATGAGTGTATATTATGTACAATACATACCGTATATGGGGATCATTGTCAAATGCAATAATGTCAGTCATAATATAGGCCTACAACATATCAATATTGATGAGAAGATACAATATATCCGCCCAATTATCTCGAATATCAGATATAAAAAGTCAATGCCATGGTCAATCGTGTTGAGGAAAAATACATTTTATATTTCATTCCATCTTTGCATAGTTACATACACATAGTTACGAATGAACTATATCATTTTCGTCTTTCTATAAATAAGAATGACTCAGTATTGTACATACAGTGATACATGCATATTTGCACATAATAGACTACATGCATATTATGCTAATAATCATGATAATGCTATTAAGAATGGCTTTAAAAAAAAAAAAAAAAAAAAAAAAAAAAACTAGTGTCACAAATGAATTCCTTGTTTTAGGGAACTCTTGTAAAGTTGTTTCATGCACATTCTCAACATCCTGTTTTAATTTGCTAATTATGCTAATTGCTGTAGATCATTATTCTCATTATGCTAATAAAAATAATTGCTCAAGAGTCAAGATTGCCAATCTGGCAATCAAGCTGAATTTACTTGAAATATCCATCAGAACACGAATAAAAAAAAAAATTTGTCTTCTTGTAAATAAGAATGACTTTATATTGGATGTATGTAGTAATTGTATGCATAAAAGCTAATTATGCTAATTATGCTCTCT
Organism: Paracentrotus lividus; assembly: GCA_940671915.1. NCBI lineage: Eukaryota > Metazoa > Echinodermata > Echinoidea > Camarodonta > Echinidae > Paracentrotus > Paracentrotus lividus. Next base: position 6,729,326 of record CALNVZ010002100.1, read on the forward strand.
AAGACAATAAAGAAGAACTTGGAAATAAAAAGTTACAAATTCCTCGTTATAGATACCCCTTAAAAAGTATTTTGTTCATATTCTTAGGATACCTGGATTGATATTAGCAGCATACTGCATATATGCAAATTGCGTCATTATTTTAATTATGCTAATAAGAGCAATTCCTCAAGATTGCGAATGTGGCAACCAAGCTACATTTACTCGAATACCCATCTAGAACACGAATGAACGATAATTTTCCTCATTCTATAAGGCCATGTGTTTTGAACTCGCCACCCAAAAAGGGTGGTTTTGTTACGCTTTTCCAAATTTTGTTTCAGTTAATGTATGAAATCATGGCATATATAGAGGGGTTTACCATGAAATTGGTGTTATTTGAAAGCTGAATGCAAGCTCTATAAGCCTGTGAATTTGAACGTACCCGCACTTTGAAATCGCAACACGGCACGCGAATAGAATACGAATAGGCGAGGGTGGTTTGAGGGGGGGGGGAAGAGAAGGGGGGAAGAGGTACAAAGAGTCTATGGGATTTCGCACCCTCCTCGTCATAGCCATGATAACTTTTATGGATATTTATTTTTGTGCTGTACAGCTTTAAGGACTTTATAGCTTAGAGTCTCATGCATCTTTTGACACCACAGTTATAAATTCCAGCCATTTGGTAATGCGCAGTTCCGAAAATCGCCGCGCTGCGCGCGGTTAAAATGACAATTTACCATTGACTGTGTATTGTACATAAAGTAACTCAATACAGTTCTGTTGTATGTGAAGTGACGTTACATAAATGCAGATAACTCAAAGATTACTCGAGATAGGGCCTAAAACTTTGTGAGCTTCTTTATCATAAAGATAGCCACCTACATGCAAGTTTTTATAAACTTTGGCCACCATGGCCGAGATCTTGAGGAGGGGGCAGCCCCTCCTTGGCCCAGGTTGACAAAATAGTTTGGGCTTTTACGACATTAAGAATTTTTTTATTAAATGAAGAAACCCCCCTACAACTATATATTTTCTGAAAGGAAATTTCAAGAGCAATTCAGATATGGTGAGCAATTATGATCTGGATCAAAGGGAGAAAAAAAATTGGGGGCTGCAGTAAAAAAAAATTAGGGCCCCAAAAATTTAACATTTTAATCAAAATATGTTACTACTTTACCCTACATTGTAGTGGATGGCATTTTTGAAATCTACAGGACATTTCCTTTCAGAAAATGTATACTTTTGAAGGGTTAGAGTTAATACTTCAAAAGTTATGACACTTTGATCCTGACAGGTGCATGATTTTTAGATTTAGGTGGTGTAACACAAAAGGGTGCCAGTTCAAAACGCATGGCCATAAGTGAGAATGACTTTATATTGTACATAGAGTGTATGCATATTTGAATATAGGCTCATTATGCTAATTATGCTATTTAAGACAATAGAATTTCTTGAAAATAAAAACTAGTGTCATAAATGGATTCTTCGTCATGAAAGACCCTTAAAAAATTTTTTGTTCATATTCTTAGGATACCTGGATTGATATTAGCAGCATATTGCATATATGCAAATTAGGTCATTATTTTAATTATGCTAATAAGAGCAATTCCTCAAGATTGCGAATGTGGCAACCAAGATACATTTACTTGAATACCCCTCTAGAACACGAATGAACCATTATTTTCATCATGCTATAGTGAGAATGACATTATATTGTACATACAATGTATGCATATTTGACTATAGGCTCATTATGCTAATTGTGCTATTTAAGACAATAGAATTACTTGAAAATAAAAACTTGTGTTATAAATGAATTCCTCGTCATGGAAAGCCATTAAAAAAGTCTTTCATCTCTGTTCTCAGGCCTCCAGGGCTAAAATTAGCAGCATATTACATATTATAAATATGCTAATTAGGTCATTATTGTAATTATGCTAATTAAAAAAATTGCTTAAGGTTGCCAAGCTGGCAACCAAGCTAAATTTTCTTAAATACCCATCTAGAACACAAATCAACCAAAAAACCTTGTACTTGTAAACTTTTCCGGGTCTTGTACATGGCCTATGGGACCATCTACTGGACTAAGTAGTTGAGGGTATATAAATAGGGATGTCCACTAAAATTTTAAGTTATTTTTAAGTTGTTTTTGCTAGGCTTATTGGATAGAGCATTTTAAAAGAAAGATTTTGGTAATTGTTAGTTTCGCGCAAATAATAACACATCAACGCGATTTAATGCTGGAGGAGAGTTATCATATTTTGAGTTGACCGGTCGAACTTTTATATGTCGGCAATATCGTTTTTTTGTTATGATTGAACCTAAGTCAATCTGTCGCGCATAGGAGAAATCTGCGGTTGCTACCTCGTGAATTCAATAGTGATGCGAGGACGGCCTCCCTTTCATCATTTAATGGGATCCTGGATTGGCCTCTGTTGCCCGAGAACCACGTCTGGCACCGTTTCAATATGAAGCGTGTAAGGAGCAGATGCTTCGCGACAGACCAACGATTTTGAGTGAAAATAACTCGTTCATCGACTTAGTCTCTCTAATTCTTCGCAGATTCCGGAGCCAAATTGCTGACTGGCATATGCCGCGTAGAGCGAACAAGTTGGATTGCGCAGGTACGTCTCTGATGTGGAACAATATTCGATCAGGTCGCGCTCGTGAAATGAGACGGTCAACCTCTCATAATGTGGTCAGTATATGCAATGTTCATGTTTATCTGCATCGCTTGCTTTAACTAAGGAAAACTCACCTACCCCATTTAAGAATGCGCTGGCTGACATTAACGAGGTTGTAACAGGGGCTCTAGCCATTTCTATTTTTAAAGCAAAATGTTTAGTTAGGGATTCCACACAGAAGCAAGAAAGCCACATAGAACGGTTCTCACACTTCATCTGTATGAATGTAGTCACCCACTCTATAGAAAGCATTTACAATGCAGTAACAATATAACCCATGCGCTGCCCTTACTCAGATAAAGTCACACGGCATGAGGAAGCAAATAATTGTTCCAACAAAAAACCAGCTTTTCGAAATTGTCATTTGCCCAGTGGTAAATATGCAAGTCATTTTATTCCAATGGCTCGTGTGCTTCCTGAGAAAATACCTCCAGCGTGATGTAACTTTCCTGTTGAATTAAAATTGATATTGAAAATCTACAGCGTGTTCAATAGTGAGTGCTTCTTGTGCTGTGTGCTTAAACTGAATTCTCAGTGCATTGGGAATTAGATTCAGAATAAAAAGTGAATATCTATAAATTTAACTATTTTGAACAAAAAATGTATTGGGGTGAAAAACAAAGAACATGTTTTATCACTGGCCATTTATAGTTTTGAAATTACTTACTACCCTCCCACACTCTCAGCTCTGAGCCACACCCACCGATGAAATAGCCCTAATTGTCTGGGTGTTCCTATTGTAAATCACATACACTTATTGTGAGTTATTTTTCCACGGTGTAGTTCACGATTGGATCACATAGCTGTAAACATACCTGTCAAACCATAACAGTTTTGTATTCTGGGGGCTGTTATTAAGCTTTTTGTTTAATTATTTCTATTCTCTTAATCGCCTCAATTAGCTGTTACTAAATCTCATTTCATGTTGATACACACAAAGAAAATGTTTGGTTATGATTGGTGAATAAATCGAAGACAAAAGGACCATAAACTTGAGCTTTTATTGCATTTCTGGCTTTGTCTGAAACTTGTAAAGTGTTTCTAGCAGCTCATTGGTAATCTAAGACACTCTTTGGGTATATCTTTGAAAGGATACATGCATTGGTGATATAAGTTTCGAATGTAC
>CALNVZ010002100.1:6733142-6761997 GCA_940671915.1 Paracentrotus lividus
TTTTTACTTTCTCCACTTGAATGATAATATACATAATAATTAATAATAATAATAATAATAATAATAATAATGCGATAGGGTTAATGGAAATAGTAGTCTATATGACAATGCTGTGTGGTCTAAGAAGCCACTTTAAACCCAAACACACAAAGAAAACAAATCAACATGTATGAATCGTATCTAAAAGATCCCTGACAACTCATGACATATGCATGTTGCTTAAGATAAGAGAGGGCGTGCGGGGCAGGGGGAGGCGCGGCCGCTCCCAAAACTTGCAGAAAAGTTTTGTGGCGGAAAACACGTGCAAACTAACGTAAGCATATATTTTCTACTAACGATCAATGCTTTTCTCCATTCTATTTCCCCCCTCCCCCCCCCTCCCCCCCACACACTTTTCAAACCAATGCTCGAAATCCACCCCCCCCCCAAAAAAAAAAAAAAAAAAAAAAAAAAAAAAAAAAAAAAAAAAAACAAACCATGTGACTTATTTTTAGAGGCAATTTACTCTTAATATTTTCCATTTTATTTTGTATGATACTTATTCCACCACACAGGATCCTGTCACTGTGCACGATATACGGAATGAATGGGACATATCCCTTCACCCTTTGTACGCCAACACGGATCAACAACACGCATGTTTTCACATAAGCTCCATCCAATCATAAGAATGCATTCATGAATTGCAAATTGTCGCAATGTTTAATCTGATTTTATCAAAGATCTGATGTTCTTGTGCCAATCATCAAATGTTATGTTGCAGCGCAAAATAAACACATCAACGCATAATGCTGAAGAGAGTTACATTTAGTTGACCGTCCAACTTTTAATGTCGCAAACTTTTTTTTTATTAGATTCAACGCCATAAAATCTGCTCCTATTATCAATATTGGGTCCCTTCTCTAAGGAGATCCTGGATTGGCCTCTGTCCCCAAACCCTCTCACACTTTCAAAAACGTTACGACAGATCTTGAACAAACATTGAGTGAAAATAATTTCATAGCTTATTTCTAACTTTCAGATTCCGACGGCAAACACCATTGCGACATTATGCGTCAGGACACGGTCACATTATGTGTGAGACAAATTCGACATGCGCTGGACGGTCAACTCATAATGTGCAGTATAGAATGTCATGTTATGCATCGTGCTGTGTATAAGGACAACTACCATCCCCATAAAATCCTGCGACATTACCGGTTGTAACAGGCCTCTACGCATTTCTATTTTTAAACAAAAGTGTTATATTAGGGATGTCCACACAAAGCAAAAAGCCATCTAGAACGGTTCTCCACTTCACTGTATGAATGTAGTCACCCATGCATTTACAATGCAAACAATAACCCATGCACTGCCTACTCAATAAATCACACGGCAGCAGGAATGCAAAATTTTCAACAAAAAAACAGCTTTCGAAATTGTCATTTGCCAGTGGTAATATCAATCATTTTTATTCCAAATTGGTCAGTTTCTTCCTTAGAAAATACCTCACAGGTGATTAACTTTCCTGTTGAAAAAATTGATATGAAAAAATCTACAGCGTCTGTTCAAAGTGATGCTTCTTGTGTGATGTGTGTTATAACTGGAATTTCTCATGATTGGAATAGATTCAGAAAGGAAAAGTGAATATCTATAAATTTAACTATTTTTGAACAAAAAATGTATTTGCGGGTGAAAAACAAAGAACAATGTTTTTACACTGGCCATTTAATTTTTGAAATTACTCTACCCTCTCCACACTCTAGCTCTGAGCCACACCACCATGAAATAGCCTATTGTCTAGGGTGTTCCTATTGAAAAATACCCTTAGGAGTATTTTTCCACGGTGGTCACATTGGATCACATACTGTAACATACCTGTCAAACCATCAGTTTTGTACTGCCATACTTTTTGTATAATCTACTCATACGCCTCAATTATGTTACTATAATCTTCATTTCATGTTGATACACACAAAGAAAATGTTTGGTATGATTGGTGAATAAATCGAAGACAAAAGGACCATAAACTTGAGCTTTTATTGCATTTTCTGGCTTTGTCTGAAACTTGTAAAAGTGTTTCTAGCAGCTCATTGGTAATCTAAGACACTCTTTGGGTCATATCTTTGAAATGGAACATCCAATTGTGATAATTCAAGTACCAAAATCTTTCTTTTAAAATGCTCTATCCAATAAGCCTAGCAAAAACAACTTAAAAATAACTTAAATTTTAGTGGACATCCCTATTTATATACCTCAACTACTTAGTCCAGTAGATGGTCCCATAGGCCACTGTACAAGAACCCGGAAAAGTTTAACAAGTACAAGCGTTTTTTGGTTGATTGTGTTCTAGATGGGATATTTAAGAAAATTTAGCTTGGTTGCCAGCTTGGCAACCTTAAGCAATTTTTTTAATTAGCATAATTACAATATGACCTAATTAGATTTTATTAATATGTAATTGCCTGCTAATTTTAGCCCTGGAGGCCTAGAACAGAGATGAAAGACTTTTTTAATGGCTTTCCATGACGAGGAATTCATTTATAACACAAGTTTTTATTTTCAAGTAATTCTATTGTCTTAAATAGCACAATTAGCATAATGAGCCTATAGTCAAATAATGCATAACATGTATGTACAAAATTAATGTCATTCTCACTATAGCATGATGAAAATAATGGTTCATTCGTGTTCGAGGGGTATTCAAGTAAATGTATCTTGGTTGCCACATTCGCAATCTTGAGGAATTGCTCTTATTAGCATAATTAAAATAATGACCTAATATGCATATATGCAATATGCTGCTAATATCAATCCAGGTATCTAAGAATATGAACAAAAAATTTTTTAAGGGTCTTTCATGACGAAGAATCCATTTATGACACTAGTTTTTATTTTCAAGAAATTCTATTGTCTTAAATAGCATAATTAGCATAATGAGCCTATATTCATATGCATACACTCTATGTACAATATAAAGTCATTCTCACTTATGGCCATGCGTTTTGAACTGGCACCCTTTTGTGTTACACCACCTAAATCTAAAAATCATGCCCTGTCAGGATCAAAGTGTCATAACTTTTGAAGTATTAACTCTAACCCTTCAAAAGTATACATTTTCTGAAAGGAAATGTCTGTAGATTTCAAAATGCCATCCACTACAATGTAGGGTAAAGTAGTAACATATTTTGATTAAAATGTTAAATTTTTGGGCCCTAATTTTTTTTTACTGCAGCCCCAATTTTTTTTTTCTCCCTTTGATCCAGATCATAATTGCTCACCATATCTGAATTGCTCTTGAAATTTCCTTTCAGAAAATATATAGTTGTAGGGGGTTTCTTCATTAATAAAAAAATTCTAATCGTAAAAGGGCCCAAATATTTTGGTCAACCTGGGCCAAGGAGGGGCTGCCCCCTCCTCAAGATCTCGGCCATGTGTGGGCCAAAGTTTATAAAAACTTGCATGTAGGTGGCTATCTTATGATAAAGAAGCTCACAAAGTTTTAGGCCCTATCTCGAGTAATCTTTGAGTTATCTGCATTTATGTAACGTCACTTCACATACAACAGGAACTGTATTGAGTTACTTTATGTACAATACACAGTCAATGGTGAAATTGTCATTTTAACCGCCGCGCAGCGCGGCGATTTTCGGAACCTGCGCATTACCAAATGGCTGGAATTTTATAACTGTGGGTGTCAAAAGATGCATGAGACTCTAAGCTATAAAGTCCTTAAAGCTTACAGCACAAAAATAAATATCCATAAAGTTATCATGGCTATGACGAGGAGGGTGCGAAATCCCATAGACTTGTTGTACCTCTTCCCCCCTTCTCTTCCCCCCCCCCTCAAACCACCCTCGCCTATTCGTATTCTATCGCGTGCCGTGTTTGCGATTTCAAGTGCGGGTACGTTCAAATTCACAGTCTTATAGAGCTTGCATTCTTCATCTTCAAATAACACCAATTTCATCAGTAATACCCCTCTATTTAGCCAAGATGTCATACATTAACTGAAACAAAATTTGGAAAAGCGTAAACAAAACCACCCTTTTTGGGTGGCGAGTTCAAAACACATGGCCTTATAGAATGAGGAAAAATTATCGTTCATTCGTGTTCTAGTATGGGTATTCGAGTAAATGTAGCTTGGCTTGCCACATTCGCAATCTGAGAATTGCTCTTATTAGCATAATTAAAATAATGACGCAATTTGCATATATGCAGTATGCTGCTAATATCAATCCAGGTATCCTAAGAATATGAACAAAATACTTTTTAAGGGGTATCTATAACGAGGAATTTGTAACTTTTTATTTCCAAGTTCTTCTTTATTGTCTTAGGAGACATAATTAGCATAATTAGCTTTTATGCATACAATTACTACATAACTCCAATATATAAAGTCATTCTTATTTTACAAGAAGACAAATTTTTTTTTTTTATTTCGTGTTCTGATGATATTTTAAGTAAAATTCAGCTTGATTGCCAGATTGGCAATCTTGACTCTTGAGCAATTATTTTTATTAGCATAATGAGAATAATGATCTACAGCAATTAGCATATATTAGCAAATTAAAACAGGATGTTGAGAATGTGCATGAAACAACTTTACAAGAGTTCCCTAAAACAAGCAATTCATTTGTGACACTAGTTTTTTTTTTGTTTTTTTTTTTTTTTTAAGCCATCTTCAATAGCATTATTCATGATTATTAGCATAATATGCATGTAGTCTTATATGTGCAAATATGCATGTTATCACTGTATGTACAATACTGAGCTCATTCTTATTTATTAGAAGACGAAAATGAATATAGTTCATTCGTAACTATGTGTATATCTCTCTCAACACCACACGTGAGATCGTAACCTGGTTCAAGTTCTTTAAATATGATTTGGAAATTTGTTTGGTGTTTATCGACTCAAACTACATGTCTATAAACTTACCTGATTCCTAAATCTGTTAAAGCCTGTACCAACGTTTACGTACGCTGGTGTTATGGGTGCAGGTGGGTTTTGGTGCAGGCCCCTCCTTGGTGTGGTACTTTCTTGTTGAACACTCATCTGATCTGGTTGCACCACGGAACGATCTAGGTTTACGTAGTCCCTCTGTGTCTCTGTTATAACGTCATCGTATTCGTTTTCTTCAGGAGGTGGAGTAGGAGGTGGTACCTCATCATAATTGTGAACATTGATTGAGTTAGAATGTCCATTCAGAGATGTTGGATTATTTCTGGCGACGAGATCGATTTCGGAGGAATGGTTGGTTGATGCTGCGACAGGTGCCTTAATTAATGTACTAATTCGGTAAACCATCATACACATCAAGAATGCGATGAGACAAAATGCGATGGTAAGACTAATCAGAGCAATGATGAGTATGTTTTTATCGTCTGGAGATGGGTCCTCACTTACTGTAAGATATAAATTTAAATAAATAGAGATTGACTTTGTACAAATGCCTTTATTGTGTCAGTCCACCAACTGACCCAGTCGCATAAGGCCGGTAAAATACGCCCTTCAATGTCTGTATCATGACATCACTATAATCACTGTAAATTAGACAGGACGAAAAATCGATGTAAACCCTGTCTCGCGCCTGTTGTTTAAATGGTCATTATTTTAGTTGTTCAACTCCCAAAATAAGTAAACGAGGTTTGGATTAATAAAACTTATTGACAAGAATAAACAATGTACGTATACCTGCTACTTAGCTTTAATACTGGGTATATGAAGACGCAAAAAAATATATATACAGTCTGTGTCCAAAAATATGGTACAGTCGGGAAAAAAAATATTTAGGGATGAAATCTTCTCAAATGATATGTGAATGTGGTACCAACTTAAAGCCAAAAAATTCTTCTTGCTGATAAACTTTGTTTTGTATAATTTTCTTTAGTAAAACAAAAGTTATGCTAAATTTTGTGCGGCGATGAGCTAAACGAAATTAAACACATTTATTGTCTCGGTGCGCTGCATTCATTGCTATTATGTGCGAAACCCAACATTCGCGAAGTACATTTTTTCTTGATTATATAAAACTGGACATATCTCAAGATTCGCTATGCATTTACCACCTGACTATGGCACGCCATGAGGGAATGAGGCGTGAATCAGCTAAAAAGACAAAATAAACCAAAAATCAGAAATTAACATCAATATTATGCAAAAATGTAATTGGCAACCTTTTTGTTTTCATATTATCAATGTTTTTTTATTTTGTCTTTGTTAGCCGATTCACGCCATTGTTGCTTTTGAACCCTCATGGCGTGCCATAGGCAGGTGGTTAAATGCATAGCAAACTCTTGCACAGCCTCGTTTTTGTGTTCTTCACAAAAGTAGGCATTGCTCATTGAAGCATACATCATTTTCGGACTTTTTGGTGTCAAATAATAGTTGAGGATATGAGCTTTCTCTCCATATGAATCTTTCCTCCCAACAACCATATATTTCTTAATTGGTAGCCTCTTCAAAAGTGTATAGTTCTTTCTGGGACACACCGTATATAATGATAATTATGCAGGATAGCATTGTCTTATACCCCCGTCACACTGAGCTCGTTCCTACTACGTCCTTGCAAATTTTGCCGAACGGGCATAGTCTGTGTGTAAACGAGTGGAGTGTAAATACTTCTTACGACTGTTTACGAACTTATGGACTAGCTCGGTCGGATTTCTCAAAAAAGTGTTCAAAAAAATCGGGCGCCATCTCGTCCTAAATTTACGGGTGGCAGTACCTGAAACGAGATGGACGTACTACAAACGAAATTGCCGTACTTAAATCGTTCTAAAGTGTGCTAGGACGTCATACAAACGAGCATTGTATATTAATTATTCAAGTTCTAAAATTAAACGTAGTGACAACGTTCCTTAAACGGGTAGGACTTACTCTGACGAGAAGGACGTACATACGAACATACGTTTCATTTTAAACAGACGGCATGTCATAATTCCCGTCACACTGAGCTAGTTCTCACTGCGTTCTAGGTAGTTCTTGTGAACGGGCTCAATCTGTTTACCACGGAACTGAACGAACTGCAGACCTTTTAGAATCTAGTACAGACCGTTTACAATCTGTTTACGCACTTGGCGAACGGGCCCGAACGGAGAGAACGGAAAGGCATTCCGATTTTTGAACATGTTCAAAAAAATCGTACTGGCTTCAAGTTCTAAAATTTAACGTAGTGACAACGTTCCTTAAACGGGTAGGACTTACTCTGAACGAGAAGGACGTACTACAACGTGGTACCTAACTTTTATCATGCGGCGCATAGGCACTTTTAGTGACCGTTTGGACGTGCTACGAACGGTATGGATGAACGGGCAGTTTACTCGTTCTGAACTGATAAACAACGTATTGCGGACGCGAATAAAGACGGAATTGACGGTAACGAGAACTTTATGAACTGCCCTAGCATCGTAATTCAGAAAATTATTTTTCAAGTTATAAGTTCCAACCCGACCAAAGCCCGTTCAGCATTTTTTTTTTAAACGGGCAAAAACGGGCAAGAACGTTATAGAACGACCTCTGACGGCCCCCTAAACCCTCACGACTCCAAAGGCAATGTAGGACTTGATGATGACGCGATAGACTAGCTATCAATAGCATTTCTTTATTACTAATATTGACCGGGGCTACAAGTACAATAACATCTGGATGATTAATTTGTTCACATTTTGCTTTTGACTCATCATTTGAATATTTGCATGCCTTGGAAATTACTATAGTCGCCAAATTCTTACCAATGCGTGATGTAGTACGGGATGAGGATGTTTCCAATGTAGGTGTCGATGTTTCTGCCAATGAACATAAGTAATCATACTTTGACTTTATTCTGACACGTTGGATTTGGCGTTTAATGTCTTATCCTAAGTTACACTCATTAAGACTTTATCATTAAAACAATAACAATTGAATAATTCGAGCATTGAATTTCTAATTACTATCATACACGATAAAGTTTCTTTCTTTTTTTCTTCTTTTTTTTATCAAGGGATTTCCATCCACCTAATATAGGCAATTCAATAAAAAAAATATATATATCTTTGGGATCTTTTACTGACTGGCACGTCGAAGGTTGTAGTTATATTTAATTAACGTATTTTCATAAGAGAATTGAGCTAAACTTTATTTCAGAATGATAAATTTCCGGCTCGCGCTTCGCGCTCGCGAGGTTAACCCTAATGGCTCGGTCACAGCTACACGACGCACGGCCAGCGCACAAAAAGATAGAAAATAAGCTCTGTGCGTCGTTGTGCGTCGAACTTTCTGATAATTTTGGAGAAGGTAATGCGTGTGTAGGGCGCTCCCACAGCGCCCCCACAGCGCTCCTACAGCGCTTCCACAGCGCATACACTGCGGACATATTAAAGCATCCAACTAATCATGCTAATACACAGCTTGCTCTGGCTGTCTACACGAATGACCCGCGCAGGCACAGCGCACAACCTGCGAACAAAAGTGGTAACCCCTCACATTGACGGTTCGATTGTTTGCAATGCATTTTGCGAGTGTCAGCTCACTCGTCGAGCGCGCTAAAAGAACGCTTTTTGATTCGTCGTTGTGCGCAGGTGTGCGTCTGAAAATTTTGAGCATGCTCAAATATCTGCTTCGAGCTCGACGCATGGATGGAAACGCCGGCAGAGCGCCAGATTTGCGCAGAGGGCGCAGCACCAGCGCCAGACATTCGCAGAGCGCGCAGCGCCAGCGCCAGACACACGCAGATCACGCGTTAAGCATTCGTGACGTGTGCGTAGGTCCAAGCGTTGCGAATGCATTACAAACAATCGAACCGTCAATGTGAGGGGTTACCACTTTTGTTCGCAGGTTGTGCGCTGTGCCTGCGCGGGTCATTCGTGTAGACAGCCAGAGCAAGCTGTGTATTCGTTGGATGCTTTAATATGTGCGCAGTGTATGCGCTGTTGGAGCGCTGTGGGAGCGCTGTGGGACCGCTGTGGGAGCGCCCTACACACGCATTACCTTCTCTAAAATCATCAGAAAGTTCGACGCACAACGACGCACAGAGCTTATCTTTTTTGTGCGCTAGCCGTGCGTCGTGTAGCAGTGACCGGGCCAATAGATTACGACCCATTTCGTGATGCCTTTATAAACAAAGTGATTATTAGTATATTGCGGCTATTTTCCGCTCTCTATTCATTCTCACATTTTTAAAAGGGAGGTGGTCATCAGCTTCTAAAGGAATGGCTAGCCATGCATCCGGTAAATTTGCCATGAATCGGTAAATACTATGCATGACAAAAACTTATGCATGGTAGTAAAAAAAAAAATGATTTTTCGCCACTAAAATTCCACCATTCTACAGTGCGTCCCAAAAAGAACTATACACTTTTGAAATGGCTATCAAATAAAAAATATATGATTATTGGGGAAAAGGTTTATATGTTTATAAAGCTCATATCCTCAACTATCATTATGACAAAAAATAACGCATTCTTCAGTGAGTACTACCCGCTTATGTGAAGGACACAAAAAACAGCCTGCGCAGGAATTCACTATTCATTTATCACCTTTGTATGGCACGCCACCAGGGAAACGAAGAATAATGGAATGACTCAGCTAACATTGTAAAAGATATACCGAAAGTCAGAAATAAACAATCAAAATCATACACAATATTTTTTTCACCGTTTTGTTTTCATATGATTGATTTTTGCTTTAAATTCAATTCATTTTTGTCTTTGTTGGCCGATTTATTCCATTATTGCTTGAATCCCTCTTGGCGTGCCATACAGAGGTAATTAATGAATACCGAGTTCCCGCGCAGGCTAATTTTTGTGTCTTACACAAAAGTGGGCATTGTTCACTGAAGAATGGGTTATTTTCGGAATTTTTGTGTCATAATGATAGTTGAGGATGTGGGCTTTATATATATCTACACTTTTTTTCCCATATATTTGTTTATTTGGTAGCCATTTCAAAAGTGTATAGTTCTTTTTGGGACGCGCTGTATAAGAAAAATGACACTCATGTTTGTTCGTGCATCGGTAGGACTAGTGAGCATGCGGTAACTATGGAAACTAGTCTAAACCAACTCGGCTGCGCCTCGTGGGTTTAAGAGTTCCATAGTTACCTTATGCTCACAAAACCTACCGATACTCACATCTGTGCATCATTTGTATACTATAGTGGCCAAATTTTTACCTAAGTGAGATGTAGGACAGGATGTGGATGTTTCCAATGTAGATATGACAGGTGTGGATGTTTCTGCCAATGAACATAAATAATCATACTTTAATTTTATTCTGACAAGTTGGATTTTGCGTTTAATGTATTTTCCTAAATTACACTCTTTAAGACTTTATTATTAAAATAGTTACAATCGAATAATTCGAGCATTAAATTTCTACTTATTATACACGATAAACTTCTCTCTTTTTTTAATGAGAGATTACCATCCATCTAATAAAAGCAATTCAATAAAAAAAAGATTCAGGGCCTTTTAAAATTTACGTATTTTCATAAGATAATTGAGGTAAATTTTGTTTTCAAAAAAAAAAAAAAAAAAAATTATATAGCTAATACCGGGTAAAATAAATTAACACTTCAGCACCATAAGCCCCGAAAGGCAGACTAGAGTGCTTTAGAATTCCCACTTTTATCATTATCAATAGAAGTAGTGTTAATTATACTTTCAATAATTCGGAAGTTAATCAGTACATTTTGGATATCTCCCTTGATGATTTTCCTCTCTATGTGCTTTTTTTCCTTACCTTTACTTGTTTCAGAACTTAAATTTACTAACGAGAAAGTAAGGAACTAACCAAGTAGATACCACCTTTGTCTAATATTCTTACCAATGCCTGATGTAGTTAATAGACCTGCTGTACGGGATGTGGATGTTTCCAGTGTAGATTTAACAGGTGTCGATGCTTCTAAACAATAATATCATGACAAACTGCATGTTATTTATACAATAGTAATTGCAACTAACATTATTCAAAGTATGGCTATCCACTCATGACGTCACACATTACATAATGTCTAGCGTTTTCGGTTGGGCATGTGTAATATTTCTGACAGTGAAAAATAATCATTATAAAGTCATCCAATACTAAACAATTTTGACTGCTTATTGTAGATCAAAAGAAAGAGATACGAATGTGGAATATTTTTTTAAAATTAATCTTTAATAATCATGACCCATTAATTCTTTAAGTTAATATTAAATGAATGTTAAGCATTCCCAATGAGAATTGTTCAGTATCTTAAAGTATTCCTCGATATTCAAGAAAATCCATTTTTACTATTTCTATTGATTCATTGACGATTGATTTTTTTTTTAAATATATATTTCATAAAGAAATAATTTAAAAAAATCAATGTAGTTGACAAGAATTTTCTTATGTCACAATTTGTTTTTGTTGTTTAATTAATGTTTACTATTTGCTTAACATCGCTAAGTATCTATTTAATTGATAGGGTACAATGGTGAAACTCAATAGTTTAAATCTCATTTTGCACATAGTCTAGATATTGCATTATCTAAACTGTACCGTAGATCCATACCTGTATTTCCTTGTTGTGTTGTTGGTAATTCTGTAACTAACCCAACCGTAGTGATTGCTGTTAAAACAATTTAAATAGACATAAGTATCATATCCGATTTCTGCATGTTATAGTTTCTATTTTCTATATCTTAATATTAATTAAATCTTAGTTTTGTAATGGAAAAAGTAAGAAAAACGTGTAAAAAGTTCTGGGGAAAATATAAGACATCTTCATGATTTTCACTGATGATCCCCACCTCAGAAAATAATAATAATAATGAGGGGGGCCTTTGTCTCCCCTTTGTTAAAAAAATGACGGGTTCTGGTCACCATCTGCTCTCAGGAATGAAAAGTGACAAGTTTCTCCTTCCAGAGGATATGAAAATGATGGACTACACTATGAAAACGAATGAAATATAATAATATGCAGAAAGGCTTGTATTTTTTCATCTAAGAGGTGGCTAAGTAATGTTTTAATCAGGAAGTCTCATCAAAGTGTGCAGGAAAAAATTAAGAACTTACGATTTTGGCAAAGACTTCCAATGAACCCATTTGGACAACTACAGCTAAACGACTCCATTGTATCTATGCATGTCCCTCCATTTTCACATGGTGCGTTTGTGCATTCATCAACAACTGATGAAGGTTGGAAAAGAAAAAAAAACAAAGAGAAACCAAAAATAAAGTAAGGGAAATGGGATAATACAATGAGAATTGAGAGAGATACGATGAGAGAATATTTCCCCTATATTTAAAGGGGTTATTCATTATGAGAGAGTCGGGGTTTATACAGTTGATCATCGATCCGCAAGATGACAACATTCAGTCTGCGATCCATAATACAGGCGCAGATCCAAGAAAACCGAATTGAATGCATTTCTCGGGCCCAATTGTCTGGGGACAAAAAGCGGCTATATTGTATTTACGCATGGGCCCGATAAAGTCATTGTATGACATCGGTCTGCGTCCGCTACTTTAATATCAGACTTGCATTAAAGGAAGTAATCTGAAAAAACTATGATATGTCCTAGTCCTGTACTGCGTGAGCGTGCTTCCCAGAAAAAAAAAATAGGCTATAAATAACACAGTTCGAATCTAAAAACCATTGAGGTTTTAATGTTCTACTTACATTTTCAGTGACCGATCCAGGATTATAGGGGCGGCTATTTTACTGGACAACTAATTTATCTAAAATATCAACTCTGACCTTGTATCAATGTAACATTGAAGTAAAACCCTCGTGTGCAGCAAGGTTGGTCTGATCGAAGAACAAGTGTCAGCATCTGTGTGTGAGAGTAGATGTCGTCCGGTAGGGTAGATCCCGTCAATTGGTAAATGGGTGGATCATCCATTTCAAGGATGAAGAGGGTTGCTGTTCCAATGTCGAAGTCGAAAAACTGTACCTTGATGGCCGTATTCTGAAGGGTTTTGTCGATATACCATCTGACGTTGATATCGCCTCCAGGAAGTATAGGATAACCAAGGGTGGTGAACGATCTCGAGGATGAAGTGTCGTTGAGTTCGATTGCGATTCCGAAAGAAGCAATGGGTTTGGGGCCAGGGTCTGCGATAAATTGCAAAAAATTTATTTTTTAATTAAGCTGTTTCTATTTAGATCACGGTTGTATATTAACTGCAACAATACATAAATGGCCAACTACATAGACTTCTATAGAAATGAATTCAATTCTAAACCTATAGACGAATTCGGGTTGCGTTTCATGTACATTTTCCTTTGTTGCGCACACTGCAAGCCCCCCAAGCTATGGCTGCCACAAGATAAAACATCACCCAAACCGAATTCATCTCTATTGTAAATCTAATTCTCACTGCATCACAAACCCACACTAGAAACAAAGGTTCAAATTTGCACCGTTCTAAAGGGGAGGGTCCACGAGGCCAATTTTTCTCATATCGTATTTTCTTTCATTAGGATGATTTTTTGCTGATAAAAGAAAATATGATATGAGAAAATCGGCCTCGTGGACCCTCGACCTCGTGAACCCTCAGCCTAGTGGGCCCTCGGCCTTTTGGACCCTCGACCTCGTGGACTATCGGTCTCGTTAGAAGACCCCATTATAAAGGTGTGGGCTATACAATGGTACATTTGAGAGTACATCTAAAGGTGCACCTTTGCACAGTAGTTTGAAGGATTACACCGTAAAGGTACAGATCTGTCATTGACAGTTCAAAGACCTGTGCATACTTTTAAATTATTTATCATAGACCCTGTATTAAAAACATATATTTCAGCGAATTTTTTAGCAAGTGAAGGGTATAACATTATGTTACCAAAAGTATAATCTTGCACCATAAGACCGTTTCCGTCGCCTGGGTAACCATGTTTATACACATCAAGTATCATCTCATGAGTTGGTGATAAAGAGACGACGGGTGAATGAGAAGAGATGTTAACCTGGATACTCTGTGCATCTGCAAGGTCCACCCTATTACCAGACTCTAGTGAATAGATAGAAACGGTCCCGGCCGGTAAATCGAAGTGCTGGAACTCAACACTAGCTGGTGCATCTCTGCTTGTGAATCTCATCCTGCACTGATATCTCACATTCTGTAAAGACTGGTTGAAGTATGGCGTCACGAATTGTATAGTCTGGGTATCTTCCTGAATAACGGTTGGGTTACACGCAGGCAGTATCAAGTATTGACCAGTCCACAATGAATGATCTGTTGGATAGACACAGTACACTTTTAGAAAAAAAATATACATAGACTACTGACTATGGGATTACTCGTCAGTTACCAAAGGTTTATTGAAAAGAGGGCAGAAGTTAACGTCGGTTTACCCGAAGGCTTGTCATGTCAGAGGCACCATTAACAGTTTTTTTTTTTTAAACAAAACATTGGATATGTGAATATATCCTACCGATAATCGACAGCTTGACAGTCACGCCGACGCCAGGTTGCTGATCTTGATTAATGTAGAATGTCATCCGCATCTCGTCATCGTACGAATACCAAGTGGTCGACGACACCGTATCGGTCATACATACCCATTCTCCGTAAGTATCAAACGTATCAAAGATGCAGATCGTTCCCTGTCCAGGTTCCATTACCAAGATATCTATCTTAATCCACGTGTAGTTTTTTGAGGTGATGAACCAGTGCAGTCGACCCTCTAGGTCGGTCGAGGATGACAGGTTGACACTCTGTATGGTTATACTTGGGTAAGCATCGGAGAGTTCGAAAGCACCACCGCTTGATCGGACGAGCGAATCTTGAAATCGATCTATAAGGGACGTATTATTTTTTTTTAAAAAGGGTTCAATTTGTCACCTTTCAAATTTTCTAGACCATTGCTTCCTTATAAGAATAAAAATGGACCTAAAGACCCCTATAGAACCATTCTTATATCTTAGATATTTTTAAAACTATTATTTTGAAGCCATTAATGGTTCTTTGTAGCCTTGATCCAATCAGTTACATTTCCAAGTTTAGAGATTTTAGAAGGAGATGGTTCGCATTATTATGAGAAAAGAAAATTTTGGAGTCATCTGCAAAAAGTAGGCCTATAAGGGATAAAAAATATCGTTAATACAAGTAATGAAGAGAAGAGGGCCGACAAGGCAACCCTGCGGTACACCACAGGTAATGGGAAATGTGGATGAATTACAGTTATTAACCGACACAAATTGAATTTTATCTTTTAGGTAACTCCTGAACCACTCCAAGGTCTTCACTCTAATACCATAATTAGATAGTTTATGAAGAAGTATTTCATGGTGTAAAGTGTCGAAGGCCTTGGAGAAGTTCAGGAATATACCTTCAGTGTACCATCCTTTATCAATGAAAGTTGTAACCTTTTCGATAAAAGACAAAATCGCATGCGATGTGCTGTGATTTTCATAGAACCCTAATTGATATTTTGAGAAAACATGGTTGTTTTTGTATTAAAGCATTTTAGAAGATTAAGTCATGATCACTTTAATATGAATGATTCTGTGTGCAAGATTGATTTTAAAAGACGCGATTCTTTACACGCATAATAGCCTACCAAAGGCGTATCCAGGGGAGTAACAAGCGTGCATCCCCTACTCGAAAAACCACTAATTGATGGTACATTTTAATCGTTTTCCTTATCCTCTCCCCCCCCCCCACTCCAATGTTCAAATCCTGAATTTGCTGCTGACAGACAAAAGGCACAAAATATTTGTCTACTCACAAAGGTTCACGCCGTATTAAGCAACATTAAAATTGGTATGAATGAATGCAATTTTCTTTGTAATGTGCAACGATAAAGAGCTTGTGTGTTGATTTGCTGAGTTTTGGCGCCTGAATATCTTAAAGGATCTTTGTCTGGGACGCAGGTTTCTAGCTCAAACTTACGAATGTATTACAAAATATGGTGAAAGGTTCAGGTCCCCCCCCCCCAAAAAAAAAAAAAAACAAATAAATAAATAAATAAATAAATAAATAAATAAAAAAATAAAAAATAAAAAAAAAATAAATGAATTTAAAAAATAAAAAAAAAATGGTTCGACAAAATCACACAGGATAAGCTTAAATAATTCCGACACAGAATTTGGAAGAAGAAAAAGAAAAAAAACGTGCTGCCATGACCTTCCGAAAAGAGTAATTTGACTTGCAAGAAACTAGAAAGAACTTTAAACCTGAACTTTTACATTTTACGAATAGATTTATATTACAATACTCGCAATGAAAGAAAGTATAAAGGGATCTGAGCCATGATGAACTGATTTAGGAATCATTAGTTTCTGTAATGATCAAATCGTTATTATTCCTATGATGCAAGGTGACGGCACATCGTTAAAAATGTCCAAGATATTTTTGAAGACCGATACTTAGGTCAAATATTTATCAAAATAGTCTTCATTTGAATATTTTGATAATTGTTTCTTTTATTTATACGCCATGTACAAACATTTGGATGCCAAAAATATTGTGAAAACGCAGGAAAATAGTTTGCATCAAAATGATTGCAATACTTACCAAGAAATGAGAATTCTGCCTCTAAATATGAATAAGGAGTAGTGCCATCGCACCAATCAAAGCTGATCTTCACACGTGAGGAGTCAGAATAGATCGGATCAATCAAGGAGGATATTCCTGAAAGGCTGAGCAAATCCTCGCTGGTGTTACGATTGATAAAGGTTATTGTGTCATCTGAGGGTATCTGAAGAGCTAAGAAGGTAACGTTTAGAATAGTTTCCGAAGGACTGGATACAAAAACTTCACATGTACAACAGGTTCCAAACGAGTCGCAATCGGGAGGAGAGTTACACACTGGTTCAGAACTATTCAACGAGTAGATCACTTGGGAATTCACAGGGGTGAGGATGATGTCACCAGTCGTCGATGCGTCTATTGAGAAAGAAGTAATGTATTTAAAAAAAATAGAGTTATAGAACAAATATATTTACACAAACTTAAGAATATTATATGAATGTTTCACTGGTGGTAGAACGATTTGCAGTAGAAGGTTTCACAGTGCACCAAATATTCTTTCTTAAGGTTATGAGAGTGGATAGGTCCTCTTCAGCACCACTCAAATCCTCAAGAAAGAATACTTGGTACACCGTGAAACCTTCCACTGTTCAACTTAAATATAGTAGGGGAGAGCGGGGTTATATGGAACATTTTTCACAAAAATGGCCATAAAACAAAAGCAGATTTATTTCAAGAAACAATAAACAATCAGCTGGAGTGTATATATGTATGCTACAAATGTACCCCATTAAATTCTTAAACATAGTGATGGTTTCGGAAATAATCCATCTTCAACAAGACCATGTCAAGTGTTCCAACTAACCCCACACACGGGGTTAGTTGGAACAAGGTATGGGGTAAGTTGAAACATAGTGCATGGTATCTTTAGAATTGTATTTAAAATTCCAACAACATAATTGCAAGGGTTCAGCTAAGTTGCTTTAATGATTCCAATTAAAATATTAAAGATTGGTGTTCAAATTATTTTTCTACGTCATGTTTTATTACACTTGATAGCATCCATTGACATACAGATATTCTGAAGTCCTGTGAAGTAGCTTTCTGCCATATATTTTGTTTAAACCAAAATAAAATTGTCCAATGTGCACTAATATACATGTATAGGAATATTTTGAAACACTTTCGTGAATTATGTGATTTTTAATTTTTTATTCAGCTGAAACCTATTTACTTAGTACATGTTCCAACTAACCCCGTTCAAAATGTTCCAACTAACCCCAGAGGCCCATTTGACATTTGTTAGCTTACAGCACAAAAGAGGGACAACAACATGCCATATATTTAACCTTGTTTTGTAGCTTGGTATAACTGTTTGTTATACTAAAAAACTGGCCAACTTAATTTATGATCTTCTCTGAGATAATAAAACATTTGTAAAAATGACGAAATTTACTCAGAGGGTGAAAAAACAAACATTGCTTTCTAACTTCACGAGGCTTGAAACATGTGTGCTGTCTAAAATGTGGTGGATGGCAGTTGCTAATAGCAACAACCTGAGGGTAGATTTGCATAAATATATTTATAGCCGTTAAAGAAAATTACAATGTTTCAACTAACCCCGTGTTCCAACTAACCCCACTCTCCCCTATACTATTGCTAAACTATTGATTGGACGAGTATTCATTATCACAATTCGACTCGCAAAGATCTATTATGACTTATTATGGATGATAAACCACTTTTATTCAATTCATTATACCATGTAAATGATCTATAATTTTCTTTACATTTTCCAATATAGATAAAGTAACATAAAAAGCAGCTATATGAGACAACAGGTGATGGAATTACAATCTTCGGTTTAATTATCAATAAATCATCAGCCTCCTTATAATGATACTAAATCATTCAAATAAAAATTCAGGATGAAAGAGACCCTCATTTCATATAAATCATTTACGTTATATGTTACATGACACACGACTGCTTGAAAACTATCCTGTTATTAAATAAAATATTTTAATTATTGATTTTTTCCTTGTAGGTCCTTAAGCTGCTATTGTGTAATTTGAAATATACATGACGTGTAATAATTTTATTCTTTCTAAATTTGAGAGTGTTATTCTTTAAACCTTTGATACGGTGTATAGTTTATGAAGGAAGAGTAATAGCATTATCATAATCATAATGATAATGAACCATAACGCACATCATGCACAATAATGAATTTAAGTCCGTAGGCACTAAACAGTAGAGTATATCCTAACGCAACGTATTTATCCCTCGAATAAGACCTTTAACCCGTTGTATACTGAGAACTTTTCATAAAGCCGAATGCGTCGTGATTGTCAAGCATGGTTGAAAGAAATTCTTTTTATTTACAGATGAAACAAAGACAGCTTTAAATAGATCAATGTCAGATAATTCAAATTATATAAGGTCTTTATATGTTTATGCAATCATGAGTGAAAATAAACGGTCGACAAGAGGGATGTTCTATGTTTCTTCAGCCCGCATATATGCGGGCTTAGTATACAACGGGTTAAAGTGTATTTCCGAATACTTAGTAGGGTATATGCAGGTAATATGGGCTAGCAGGTAATATGGGCTACGTGAAGCAAATCATGTCGTGACCGGTGACCAGTGACCGCGGCGTGAGCGTCATATGTTGTTCATATGAACTGTTCACGAAAATCTATCGTCGTGAGAGCATCTGATGCCGAAATTTCTCTGAGAAAATTGCTGAAAACTAACAAGGTAGGTAAACATTACGGCATTTTTTTTTACCCTGATGTAAAATTTGATATTTCACAAAATGTGATGGTGAAAAAAGTGTTTGAGGGGGTAACCTCAATAGTTTGTGTAATAGTAAGCTTATAGCTTCATTTTGATCATAATAGCGTGTACAGGTCAATTTGTTGTAATAAAAGGGCGCAATGTGGCATTGAATGCTTGCCTGACATAGCAACAATTAGTGCAGGTAATATGGGCAGTCCAAAATGGCGGAATGGTTCTGGTACTTGGTATTGGGATGAGGCATCAATCTCTTCTTTAAGATTTTTATTTTTATATTTACAGTATATTATTGATAGAAATAACTTATTGTAGGCCTATATTGATTTGTATAGTGAAAATAATATTGAAATAATGATTTTTTTTTAATAGGCCTAATATACAAAATACAAACAAAAAATTGAATATCTAGTCAAAGTATTTACTGAAGGGTCTTATAATTTCAAATGATATTTTAAAGTTAATGATTTTCAATATTTTAAGCAAATTTCAGACATAGTAGACTCATTGTAGTTTTTAAAAATACATTAAATACATATGCCCTTTTACCTGCATATGCAGGTAATATGGGCACTTTGGTGATGACGTCAACATTTGAATATTGCAGACAGGGGGGGGGGGGGGTTGGTGATGATTGTTTTTCTTTACAATAAATATTAGAGCAGTAATTATTGATTTATATAAACTTAAGATTAGGCTGTGTGTCATTTTGTAATTTTATGTAAATTATGCAAATGAGCTTAGGTGGCCCATATCAGGCCCTACCTGCATGTACCATATTATACCTGTAATGAAATAGTCATCATTTGGCCAGTTCAATGTTAATTCTTCTACATTATGCTTTATAGAGCGTTATTTACTTTGATATGATTTTTTACAGTTAGATATTATAAGAAGTCAACATTATAACGAGAGAGTAGGTGAGTATGTAAAGCCATTATGATTTCTTCATATTTCACTAAAATAGCGGGATACAAAAACAGACCTGCTAAAGCCGCTTCTATTCAAGTTTTCCCTTTAAAAATCTGCAATGAGATTATTTGTAAACATAATTTTGGCGAGGATTTAAATTCTGTATGTCTGCAGAGTGCAACATGGCGATATGACATATTTATGAAATATAATATACATCAACGATCAATTCTTACGTGTGAATGGTTCGTTTAGTAGTATCACGACCCAAGCACAAATCGAAAAGTAGAGACACATATCCATTTTATATCCATTCTAGAAGGTATTGGTCTACATGCTTGATTCCTTGAAGCAGATAGTGCACGGAGCGAAGTCTGGGAGTGACATACACTGCACAGAACATGATCATTTTCACTCGTACAAAGTACCCCGATTATGATAATGTTCCTAATCAAAACATTGATAAAAATTATTTGTTTAGGATAATACTCTGAAATCTACAACGCAATTGTAAGGCGACCACTGGCGTCCTGGTTTTGTCAGTCAATTTAACAAAATAATGATATTTATTCAAGGTCGCATTACATTAATTAGCATAATCAAATTGGGGAAAAACCCCGACCGCGTATCAAAGATGAGGTAATGGTTTGGAAAAAGTTCATATAAAATCATTGATAGATATTAGAAGAAATTATTTGTTACTTTTATAAAGAGTAATCATTAGTGTTTCAGATGAGCCCTTTATGAGAGCTGGAATGGGTGCCAGTTGAATTTTATGGAGAACTTATTTCATGGTGTAAGAACCCTCAACCGGAAGTCGTGATGGCACCAAATCTGATATAGTCTCATTCCAGGCTGATTTTAGAAAAAATGAGCCAAAGAATGTCACTTGATATTTTGATGAGATAAAGATAACATTACTACCGAATTGTAGAATAAGTTTGAATATTCTCATTATAACCAGTTATTTTTGAAGATTTTTTGCATTTTCATTTTTAACACATACCTCTTTGGGTGAGGAATTAGGCTAATGGCCCCTCAATGCTCGCGATCCTTGTCTTTGTTTGGGGGTTTCTCTCGACCAGTACCCGAGCCCGGTACCCGAGGAATGACGTCATTCATTCGAAGCTCGTCCAACATACTTATTTGAACATAACGGGCCGTATTCACAAAGGTGTCCTTATATATAGACTATAGGATGGTTGCTCAAATTGTGACTTCTCCCAGGGTTAGCCATCCCACCACACTTTAGGGATATGATAATATATATAATAATATATAAAGCAAATTCTAAAATGTCGCGTATCTTAGATTTTGCACCAGCATTCAAAATAGAATTTAAGAATAATAAACATTACGAAAATCGATCAACTTGGCAATGTCCCCATTTGTTGCGTGTATTACACATTTTACCACCTATCAATAAGTGCGTGCAATGCCACGAGGCATTCTCAGCCTCGTTCGGTTTTATTCGTTAGTCGTCTGAAAATTTTCCATTTCGAAGGCACCGATTGATCAGGATTCAGGTTAATGTGCTTATAAAAACAATAATCATGTACACATGAAGGGTCAAAATGACAATGACAGCAGAGCTGTATCAACACATCATTAATCTTGCGATGTCCGATCCTGATGTGTCGATATAACTCTGTTGTCATTGTCAAATTTATCCCTTCAAGTGTACATGATTGTTGCTTTTATATTTCTCTCCCCACCCCCTATGTCTCTCTCTCTCTCTCTCTCCCACGATGGCTAGGAGGATTGGAAGGGGAAGAGGCGGTACATGAATGAGCATTTAGTTGCATGTAAATAATAGAAAAGTAAATCTATTTGAATATGTTTTGTGTTGTAGTTAATTGTTTTGGAGAAAACTGCAATATTTTCTTAATCATCAAATAGCAAAAGGAATCAAGTTTTTTACGTTACTCGTCAAAACCATGATACCGACTGCCTAACCTGTCTGTACAAAGCAAGAATGGAGTGCAAAATGAAATTTTAGCCTACATGAGGGGCACATAAGAGTTAGATACAATTAAAAATGACTTATGCCACTTGTTCCAGTTGCCATTAAAAGACAGCAGCGTGTGGTTGCGTTTCAAACGAGTGGAAATTAAGGATACCATTTGTTTAAATTTGTAGTTCTGGAATGAATACAATGATCACATTTCTCTTCTCTTCTTTATAATAGGGAGAAAATAAATTAAGGGAGTAGTAATTTCGTTGCAAATTAAATGCCAGACCCAAGCCCGCACCTGTTTCTTGCAACAAAATGATTCAGTTGTGTTCGCATTCATACTCTTTCATTAGCAATAGTGATTCGAACTTAGGTTGTGGTTCTCTCAAATCATTGATAATGTTTGGTTACTAGTTATGACTGGATATTCCTGATGTTGGACATATTTTGAAAAGTTTAGGTAAAGAATCCATGATTATGATGTTTTCTATATAGTACTAAGTATAAAACTAATTTGGGCCCAATAATTCTGTCTCAACAATCACTTTCATTTTTCACTGGGAATCAAAGACGTCGAGGTTTGATCCGTTTGTTACATACCGCAACTATCGCTAGGGGTAAGAAATGTGAATTGTTTTGAACGAGGCCGCATAGATCAATATGACGGGTACATGCCGTGCATTTGCTGTTAATATACGTAAACACACAGTTAATGCCGGCCTTTTCAAGTTGATTCACAGAGTCAGTTTGCAGTGAGCGGTGATATTTATTTATTTTTTTCTAGCTGTATTGCCAAATTAGAAGATGCGCGACATATCGCATTGATGTTGCCCTGTTTTAAACGATTTTCATATATGACAGGAGCGGTGGGATTTTTCACACCGCGCGAAAATGGAAAACTAGCGACATTATCGGGAACCATCCCCTAGTCTATTAAGTTAAGCTTAGCTTATAAATGGTTTATCTATGGATAGCAAAATGTGACACATTCCGGAAAAGTGGATGTTCGGTTTATCAGAAATTTTTGGTACTAAATGTTTTGGTACTGATGAGCTGATGAGTAGTCATTAAAACGTGTAAAGATTCGGGCCATGGGGCTGATCGCTCCCCCTTCCAAAACTAAAAAAATTAGACAACCTTGAGTATAAAAGGTAATAGTGGGAGACTAAATATTCAACATACTCTATTTTCCTCCCTCTGGAACAATTTTAAGTGATTTTGCAGATGAACAAAATACAAAAAACGACAAAACTCCGAGGGCTACATGCCGCACTTGCATAGTGCTTACATATGCTGTGCCATCAAACTTCAGATCATATGAAAACGTTGGGCTTCTTTCTAGGAAACCAATATTTCACGCACCGATTGTCAATGGAAGGAATGCCCGAAAAACGGGAGTTTTGTTGAATATACTGGAATAAAAAAAAATCGAGAAGAATCATTTACTTAGTTACACAGGTTTTATGAGGTTAATGTATATAAAACAGATAAAACCTTGGGAAGAATATTTTACCCCTAACCCTCGCGTTTTGAGCTCTTAAAATCTCCCATTTTAGTCATTTTGGGTCTGTTTTCTGTGTGAAAATGTATTTTTGGTCAAACAGCAGTCACTAAAAGCTTTCTGTAAAATTCAGCAGCGCATCGATTTCCTAGTTACGCTGAGTGAAGTAAATATATTAATTTCTCTTTCCAATGATTTTAACTTCTTTGTGATTGGTCAATATTTTCCCCCGCCGTTTTTGATATCATAAAAAAAAAATATCATGATAAAATACTTCGATCCTGACTGCCACGCTTGCACTCTCCTTTACACGGTCTTTATTCAGGGCATTGTTATCGCGATATCGACGGTCAGACGTAGAGAGAGTCTATACCCACACACTAAGAAATAGAGGTTCAACTTAGCACCCTAAAGGGTGCACAGCTTTGTCGCTATACCTATACCCCTAAGGGTGCAAGTGTGCACCCCAACGATGGGGTGCAAACTTGCACCCCATGAGAGGGTGCAAAGTTGTACCCCTAGGGTGCAATATTACACCTTTTGGGGTGCAACTTACACCCCTTTTGCATTTCCTACTGAACTTATTGGTGTGAATGCACCCTTTAGGGTTCATTTCTGCACCCAAGGGTGCAGCCATGCACCCTGTCGGGTGCAAAGCTACACCTCTAGGGTTCCAGAGTGCACCCCTAAGGTTCGATTCTGGACCCAAGGGGTGCAACCCTGAACCCTATTGGTGCAAAGATGTACTTATGGGGTTCAAGATTGCACCCCTAAGGTTCAATTCAGCACCCATGGGGTGCAATCCTGAACCCTATTGGTGCAAAGGTGCACCTATAGGGTTCAAGATTGCACCCCTAAGGTTCAAGTCAGCACCCATGGGGTACAGTCCTGACCCTATTCGGTGCAAAGATACACCTATAGGGTTCAAGATTGCACCCCTAAGCGTCCATTTTGCACCCAGGGGGTGCAATCCAGAACCCTGTTGGGTGCAAAGATGCACCTATAGGGTTCCAGATTACACCCCTAAGGTTCAATTCTGCACCCTATACGGTGCAGGATTTCACCTCTCGGGTGTAGAATTGAGCCTTATGGGTGCAAACTTGAACCCTTTTGGGTGCTAAGAAGATACACCTTTAGGGTTCAAGATTGCACCCTGAGGTTCAATTCTGCACCTGAGAGGTGCAATCCTACACCATATTGAGTGCAAAGGGGGTTGCAAAAATAGAAAGAAAGAAAAAAGTTACACCAACAGGGTCGAATATTGCACCTCGCAGCAGTCATGGGTGCTACAACAGAACATACACTCAACCTGATGCACATACCCCATGCACACTACGCTTCATCCAACCAGTATGCACATACAAATCACTTTACGCATAATAATGTGTCTAGAAAGATAACGTATAATAAAACTGGAATTTAGTGAACTTCATCAAGTTATTACTTTTAATTTCCCGCTCTAATTCGTATAATATTTATATATTTCGGTCATTTCACTGTAAATTATACATAAAAAATTGAAATAGTTACAATATGCTTAATAACATAACTTATTTGAAGGCCTGCGTTTCAACGATAATATCAAAGAACTCATTTATTTGTCATGACTATAATAAGTTTAAAACGGCAAGAAAATACACAGGCTGTTTGTTATACAAAAAATAAATAAATAAATATATATATATATATAAAATATGAAACTGTTCTACCGGTACTTTAGAAGCTACTACTTTATGACACTCAAATTTGTTACCTATATATCAAAGGCACATATGAATACTATGTTTACAAAGGCATTAATATGTACATAGTCTCTATAACAATCAACGCAAGTGTGTTTCAAAAATGCATACAGTATAAATTCACCATCGTGAAATTTATGGTTTAGCCTATGTAAGTTAAGCATTAATTCATCTAAGCACAAGTCATGGATACAACATGGAAGAATATACAAGGTATTAATGTAAAACAGTTTATGATTAAGACATTATATACAACAATTTAATGTTACGGTAAAAGCATGTGGCAACAATTTTTATTCAACATTATTTTGGCACCCTTCCAACCGGAAGTTAAACGTCAGTCAAACGTCAATGCTAGCCAATTCATATGTCATTTTTAGATAACCAGCATAACATCTAACTACATGTTATATCATGAACCATTACCCGCAATAAGTATTGCATCATTTTTTTTTCTATTTTTCAAGTCTTTTGTATGTTTTATTTAGTTCATATTGTCGACCATTTTGATATTTCTGAAAGGTAGAATTCTTCCTTTTCACTCCTGAGACGGTAAATGACCAGACCTGGTCATTTCTGAAACAAAAGGGAGACAAAAGAACAAGTGCGCAAAAATAAAATTTGATGAGATGAGGATTATCAGTCAATGAAATCATAATACATGTTTCACATTTCTCCTAAAAATGTTTTAGGTTTTGTTATACTTTTTTTTTCTTCTCATATGAATAATCGCCAAAAGATACCGGTACAATGAAAACAAAACAAAACGAACCAACACCCCAAAAAAGAAAGATTCTTTCGCGCCATTGCAGTGCTGCGTTGCTAAGGAGGATGCTCGCCAAAATCAGGTCATGATTATGAAACAAAATA
The DNA here is from genome assembly GCA_940671915.1 of Paracentrotus lividus. NCBI lineage: Eukaryota > Metazoa > Echinodermata > Echinoidea > Camarodonta > Echinidae > Paracentrotus > Paracentrotus lividus. The sequence goes on from CALNVZ010002100.1 coordinate 6,759,321, forward strand.
TGTAATAAAAGAAGCAAATTTGGAGTGTTGCAGAAATTACAAAACCGGCTATGCAATACAAGACTTGATTTCCCTTGGCAACGGCAGAAAAAAAAATTATCCTCTCTAGATCTTGGTGCTTTACTTTTTCATTGTACTTATCTTTTGGCAATTTTCAATTTGCAAAAAGGTATAAACAAAACGTAACAGGTATTTGAAACACATTTGTCAATTTCATTCACTGAAAATTCCATCCTCCAAAATTTCATTGTAGGGCCATTGTCTTTTATCTCCCCTTTTGTTTAAGAATTTATCGGATCTGGTCATGCAGTGCTCTATGGAATTACAAGGGACAAGATACCTTTTCAGAATATACCAAAATGGTCGCCAACACACTGCTTTTTAATTAATTATTTATAACATTAACCCTGTAAAATAGAAAATGCATCAATTAACTTTTCATCATGTTGCAATACTTGTTGAGGGTGAGAATAGGTATACGATGTTTCGCTATGTCTATTTACAGTGGCGCATTCAAATAGGGGCACAACAGGTATGGGCCCCCTCTATTATTTTGAATTATTTAAAACCAGTCACTGAACCCCCTATTCTTTAAATTTGGGCTGCAACCCCCCCCCCCTCCCTCCCTATTTCAAATCCTATACCACAACGTCCATTCTTTAGTATGTTTCGAAATAAGCAATATTGTCACGTTTTAAATATGTTGTAAGAACAATAAAAATTTTATAATATGTTCAGAAATATTTGATGGAAAAAAAAAAATCAGAAGCTGATTTGTGTAAAATGACAAAGCAATTTACAACAGATAATGACACATAGGCCTAATGTAGTGTAAAACTTAGGATTTGTAGGACAATAAAATATATTGACACACATGAAGCTACAAATAAATTTTGTGGTAAACTACCAACATAACCAAGATATATATATAAAAAATATATATATATATAATATAAGCATGTTTTCCTACCACATCGTGACATTTCAAACCCAATAATGCAAAGGAATCAAAGGGGCAGCATCTTCGTGAATGTTGACGTCTTTGATGATCAATGGATTCCTCTGATGACAAGGGCTGTAGGGTTGGCACCACCGGCTCCTAAGATGTAAAAAGACAAAGAAGATCTTTTAAATAAATCACAATCAGATTTGCTATTAGTGTTATTAGTGCAATAAAAGGCCTTTTTCAAGATGAAAACCTAACATTTTCGCGCTGCAAAATTTATTCCGGTACTTCAGGAAGACACAATGGAAAAGTGTTTCTTCTCCTATTGAACCCCCCACGACTCCGAAAAAGTTCAGGAATTGAGTGAGCTAGTGATGATATTTATTTCTTACATTTTCTTTCTTTCTTTTTTTATAACGATAATAAAGCATTTCCCTCTTTGTGTGTGTGAGTGTGTGTGTGTTGTATTTTATTTATTTATTTTTACCTTATTGATGAAATCCTTCTCGTTAAACGTCCGTGGAATTGTCGGTAACATGCAGCCATCAAATCTATATAGTTAGTAATGAAAATATATTTTGTTATAGTAAACTGATAGGGTCATGCCAGATATGTGCTACCAACATTTCTAGGCTTTTCACTGGAATGCTCATGGACCAACGCACTCAAACTATTAAAAAATATGAATTTTGACTTTATAGGCCTACATTAATTTTACAAATACAGTAAAAAAAAAAATAATAAAAAAATAAAAATAATAATAATAAAGATAGACACTAATATAAGTCTAATCAGTTAATATGATTAACAATAAAATATGATCCACAGGCACGTACCTATCGTCAGAACTTCTTTCCACCACAGCCTGTCCTATTTCAGAGTCTCTGGTGATCCATCCGTCACACCCGCAGGAGAGCCTCTGGATCCAAACAAAGACAATTATGCGATTAATATAAGATTTCAAACATTAAATATTAATAAAGTTGTACTCGTGTGCGGTCATCCAGCTTGCCTCAATATACATTTTCCACATTCCTATTTGTTGCTTGATTAGGCCCTTAAATTTGAGATATTTAAAGGGAGTAAAGTGGCCAAGTATTAGAGCACCACCTCAAGTCATAATCTACTCAATCTTGCCCCCTTTCTTTAATTATGGAACACAACATTATTTGAGCAATGTAGTCTAATAAAATATATCAAATTGATTGATAACACATTTATTTGTTTAGTACTCAAAACCAAGAAGTGAAACAAGTTTTTTTGTTCTCCTCAGTCAAAACATTTAAATTTCCGTTAGTGACAATTTTTATAGTTTAATTTAGGAAATGTAATCTCAAAAGATATATGTTACTGTATATTAAATTCTATGAGACCAGCTTTTATATAAAATTGAGCTTATAAGAACCCATAACACCATCCACGTCAGTTCAGTCTCGCTTTAGATGATAATATTTTTGAAATACGACGGATCAAACTTACTGTTGATAGCTTGGAATGTCCGGTAATAGTCTCTCAGCTACTTGTACTCTCGTCCCGATCCTGTCCATCTGCATGTATACACAAGTCATGATACAGGAAAAATAAGGAGAATTCTACAAATACATCTTGGTAATTGTGAGATGTTTGACAAGAAAATTGATCTCTTACTCTCAGTTTTGTTGAATATGCATTTTTACCGAAAATTGTATTTGAAATAGAAGAATAGTTCAACTTGATTTTTTTTTTTTTTTT
>CALNVZ010002100.1:6766955-6780988 GCA_940671915.1 Paracentrotus lividus
AGTACTCATGTTCCAGAAACCAAAATCAGGAATTGCCCCCAGCGCTTGCAACAATGTTTACTCTAAATAATGAAATACATCAGTATCCTACCAGGCAAAATTAACCATTACTACCACTTACAAGAACGCGTACAGGTGCTCACACAAAACACTTTTATATTGACTGCCCTAAAAATTTTGGAATTCTCTACCCAGAGACATGCGTGAGAAAATGCAGTTATTATTATAAATCACAAACTTAATATATTCTATTGATTATCATCGCATAGCTAACACCTAATATCCTCTGTTTCTCTAATGAACCCGATACGAGCTATCATCCACCAGATCAAATACAGACACCAAAGAGAACTTTACTCTTTCATCAACACCTATAAAAACAAAATCATTATTAAAGTCTTCGACACCCCCCCCCCCCTTTCCCCACCACTAGTCCCCTCCCGGGCATATTTCTTTCTCTCTAAGTTTGTTGTTCCTCTTTTTGATATAATAAGTTGAATTATATTTCCTTGCCTCATCCCGGCATTAGATATAATGTCCAGTGACAGTGCGTGCGCTGGTTAGTCGATTTTGTTCCCGTGTTGGGATGGGCAGAATTATTCAATTAAGAATATTTAATGGAATAAATTATTTTCCAAGATTTATTCAATATGAATTATTCCTTATGAATATGATTTCAGTTTAAAAAAAAAAAAAACCAATTATGACGATATTTCAATACATCATGGAATTCATTGCTAGTCAGTAAAAAAATAAAAAAAAACAAAAAAAAAAAAAAAAAAATGCGTTACATTTCTGTATTCTATTTAACTTAAAAGACCCCAGCGCGCTTACAAGCTTTGCGCTTCTTGCCTGGTTCGCTGGCAACTCTCTTATAATTGTCTTTCTCTGTATACTTTGAACAAAATGTTCTATGTTAGCATACTGATGTTCGTTAACCAGCGTGTTTTTATAATTCAAGTATTTTGACCGTGAGGTATTAGATGGTTTCGCTTTGTATTTGAGATAGAGATTATGTTTCCTATGTCATGTCCCATATCATTAAGCCTGTGTTTTGTGCATTATACACTCTAAAAACTGAAGTGCTAATTTATGGGTGCTCGTATAGTGACTGCACTTGAAGAGCTAAATCAGCACCTGAAGTGCTGTTTTAGCACTTACCTAAGTGCTAGTTTATCAACAACAAAATGTTCAATGTCGGTATGAGATTCGAACCGGGTTCACCTAGACATGGAAGAGTACCGCTGACGTTACCAATAGACCAACGGATATTTCTCAAACTGGCTTGAATTATGAAAGCATAGTACATAATTATGGCAACTTTGAAGAAAGTTCATCATGAAACAATAATTATGATCTGCTAACAATCGTGAGATGTGAATTGGTCTAACGTGCTCGTCAGCGCTTCTCATACATGGGACCCAGGTTCAAATCCCAACGAAGTCACGCCGCTTTTGCCCATTTTTGCTGAAAGTTTCAGCCTCTGAAGAGCTTAAAACAGCACTTCAGTTTTTAGAGTGTAGATACGACCTCGCCATGTTTACAGTGAATCTCATTACAAGGGATGGCAAACAAATAGTAAGGTTTGCTATTTTTAGAAAAATCCACATACTATGATGAATTTATGAATATGAATAAAACCTAATAAACTTATATACCCTATTTTTATCAAAGTTATGACTGATTATCAGGAGAAAAGCATCATACTATCTCATTATGATATCTAAGTACTGTAATCAATCATATGAAAATCAATTAAACACTCTATAAAATGTGTTATAAGAGAACAATGAAGTTAAGAATTATTTTGTAAACAATGGGTACGGCGTCCCATATTTTCATTGTTGGTAAATTACACTGACGATTGTTTTGTCCCCCTCCGGTGCCTCCTCTAACCTCCTTTTTATAGCTGCTCCGGTCCGTTTGGATTTTATTATTATTTTTTTTTTAAAGGTTTGACAAAAAATGAAACTTATTGGGGTTGAGGGCAAGTTCTTAATTAAATGTCAATATGATATTCGTCCTATACCTCTTCTGAATAAATGTATACTATTTTTTTTTACCCAGATGCATCAACGACTAACAACATCATCCTCTCTTCTATGAATTCCAAAGTGACTTATTCGTTCAACAGTTCCGAACCAGTGTGTAATTCTCCTCCCGATTGTGGAACATGTTGTACCTGTGACGTTTATGTATCGAGTCCTTCAGGAACTATTCTAAATGCTACCTTCTTAGATCTTCATATTCCTTCAGATGACAAAATAACATTTATCAATCTTAACACCAGCGAGGAATTGCTCAGACTTTCAGGAATATCTTCCTTGATTGATCCGATCTATTCTGACTCCTCCCATATGAATATTAGCTTTAATTGGTGCGATGGGACTACTCCTTATTCATATTTAGAGGCAGAATTCTCTTTTCTTGGTAAGTATCACAATAATTTTGATGCAAATTGTTTTCTTGATTTTGTGTTTTCATAATATTGATCTAAAATCTCTCTGTGTGACTTTTAAATAAAAAGAAGACCAAAATTTACGGGAAGTATACATGTAGGTCTTCATCTATACACTGTAAACATAAATTAGTCATTTGACTAATAAAATTTAGTCCTGCCCTATGTCTGAAATGACTAGAATTAATTAGTCGAATGACTAATGTTTAGTCATTTCAGACACTTTTGGATTTAGCCAGATGACTAGAATTAATTAGTCAGATGACTAGAATTAATTAGTCGAATTACTAATGTTTAGTCATTTCAGACACTTTTGGATTTAGCATGGAAAATATATATATAGATTTGTATTAGACTTTTCCATCCTGGTTTCTCTCTTCCTCTGTCATTCCCTCTTGTTCTCCTTTCACTTTACTTTGTGTCTTCCTCACCCTCTCACTCTCTTCCTCCTATGCTATTTAAGTGTATTGGCCTCACAAATTTGCCTTTTAGTACAGTAATAACACTATGATGTCTTGGCAGACTATTTATTGTGTAATCATCATTACAACAATTCAGAGTATCTCCTATCGTGATAATGTTAATTATTATGCTATATATTTTTATAATTTATGTTGTACTATGTAAAAATGAAATTTGTACTTTATTATTATTAATATTAATATGCATAGCCCGATTATGTTGAAATAAATCTGTTTTAAATCAAAAAGAGATTTAGTTGCTTCATTTCTTTTGTGTTTACATAAAATGTGGCCTTAAAATGATGACCAACTAAAATAAGTCACTAATATTTAGCTTTGTCTGACTTATTAATTCTAGTCATCTGGCTAAATCCAAAAGTGTCTGAAATGACTAAACATTAGTCATTCGACTAATTAATTCTAGTCATCTGACTAATTAATTCTAGTCATCTGGCTAAATCAAAAAGTGTCTGAAATGACTAAACATTAGTCATTCGACTAATTAATTCTAGTCATCTGACTAAACATTAGTCATTCGACTAATTAATTCTAGTCATTTCAGACATATGGCAGGACTAATTTTTATTAGTCAAATGACTAATTTATGTTTACAGTGATAAGATAGGCCTCCATTGGTTATGTTCAAACAGTCCTGGTTTCAACGATTACACGTTACTTTACACTAAAAATTATTTATGATAGAGGATAGATGTTGTTTATAACTCTTTCCCAATTCCTTTCCTTTCTTTACAATGTTTACAATCTGTCTTTACAATGTTTCTCTAATAAGAACTGAAATGAAAGTAAACTAATTTTGCAATGTTTCAAGACCACTGGCGTTCGGTGTGTATATACCATGTGGTTTATATAAATTTCTATAAATTTAAACTATATATACATATATATATATATATATATATATAAAGATTATCTACCAAAGATCGACTCGTCATGATGAGTAATGTAAATTTAATTGCCATTTTCAACATGAAATGATTTATTTCTCTCATAATATGCTGTTGATATAGGCTTTCATCAAACCTATGTTAAAATACATGCCTCATATGGATCCACGATTTTAACATAAAGGGCGCAGGCCCCGATGCGATAACGGCGCCAGCCCAAAACTTCCGATTTTAACATGTAAATTCAGTGCATACAGAGTGAGTAAAAAAAGTCACTGACGATTATCTGTTACTCAGACATGCGTGCAAAGATCCAAAAGAAAAGGGTACCAAAAATGCTTGGAGTATAATGGCTCTACCGAGACATATCATGAAACACGTGATTAAATGTTCAGGTTTCAAACAAGACAACTTCAAAATGATGAGACATTTTGTTTTGACTCACTCTGTACAGTCTGTGTCAAAAAAAATGGTACAGTCGGGGAAAAAATCATTTAGGTGTGAAATCTTTTCATATAATGTGTGTTTGTGGTACCAAATTAAAGCCAAAAGATTTTACTTGCTGATGCGCTTTGTCCTGTATAATCTGCTCTCGTGAAACAAAAGTTATGCTAAGTTTTGTGCGACGAGGAACAAATCGAAATGACGCACTTCTATTGTTCTGGAGCGCTGAATTCACGGTCATTATGCGAAATCGTACACAAAGGCATGGGACGGCGTGCGAAAAATGGATTTTTCTTGATTGTAGAAAATTAGTCATATCTCAAAAAATACTGCACCAAATGAGATGAAAAAAATTGCAGAAGAAAGAGTGATATTCCTGCTTTATGAAAATAACAAACAATACCACGTTGATATTAACCTTCACACTATAAAAAAATGTTTTCCAACTGTACCATTTTATTTGACACAGACTGTATAATAGGGGCGTCCTTACACCCCGCCTGTACCGCTATGAAGTACTGTACATGTAGATCTCTTTCTTCTTTTTTTTTCCGTTAAGAATTAGGCTTATACAAAATTATGGATACATAAACACATCAGCAGCTGGGAAGTATTGTAGTAGGGTACATGCAAGTAATATGGCCCCCTAAGCTCATTTGCCTAATTTGCATAAAATTACAAAATGACACACAGTCTAATCTTTGTTTTTATGAATCAATAACTACTGCTCTAACTTTTATTGTGAAGAAAAACAATTATCTCCAACCCCCCCCCCCCCTGTCTGCAATATTCAAATGTTGACGTCATTACCAAAGTGCCCATATTACCTGCATGTGCAGGTAATATGGGCACATGTATTTAATGTATGTTTTAAAAACTACAATGACTCTACCATGTCTGGAGTTTGCTTAAAATGATGAAAATCATTTACTTTCAGATATCATTTGAATTTATAAGACCCTTCAATAAATACTTTGACTATATATTTCCTTGTTTTGTATTTTGTACATATTTTTTTGTTGTTGATATTATGTAAATATTATTTCCATTATACAAGTCAATATAGGCGTACAATAAGTTATTTATATTAATTATATACTGTGAATATACAAAAAAAATTGTAGCAAAGAGATTGATGCCTCATCCCAATACTAAGTACCAAAATCATTTCCGCCATTTTAGATGGCGGATATTACCTGCACTAATGTTGCTGTGTCAGGCAAGCATTCAATGCCACATTGCACCCCTTCACAACAACGAATTGACCTGTACACGCTAGTATGATCAAAATGAAACTATAAGCTAACTAAATATACAAAACAATTGAGGTTACCCCCTCAAACACTCTTTCACCATCACATTCTGTGAAATATCAAATTTTACATCAGGGTAAAAAAAATACCGTAAGTTTTATTTACCTTGCTGGTTTTCAGCAATTTTCTCAGAGAAATTTCGACATCAGATGCTCTCACGACGATATATTTTCGTATACATTATGTTGCTCACACCGGTCACCGGTCGACGGTCACGACATGATTTGTTTCAGGTGGCCCATATAACCTGCATGTACCCTAAGCGATTTTATTAGTCCTCATATTCGCAAAAAGATTGTTTATTGATTTAAGTACAAGTCGCATTGTTTCGTCGAATCGAATTATGGGGGAAAACTGGAACGTTTTGTCCTCTTTCACAATATTTTTGTGAGCTATGTTGCCGGCTAGCAGACAAAGAACCTTTGAGACATACAAGCGCCGAACTCGGATTCAACTCCTAAGCTCTTTCTCATTGCTCATATAACCAATTAATTTATTTATATTCATAACAATTCTATGTTGCACGTTACGATCGAGGCGACACCCCATGAGGCAAACAATGTTTGGGGACTTTTGTATGGTGTCAGCAGCATACCTCGGGTTTAAAATGGGGGAGGGACTATTTATGTACGTTCAATATGGGATTTTTCAAGTAGGGGCACAAGCCTGGTACGCCCTTGAATACGCTACTGCTATGCGGGCGAAGAATCAAATCGAAAAGTCCTTTGAATAAAACGTGCAGGCAGTTTCATTGGTGTTAAATATAGCTCATTCTTTTAAAAATGGTTCTGAAAAAAGGCTCCTTAATTTCCCTCAGGGGATAGCGTCAAATTTTATTTAAAGAACCATTAAAGTTTCTTTAAAAATAATTCTAGAGGGGTGTTTATGTCCATATTTGTTCTTACATGTATGTTTAGTACATAAACAAATAAGCAAACAAACAAATGAATGTATTAAAAACAATAATAAACAAATTAATAAAGAAAGAAAATGAAAATGAAACAAGAATTTAATTCTTCGTCAAATTGGGGAAGCTTATCTGCAGTAATTTACGAACCTACTTTATTTCGGCAAATGTTATGGGGAAAACCGGAACGCTTTGTAGTTTTTCACAATATCTTCGTGTAACCTTTGGGACATTCAAGGGGCCAAATTAAATAGACCAGTTTACTAACATATTCCAAATTGTATGCATACTTTTTAAACAACTCAGGTTGTTCTTGACAACCTGAAAGCTTGCCAGAGGCTTGCCCGACATAGCAAAAACTAATGTATGCAAACTGGATTCCATGTATTGTAGTTCATTTTTTATTACAGGTTGCTTGAATACCTTGTTACTATGTCGCCAGGAAAAAGTATGCAAAAAATTTGAATATGTTAATAAACTGGTCTATTAACACACAAGCTCTTTATCGTTGCTCATCGCGAAGAAATTATATTTCTATTCATAAAGGTTTCAATGATGCACAATACAATAAATTGTTTACGCCTTTGACATCAATGAATGTGTTCTACTTGATTACACTAGTCATAAGATATAAGTTTTATTTGAAGATTAAATTTCATGGACATAATTGTATTCATAAGAAGCAGAATTTAGTTTTAAAGTAAACATGTACACTGTTGGTGATAAAGGTCGGATAGGCCAATTGCTTTTTGGCTCCAACCACATTAATTTGGTCCGGCTTTAATTTCTTGAATTTGTTTGTCCTTTCTTTCACATTTCATGCTCTTTGGGAACCTGGGTATATCTTGGACGTTCCTTAAACCATTTCTGGGGTTTGACATATAAATAAAGTTTTCCAAACCCACAATTTTCACTTTTTGTTCTCATTTTGCAGCCCCTTTTTTCCCTCAATATTACCCTAACGAAATTCGTCTGAAATATAGAGTTGTTATTATTCTTTAAGTTTAATCAAGGTTTATGGTTACAGGCGTAGGTCAATTGTCTATGGGAAGGGCCAGAGTTTAATATGATTTGGGTTCAAATTTGATTTTATTCATTTATACACGATGGAAATTTTTAACTTCCCCAAAAAATTTTTTTGTAGAATCACAGGAAAACAAATCATTAGGAACAAATAAATTACAGAGTGAGTCAATAAAAATGTCCCATAATTTTGAAGGTGTCTTGTGAAAAGTTTGAACATTCAAACATGTTTTTCCTGATATGTCGTGGTAAAGTCATTCTCCTTATTTTAGCATAATTATTTTGGTACCGTTTGCATGTGGATCTTTGCAAGCATTATTGTATTACAGACAATCTTCCGGAGACGGTGCGATCTCACTTGCCCCAAGTGGCCGGGTAAACAGGTAAAGATTAAAAGCAAATGTTCATAGAATATGTGCACACACTTACCCACACACCCTCTAAACACACACCCACACACACACGCACACACACACACACACACACACACACACACACACACAGATCCTCTGTCAAACATACGCACATCATCATACACGCACCGACACACACAGACACACACACAGTAAACCATTCACAATAAAATTTCCCAATTGATATTTTGTTTACCAAGACCATCACTGAATGTTTGGGACGTAGTAATTCCCCCAAAAATGTCTGTGAGTGTGTGTGTTTATCTATGTTGTGTGTGTGTGTGTGTGTGTGTGTGCTGGTATGGGTGAGACAGGGTATGTGCATGTATATGTGTGTATGAAGGGTGTGTGTGGTGAGGATGTGGGTGGGTATGTGCTTTGTGTATGTGTAAATGAGGGTACGTGTATGTGTGTGTGTCTTTGTGCGTGCACATAAGTAATAAATTCTCAATTCGATTATTCTTCACCCAGCCACTTGGGGCAAGTGAGATCTTACCGTCTTCTGAAGATTGTCTGTTATTCACTCATGCGTGCAAAGATACGAAAGAAAACGGTTTCAACATAATTATGCTAGGAGTATGACTCTACCAAGACATATCATAAAGCCCATGATTAAATGTTTATACTTTTATCACAAGACAACTTCAAAATGATGGAACATTTTTATTGACTCACTCTAAAAGGCTGAAACGAAATTATGGCAAAAATTTTTATAGTCAAGGGTTATTTATTTCCTTTATTTTTACCATAAAAGTAGAACAAAATATTTCAATTTTTCACCGGTCACACTTTTTACTCCAAACCCTCCCCTAGACAAGAGACCAAAGTTTGTAACCTGAAACCTAGATTAAAACTTGAAGACCCGTATCAAACGCAGTTCGTGGGGATAGGAGTGACGGGCATTGGTTAGGGAGGTAAAGTGGCTCAAAAATGAGAAGAATTACAAAATAGGCTTGTGGGGGCTGACAAACTTTTTTATTTTTCAATCCCCAGGGATGGTTTGTTAAACTTCCAAGATATAGCCAGGGTCCCGAAAAGGGAAAGTAGGGACAAACAAATTAAAGCAGGAACTTTAATGAATATCCCTGTCAAATTCCTATAGATCGATTCCAAGATCCGTCGGTCCGATCAAGCGGTGGTGCATTCGAACTATCCGATGCTTACCCAAGTATAACCATACAGAGTGTCGACTTGTCATCTTCGACCGACCTAGAGGGTCGACTGCACTGGTTCATCACCACCAAAAACTACACATGGATTAAGATAGACATCTTGGTAATGGAACCTGGACAGGGAATGCTCTGCATCTTTGATACGTTTGATACTTACGGAGAGTGGGTATGTATGACCGATTCGGTGTCGTCGACCACTTGGTATTCGTACGATGACAAGATGCGGATGACGTTCTACATCGATCAAAATCAACAACCTGGCGTTGGCTTGACTGTCAAGCTGTCAATTATCGGTAAGATATTTCAAATATTCAATGATTTTTATTTAATTTTTTTTTATTTCAACAAGACACCATTTCTAACTGATCAGTAGCCCATATGTACATTTTTTTTTTTTTTTTACTATAAAAGTGTTTTATGTTTTTATCCAATAGATCATTCATTGTGGACTGGTCAATCCTTGATACTGCCTGCGTGTAACCCAACCGTTATCCAGGAAGATACCCAGACTATACAATTCGTGACGCCATACTTCAACCAGTCTTTACAGAATGTGAGATACCAGTGCAGGATGAGATTCACAAGCAGAGATGCACCAGCTAGTGTTGAGTTCCAGCACTTCGATTTATCGACCTCTGTAGTTTCTATCTATTCACTAGAGTCCGGTAATAGGGTGAACCTTGCAGATGCGCAGGGTACCCAGGTTGACATCTCTTCTCATTCACCCGTCATCTCGTTATCACCAACTCATGAGATGATACTTGATGTGTATAAACCAGGATACACAGCTACAGGCGATGGAAGCGGTCTAATGGTGCAATGTTATACATTTGGTAAAACATAATATACATATATATATAATAATATTATTTCCTAATTCATTGAAGTGCAAAATTAATCACACTCGAGTTTTTTCATGAATCATTTTTTTTTTATTATTAAATTTCGACTTTTTGTTAATGTCTCTTATATTAAATTATTTTGTTTGTAATGGACTTTTCTCTGGAAAACCCTTGCAGATTTTAATATGATAGGAGTAAACCTAAAAACAAGGAAATGTACAATGGGGAGGCAAGATAGGTGACTAGAAGGTTATTTATATATTGGATTGTTGCTAAAAACATACCACCACTATAGAAGATGGTAAATCAATAATAGATAAAAACGGCAATCTTATTTATTTTATTGAAAGACTATGGTCCAGAACCCATTGCGTCCTTCGGCATCGCCGTCGAACTCAAGGACACTTCATCCTCGAGATCGTTCACCACTCTTGGTTATCCTATACTTCCTGGAGGTGTGATCATCGTCAGATGGTTAATCAACAGAGTCCTTCCAAATACAGTCATCAAGGTCCAGTTCATCGACTTCGACATTGGAACAGCTGATCTCCTGGTTCAAGAAGTGGATGATGCTTCACCCATATATCAATTGACTGGATCTAGCCTACCTGAAGATATCTACTCTGACACACAGATGCTGACACTTGTTCTTCGATCAAACCAACCCTGCTGCACACGAGGGTTTTACTTCAATGTTACATTGATACAAGGTCAGAGTTGATATTTTAATTAATTTGTTCTAATAAAAAAAATAAAAAAAAATAAAAAACACGCCGCCCCTGTAGGTCCTTTGATACGATTTGATATTGATTTGAACTTTGATATCTCGTCATAAAAACACATGTTTTTATGCGAAGCAAGATTAATGGTTGCTGACAATTGTATTTGTGTGTAGTACATACAATGATGATTTCTTCTTTCATCAATGAAACAATGCACGTATCCAGGATTACACACACTGGGGGATGATTTTTGCGCCCCTGTGTGCGTTAAAAAAATGGCGTCCCAAGCAAACAGGTATACGGCTAAATAATATGTTCAAAGATTATATTAATGTATTTATATGAAGCCCCTCTTTTAAGCTACATTTTTCGGTTTTAAATCTGATAATATAAAACTTAATGTCACAAACAAATGTGAATTCAGGATCTCCTAATCAAACAATATTGATATCACTAAGAACATGAAATGAAAGAGGAACCAGCATGAAAGCCCTATTATCTCAGATAAATTATTCTGACCTTAAATTATGAGAACACTAACTACGTTCGAATAGATTAACTATGTTTAATGTCTTTTCTTTTTTTTTGGCAGCGGGATTTTTTAATGAACAAACTTTATTGGTTTTATCTCCATAATTGACATAGACTTCATACCTTTTGGTTGTTTGTTTACTTTTTCGTTTCTCGCTTGAGTTCTAAAAAAGGAAGGGGTGAAAAAACGGGGAGGGTCCACGAGTCCTCGGTCCCACGAGTCCTACGTCCCACGAGACCTCGGTCCCACGAGTCCTACGTCCCACGAGGCCGATATTTTCCCAGCGATCCTACGTCCAGCGAGCCTACGTCCACGAGTCGTACGTCCCACGAGGCCGAGTATTTTTCCGCCACGAGTCCTCGGTCCCAGCGAATCCTCGGCCCACGAGTCCTACGTCCCACGAGTCCTACGTTCCCACGAGACCTAGACGTCCCACGAGTCCTAATCGTCCGCACGAAGGCCGAGTATTTCCCACGAGTCCTACGTCCCACGAGTCCTCGGTCCCACGAGGCCGATTTTTCTCATATCGTGTTTTTCTTTTTATCAAATGTTTTTCAACATCAATGAAACATTTTGTAAGCTGAATTATACAAACATGAATTAATTAGTTGTGGTTAATACCATAGGCACTAGCATGGGCGAATAATGGTGGCATCTCATTTCGCGGAGGCGGGTTTGAGACTGATTTGGGACCATGTCTAAAAGACGTCCCTTATCCTTCTCAGTAGTGACGGGTCCAGGATTACAGGGAGGGGGGGGGGCACAAAATTTTCGGTTTAAAATGTACGGTCAATGAAGTGGTTTTAAATTATAGGGGCGCGTCCCCCCCCCACCCCCACCCCCGGATCCGCCTTGCATCGCAGAGACGTCGCCGCGACAACAACAAAAAAAAAAAAAAAAAAAAAAAAAAATTATACGGAGGCTTCTCCGCGACGGAAAAGAGTATCGGAGACGTCCTCCGCGACAAGTATCAAAACCGTCTCAACAACTCGTCTAACAAGTCTAAAGTAGTCCAATTCCGTCTCAAATCCATCTCCGCGAAATTAGCTTCACCATTAGTTGCGGATATATTTTAATGAAATGTAGTTCTTTGGTTTTACATGAAAATTAAGATTTACATCTTGAGAAATCCTAATTATATATTTATCAAATGATTTACATTTAAATCTAATCTGAATTGGACAGATCATAATTCATGAATCCCGGAACAGGGGCGTAGACACCGGGGGGGGGGGCATCCCTCAATTAAAAAGATGGGGATGGCATGTACAATCACCCTCCCGAATTTACGCGGGTGATATGTATTTTTTTAAAGCTGAATGGGCTTTCCACACTCGTGTTTCTCCATCATGTCCACGGAACTCTAACAATTTTCGCTCGCGCTTATTATTGTTATTATTTTTATTTATTTATTATTATTATTTTTCATTATTAAATCCAGACTAATTATTTATATTATCTATTATATTCTACATAGAGTTTCACACTTTTGGCAGTCATCAAACAAAAAGCAAATAGTCGGGATAATGCATTTACGCCAAGTTTTTTATTCATTTCTTCTCCATTTTTTAAGAACCTTCCGTCTTTCGGCAGGAGTATAATTTACAAAATTATATTCTGATGAAGACGCAGGTCCGTCGAAATTTGACATGAAAATGATAAGAAGTTGGCGTAAATGCTTGTCCGACTATTTGTTTTTGTTGATGACTGCCAAATGTGAAACTCTAAGTTGCTTAAGAGATATATAGGTTAAATAATTAATCTGGATTTAATAATGAAAAAATAATAATAAATAATAAAAATAAAACAATAATAAGCGCGAGCGGAAAATTGTTAGAGTTCCGTGGACATGATGGAAGAAACACGAAGTGTGGAAAGCCATTTCAGCTTTTTAAAAAAATACATATCACCCCGCGTAATTCGGGAGGGGGGTGATTGCAGGGCCGCGGGGGGGGCTGAAGGTTTGCAGCCCCCCACTTTTTTCAGCCAACGTGTACAAAAAACGCAAAAATGACCATACATTTGTGATTTGTTAGCCTGTTCAGCCACCCCTCCCCCACTTTCGCTCAGCCCCTCCACTTTCAAAACGCTCCGCGGCCCTGGATTGTATCAATGCCATCCCCCATCTTTTATTAGGGATGCTACCCCCCCCCCGGTGTCTACCCGCTGTTTCGGGATTCATGAATTAGATCTCTCCAATCTTCGAGATTAGATTTAAATGAAATCATTGAATAAATATGTGATTAGGATTTCTCAGCGATGTAGATCTAATTTTTATGTAAACTACAAAGAACTAAAATGCTATTCATTAAAATATATATCCGCACTAATGGTGAAGCTAATTAGCGGAGATGGAGTGTGAGACGAATTGGACTACTTTTAGACTTTTAGACGAAGTTTTTGAGACGGGTTTTGAAAACTTGTCGCGAGACGTCTCCGATACTTCTTTTCGCGTCGCGGAGAACCTCCTATAATTTGTTTTTGTATTTATTTTATTTTTTTACTGTCGCGGCGAACGTTCTGACAGCGCAGAGGCGGATCGCGGGTGGCAGTGGGGTGGGGGGGGCGCCCCCTATATTTGAAAACCAACTCATTGACCGTACATTTAAACCGAGAATTTGGAGCCCCCCCCTCCTGTAATCCTGGACCCGTCACTACTGAGACGGATTAGGGACGTCTTTAGACATGGTCCCAAATCAGTCTCAAACCCGCCTCCGCGAAATGAGATGCCACCACTATTCGCCATGCTATTGCTTATGGTATTAACCACAACTAAATTAATTCATGTTGTATAATTCAGCTTACAAAATGTTTCATTGATGTTGAAAAACATTCTGATAA
>CALNVZ010002100.1:6784048-6819048 GCA_940671915.1 Paracentrotus lividus
GGTAATAATTAAACTTCATGCAGAGGGCCCGCTGGTGAGAACATTGTCAGAACTGAAGATGGCTACCCTGGGTAAATAAAACTGATATCGTATTCATTTAAGGATGTAGAAAAAAAGAAGAGAAGCTTTACCAATTTTGGCAAAGACTTCCAGGTGAACTGCCAATGGGACACATACAGCGAAACGACTGAAACGTTTTCTATGCATGTCCCCCGTTTCACATGATGCGTTTGTACAAATCGACATCGTGCTGAAGAAGGTGAGAGATGAATATAAAAAGGAGAAATAAACATAGAGATAAGAGGAGAGAAATTATATTTTAAGTGGGTTAATGTGAGAATCGGAATCATGCAGTTGAACCCGGGATTCGAGAAGGTCAAAAACATAACAGTCTCCACACCACGAGTGCTCACATTCAAAAAAAGCATAAATTAACTGATTCATGTATCATTTCAATCACTTGCCATTATTTAGTTGTTGATAAAAAACACACAATATATAACAAGCATTCTAAGATGCTCTTACTCCATGGACATATAGATGAAGATTTCTCAAAATGTAGTTGTATGGAATCGCATTGTGTTACATTGTTAATTTGCGCTAATTATTTAATATCGAATGATTTTGATTTGGTACTCCAAAGTTTGGTGTAACCTGGATGTCAGCTCGGTTTTGGATCATTTTGAGGCATTTTATGTCCAGTAATTTCAGCTCCAAATAGTGTTTAAGTAACAAAACATATTATGCAAACAATATTACTTCCCATTACACACGCCAAGGCTCTCCACTGGGATATTAGAAATTACCTTCAAAAGATATGTGAACAAAAGCCATGGCTAGGGGGTATATTAGTGACATACATGTACTATATTTACAATACCAGACTATCATCATTTGCCTTCAGTTGTAAGAGCTATTACAGATTTCAATTTTTGTCAAAAATTTACTTTGAACTGTAAAAAATGTTTTTTGTCGATTTACTTTTTAATAAAACAACGGAGAAACCTCACGACCGGCAGTTCATCACAGCTATGTGTAGGCTGTATATAGATGCCAGTTAGCACATCCTCTCTTGTTCCATCTTAGCACACTGAGAACTGTAACAACTGACCCGTGTAACTTCCATACCCGGTCTCCCCTAAGCATTCAAATTACGACTTAAATTTATAGCTGCAGGAAATGTTTTTGTTCTTAATCATATAAAAAAAAATTTCATCAAATGTTTGCGAATTGTTATTAGCAGCAACCGTAATTGAGTATGTATCTTATATTACGGCATGTGCTTAAGTATGATATACATTTTTTTTCAGTTATTAATTAGTTCATGAAATTATTTTTTCCCCTACATTTTCTCTTTTTACTCAGGTAACAATTTATCTTGCAAAATTACATAGTCAACACACAAAAACTCTTCCACATAACAAATTAATTCATGCGCGCATTCGGGGGGGGGGGTAGGCGGACATGGGGTAGGCGAACAGGGGCGCCAAAACAGGAGAAAGAGAAATCTTTGAAGAAAAAAAAAGAGAAAGGGAAAAAGAGTGGGAAAGGGGAAAGGAAACAAAGGGGAAAAAGGGCGTCATAATGGTCGCCAATTCTATCTTAAATTTAGGGGGCGCCAAATCAATTTTAAACTAAGGCGCCAAATAAACCTTAGAATTAGGGGCGCCATACTGATCTTAAACTATATGGGGGAGTCACTTCGATCTTAAATTTAGGGGGCGCAAAATTGATTTTGAATATAGGGGCGCCATAGTTATCTTTAACTTAGGGGGCTCTAAATTGACCTAAAACATATAGGATCTTAAATTAAGTTGGGCGCTACTTTGATCTTGAATTAGGGGCGCCAAATTGATCTAAAACCCAGGGGCGCAAAAAATGATCTGAAACTTTTGGGGCGACATATTGGCGTTAATTCGATGATAGATATACAGGGGCGCCAAATCGCCCTGAAGCTAAGAGGCGCCAGATTGACCTTAAACTTAGGGGTGCCATAATGATCTTTGATATTTTATAGGATTTCCCAGTCAGTTTCAGAAGCTCGTCACTCCATTTGATAAGTGGTTCATTCAAGTTAGGACGATTTAGCTTTCAGTCGATTTTCCGGAGATCGTATTCCCTTTTCCAGCAATCAATTACATGTTTCTTTTTTTAAAATTCCGATTAAGTGCACTATATACGTAAAACAGTAATTCAATTTAGCAGAGACGCTGTTATGATTGCGCAATACCGCCATAAGCGGCATTTAAATTCATTCCGAGTTTTCAACTTACAGTAAATAGCATTCAAATTAGGACTTAAATTTATAGCTGCAGGAAATGTTTTTGTTCTTAATCATATAATTTTTTTTCATCAAATGTTTGCGAATTGCTATTAGCAGCAACCGTAAATGAGTATGTATTACGGCATGTGCTTAAGTATGATATACATCTTTCCAGTTATTAATTAGTTCATGAAATTATTTTCCCCCCTACATTTTCTCTTATTACTCAGGTAACAATTTATCTTGCATAATTACATAGTCAACACACAAAAACTCTCCACTAAAACCAAATTAATCATAGCGCGCATTCGGGGGGGGGGGGGCGGACAGGGGGGTAGACGACAGGGGCGCCAAAACGGAGAAAGAAAAAAAATTTGAAGAAAAAAAAAAGAGAAAGGGAAAAAGAGCGGGAAAGGGGAAAGGAAACAAAGGGAAAAAGGGCGTCATAATGGTCAAATCAACTTTAAACTAAGGGGCGCCAAATAAACCTTAAAATTAGGGGCGCCATACTGATCTTAAACTATAAGGGGGAAGCCAATTTGATGTTCAATTTAGGGGGCGCAAAATTGATTTTGAATTTAGTGGCGCCATAGTTATCTTTAACATAGGGGGCTTCAAACTGACCTAAAACATATAGGATCTTAAATTAAGTTGGGCGCTACTTTGATCTTGGATTAGGGGCGCCAAATTGATCTAAAACCCAGGGGCGCAAAAGTGATCTGAAACTTTTGGGGCGACATATTGGCGTTAATTCGATGATAGATACAGGGGCGCCAAATCGACCTGAAGCTAAGAGGTGCTAGATTGACCTTAATCTTAAGGGTGCCATAATGATCTTTGATATTTATTCTAAAGTAATTAACCAGAACTTTAAAAAAAAGAATAGTTGCTTCATCATAACACTCAACAGTAAAGAAATGTTTAAAATGATCTAAATCTCAATAAAGAGAAAACGTTATATTTTTTCATTATTATTTTTTTTTAATTATTATTATTATTATTTTCATGGAATAGATATAAAGCTTCAGAAAAAAGAAATCGCTATTTTAAATATTCAGTCTAAAAGTAACCAAGAATTTAAAACGATTTGCCAAGTTGTACACCAACTTGGTTTAACCAATGCCAAAGTTGATTGCCTCAGCGCGGATTTGATTGCGGGATCACACGCATTCCATCCGATTTACTAATTTGATTGCTTTTGAGGGGGATTTTGATTTGAAGGTTTTTAATACCAAAGCGAAGGAACTAAATTGGAATTTGAATGATGAATTTGACGCAGTAGAAATATTTTGGGAATTTGAATGAACTGATTATCGAATGGAGTGACGAACTTCCGAAACTGAGTGGGAAATCCTATATTATAAAGTAATTAAATAACCAGAACTTAAAAAAAAAAAAATAGTTGTTTCATGATAACACTCAACAGTAATGTTTAAAATGATCTAAATCTCAATAAAGAGAAAACGTTATATTTTTTCATTATTATTTATTATTTTTATTATTATTATTATTATTATTATAGATATAAAGCTTCAGAAAAAAATTGCTATTTTAAATGTTCAGTCTAAAAGTAACCAAGAATTTAAAACGATTTACCAAATTGTATACCAACTTGGTTTAACCAATGCCAAAGTTGATTGCCTCAGCGCGGATTTGATTGCGGGATCGCACGCATTCCATCCGATTTACTAATTTGATTGCTTTTGAAGGGGATTTTGTTTTGAAGACTTTTAATACCAAAGCGAAGGAACTAAGTTGGAATTTGAATGATGAATTTGACGCAGTAGAAATATTTTGGGAATTTGAATGAACTGATTATCGAATGGAGTGACGAACTTCCGAAACTGAGTGGGAAATCCTATATTATTGATATAATATTAATGCGAAGTGTTGTTTAAATCTATTTTTAACAATGTAGGAAATACGAACTACAATTGCATTCTAAAATTAGATTTGTATTGATATTGATTTAACAGTAATGACAACGGTTCATGTCACTTCTGGATTGCCAACAACACAAATGAATACAGGTATAGATTTAGTGTACATAATGAAAATTCCTAATTATTATTTTTTTTTTTTAATTAAAAAAAAACGTATTTAAACCCTTTTCCACACCCTTCATACCATTGAAAATACATAGTTGAAAAATAATATATATTTGTACTTGATGTCCTGATTCCTTAATCAAGCATGAATATTTTTCTCAATTAGAACATTAAAAAATCGAAACGAAGAAGATTAAATCAGAAATTGACACATTGAACTATTCATTGAACTTCTTTGGTAATGAGGATTACTTAAAGATACTGAACATCTTATTGAAAATGTTTAACACTAATTATTAAAACATTAAACTTAATAAATACGTATTCATCATAAGCAAATGGTTGTAATGCGTAAAATATCATGCTGTCTGCAACAAGCAGTACAAAGTGTTTACAGCATAATGAAAACTGATAAAGTATAGGCTTTTCCCCCCTTCATTTCCTTTAACCAGACATTACAACGATTACGACTCCAAGTGCGTCTACATCGTCAGGTATAATATGTTGTGTGTTTTTTTTAATCGTTCTTGAATTGACTTAAATTTTAATAGACGGATAAAAATCCCTAATTTTCCCTTAAATTCATTGGCCGGTATTCTCGAAGCGTGACTAAAGTTAGTAGGCCTACTAAATACGTATTTAGTTACCCTTGCTATTCACAAAGGGTAACTAACTCAAGTTGAGATAGTGAGGGTGATTAAATACGTCATCAGCTTACTAACTTTAGTAGGGGTACTAAATTAATCCCCTCTACGTAGAAATATATGTTAACTAAAGTTAGTTAGCTATTCACGAAGGGTGATTAAAGTTAGTAGGCCTACTAAATACGTCATCGATGCACTAAATTCGCCCAATATTTAGTCAGCTCAGAGGGGTAGTTTAACTTATCGTCTGACGTTGATTCCGATGCGGTAATTTCACTTTTTTCGGTGAGTATGATATTTTATGTATTTTGATTCATTACGGAACTATTGAGAGACGGTATTTTTACAATGGAAATAAATTATATTCTGTAAGATTCAACCTGACCGTGTTTAAAACGTAAATTATTGTGACATTTTTTTAACCATCGCAACAATAGTCCCACCTGTTCAGATTTACGCATGGGTTGTGAAGGACTCGACTACATCGATTTCCGGAGACTATTTGTTATGGATTTTGCAATGTAACTTGAATTTTGACCCGAAAATTAACAATACACTCTTATGTTTGGAAACTATAGTGTCCACTGGATGTGTTTTTATTTCATAAGCTAGCTTAAGAAACCGAAGATAGACCTAGAGGATCTAGGCCTAGTTCTTTGATCACTCTTCCTACTAGACAAAACTCTTTTGTTGTTGAGAACGACCTCACGAACCCCGTAAGACCTGGTCCCGAGCTAACTTAGATTTAACGTTAGGTCTACATCACGCGACAGAGCTTTATTTAGCTAGCTGTAGATCTAGACCAAATTACTCTTAAGGATAAGGTATATTTTCCCATCCTGGTCTTGTGTTCCAGAATCCAGTTCAGTTTGTTTTAACAAGTTAACGTTAGGCCTAACGTTAGATTCTGAGCAGATCTAACATCTAACTGTTAGATCTAACTGTTAAATCTATCTAGATTCTAAGTTAGATCTGGATCTAACGTTAGATCTAGGCCTAGATCTAGATTTAGATCTATCTAGTCTTCTAGATCCAAAAATGAAATAGATCTAACTTTAGATCTAGATCTAACGTTAGATCTAGGACTAACAGTTAGATCTAGATCTAACAAAGTTAGGGTCTACTCGATAGATCTTGACTGAGATCTAACAAAATAACAGATTTCCTCTCGGCCTAACTGTTAGTGTTAAAATCTATTTTTTATTTGGTCCGGGGGGGGGGTGGTGGGGGGAACGGCCCAAAATTGTATGATTAGATCTAGATCTAGCCTTAGACCCTATTTAAAATATATTAGCAAACACCTAAGTTGCATGGGGACATTTGTTATGGTATCCCAAAAGGCCAAAGTGCTCTAAAGTTCAAAATAGTGTGTGTGTGTGTGTGGTGTGTGTGTGTGTGGTTTTGTTGTTTGTTTGTTGTTGATTTTTTTTATTTTTGTTTCGTTTTGTTTGTTAGTTTGTTTGTTTGTTTTTTTTGTTTTTGTTTTGTTTGTTTGTTGTTTTTTTTTTTTGGGGGGGGGGGTCCCTGGATTCCATGTACCCATTTCATAGGCTTAAACATCAGTTTTGTTTGTCTTATTATGTAAAATTTAATGATCGACTTCGTCCCTAAGGGCCAAATAATTAAGGTTAGAATATACTTTCCTAATAATTTGGATGTAATATGATTATTAGTAGCATTTGATTTTTGTTCAATTTCTAATTTCCATGTTGCTTTTCTAAAAATGGTATCTAGCTGTAGCATGTCATTTGGAAAGGTCTTCGACAAGATTAAGCTATTGCATTTTTATGTTTATATGAGGAGTCACTCTGTTCAACTGAAATTTTTATATTTTCTTTCTCTGTCCAAAAATTTGGTTACAGGTTTTCAAAGGAAACTTCCTTGATGAGCAAATATTGTAAGACAGGAACTGGATAGGCTCATTCAAGACTATTGGCACTTCAACCACATATTCAATCATTACTGAGCAGAGATTTTACACAGTCGGTAAGTTTGTTTTTGTTTTTATTTTTTATTTTTATTTTATTTATTTTTTTTTTTTAGATAATTAGTAAAGATTCACTTCCTGTTATAGAGCATACAGATAACTCTATGTCAGGTGAGGGAAGTGGACATTATAATGTAATTTGGAATGTTGCATAGGCCTAACATTTTGCAGCCTACATTTTAAATTCTTTTCAGCATTTTGATGGACATGAAGCTCAATAAGCTGTTATAAAATTTGTGGCATGTCATGGAAATGTTAGTGAAAATGGAAATGTTAAATTTGTTTCTTTATTTACAGGCATAAATACTAGTTTAAAAAAAAAATACCATTTCCATTGCTAGATTGTAAAGCTATAAACAGCAGTAGGATAGCTGTAGCATCAGAGCCAGATCTACACGACGCGCGCAGAGCTGTGTATAGCTAGCTTTGGGTTTGTCTAGTGCGATCATTGACATTGAGACTAGATCTAATTACTATTGAGGATAAGATAGGCCTATATTTTCCCATGCTGGTCTTGTTGTGTTCCAGTCTGTTGTAGGGCCTAGAAGAGGTCTAGATCTTGAAACTAACGTTAGAATAGATCTTACGTTAGATCCTGAGATATAGATTAGGCAGTGGCGTATCTAGGTTCAAGTGGGCCCGGGGCATAATTATGTTGACTTTGCGCCCCCTCCCGGTCTACTGCAGTTCTACTCAACAATTTGTGTTTAGTTTATTGTACCAAGTGATATACATTTACCCGATTGGGGAGATCTGCATGTCCATACATACACGTAGTTACAATTTTTATTTCGTCTACAAACAGTTTGTGTTAATGCGAGCGCGAAGTGCGAGCGTCGAAATTGTTCAGTCTTGAACCACTGAATCTTGCATTTAAGAATCATGAATACAGATTTCGTTATCAATAGAAGGTACAATAAAAAATGCCTTACCTTCGGGGTTGTCAAAAGGCATATTGCCATGAATTATTATGGGAGTTGTATGCATCGGATTTCTTTTTAGTAGGAAAATAATAATTCAAATTTTTTTTGGGGGGTCCTCCTCGAATGATTTTTAAAACCTATAATACAAAGCGAGCGCGAAGCGCGAGCGAAAAATTCTAGAGCTCTAAACTTAAATAAACTTTGGAACATGCAGGTCTTAATACCAAATGGTCATATAGTATGGAAACAAAGACAAATTGACCATGAAGGAGGGTTAATGACTATAAAAGGAAGGAAAGGCAGCTAGAAAAAGCACGGACAGTAAAAATAAATATTTTGCTCAGAGGGACCTTGATGTTTATCAGAAGCAAGGGGTGGGGGGGGGGGCAAATTGTTTTAAACATTTGATGGCGCCAATATTGATCTTAAACTATTTAAAGGGGGCTCGCAAATTAAATCGAACTCAGGGGATGTCAAATCGGTCTTAAAATTCAATAGGGCATATATCTCAACCTTCTTAGAGGAGCCGCTAAATTGAAGTTAAGGGCGCCGATCCTAAGAATTGACTAGAAACTTTGGGGGCAAAAAAATAAACTTAGTGGTGCTATGTAGGGGGGGGGGGGCGCAAAAATTTGAAATGGGAGGAAACATGGCACCAATTTCCACAGAGGATCACCGATCTCCTTTTCTTACTTCTCCTCTTTTTTCTTCTTTTCGCTTTCTTTTTTCTCCCTTTTTTCTTTTTTTTTTTCCTTTTGCCTTTTTGCGCCCGCTGAAGCTCCGCCCGGGGCAGCGTGCCCCCCTTGCCCCCCCCCCCTAGATACGCCACTGGATCTAGGCCTACAGATTTTCCTCTCGGCCTTTTCTTCTTTTCTTTTTTTTTTTCCTTTTTTTTAAATTATTATTTATTTATATATATTTTTAAATTTGGTCATGGGGGGGGGGGGGCCCCAAAAAATGTCAAATTATATTACAGAGGCACTAAAACTTGGGGGACATTTGACATACACATGATAGGGCATCTTTTTTTTTTTTTTTTTTTTTAATGTAACATTTTACGAGTTTTGATACCAAATAATTAATGTTACTTCCTAATAAATTTGGATGTAATGTGATTCTTGGCACCTTCAATTTTGTTAAATTTCTAATTTCCATGTTGTTTTCCAAATTGCGGCATGTCATTTTGGAAAGGTGTTGACATTCTTGACAAAGTTTAAAGCTATTGGAATTTATGTTTATATGAGACTCTGTTTAACAAATTTATTTATCTGTCAAAAAATTTGGTTACAGGTTTTCAAAGGAAACTTCCATGAGGAGCAAATAAGACAGGAACTGGAAAGGCTTACTCAAGACTTATTGGCACTTCATCCACATATCCAATCATTGCTGAGATGAAATTTATTCGGTAAGTTTGTTTTTGCTTTTGTTTTGTTGTGTTTTTTTTTATAGATAATTAGTAGGATTCAATTCCTGTATAAGCATAGGCCTACAGAATATCTCTATGTCAGGTGAGGGAAGTGGACATCAACAAACATGTATTTAGGAATGTTGCATACATGTAGCCTAATATTTAATTCTTTTCAGCATTGGTGAATATGAAATCTCAAAACTTGCTATAAATTTGTGGCAGCCACATAATATTAGATATAGTGAATGCCAATGAGGGGCAATAGTTGTTTCTAAAGCTCGCAGGGGGCCTTCCATCCAGCTATGACCCGAGGCTTGCCGAGGGGTCATAGCTGGATGGAAGCCCCCGAAGAGCCTTTAGAAACAACTATGCCCGAATATTAAGGCAGTCACTTATAATATTTTATATAACGAAGAAAAACTCTGACATGTTTTGTTTTTCTCGCGGTCAAACGTCCATTTAGCTGAGGGGTCATAGTAGGATGGAAGGCCCCCCAGTCGAGGCTTTAAAAAACAACTACAGTGTATTCCTAGCATACTGAACAAAACAAAAACAAAAACATGAATCAATGTGAAAGGTTCTATACTTACCAAATATTATAAATACATTGTAGTCTATACATTAAAAGCCTTCACAACGGTGTCTGCGCTCGCACATCACACGGATTGACTGCCGTTGAAAAAATGACTATTGAAAACGACTATTGAACGATGGACTATTGAACGCTCAGCCTCCCTGGCCAGCCCCTGGCTAAAACTATGACCAGACTTTTGACCAATCAGGAGGACAGGATTATTCAACATTCTTAGCATGAGTATATATAATGGGAAATGTAAAATGGAATTGTTGTTTATTATTTACAAGCATACAATACTAGTTTTAAAAATACAATTACTAGATTAAGCCTGTAAAAACAGTTAGGCCTACTTACAGTGGAGGGGGGGTCCCAGGATTTGGAAACAAGAAGGGGCACAGGAAAAGTATGGTGAGAGGGCAGAAGGCGATTTTTTTTTTTTATATATAGGCCTAATTATTAACAAGTATGCTCTATGTGTGATTCCAAAATAATGAGAGGGGGTGGCGCCCCTTGTGCTCCGCCTGGCCATCCCTTTCATTGTTTCAAAAAAGAAAACAAATAAATACATTCTCTGGATTAATATTTTTAGTGTGGTCTTTATAAACAAATATGAATATTTATGGAATTTAAATGATTTTCTCCTAACACTGGGGTATTGTCTGTTTCTCTATTTACAGATTCACAAGGAAGATGTTTGACGTATCAGCCAGTCTTTACAAAATGGATACTGGATCTGGAGAGAACATCTAATTCCTAGCTATGAAGCGGCTTCTAAATTAGTTTAATTTATTATGAAGTACATGAACAAAAGAATGTTAAAACGACAAATGTCACAGTGATGCCATTTTTTGGTAGAATATACAGACATTTTCAACAAAAATTATCGGAAATGAGAGCCGAGTTGATTCTTACAAGTATTCTTACCCCCAATAATAAGAATTAAATTTTCCCCTAATTGCTAAACATGAATTATTATTAGATAAATTTTACAAATTAATTTGAAATCTAAACTGTAAAGATGTTTTCTTCATTTCATGGATATTTGATTTCTATGTTACTATACTATTATACAGTTGCGGATTCAAGATTTGGTAGTAAGATGGAAAATTGGAGAGGACACACGTTAATTGGACCATGTTTATGATTATATTACATACCTATTTTGACCCACAAATTAAAGTGAGCAGGGATGGGGAAGGAGAAACATATTATTTGCAATCCGCCATTGGATTTAGTTCACCATCCTTTCTGTCATCTGGTATCCATTTTTGTTTTTTATTTATTTATTGTATTTATTTATTTATTATTTATATTATCTATTTATTTTATTTATTTATTTATTTTTTTTTTAAGATGATAGATGCAAAAAGTACACTCCTGTTGTGAAAGAAATAAAGAATCTACTCAACTCTTGATTTTAAACATGAAATGTGTCTGTTGTTTGCAAGAGATCTAATTACAAGGATGTAATTTGCTAGGTCCTGTAACATGACAATTACCCCCTGGACAATTACTCCCCAGGACAACTACCCCAGAAATAAAGGATTAGTTGTAGAGTTACGGGGTAGATTTCAAGATCGGGCGTAGTTGTCCGGGGTAATTATCCATAAGTAAATTGTGCTAGAAACCGTCCTGGGCACCTCCTATGACATGAGGATTGTATTTCACTTTATCAAAATACTGTACAAGGAGACAGAGTAGAGAGAGCAGAGGCGTCAATTTGCTTCGAAATTCAAAGCATGGGGGTGGGCGGCGAGCCATTGTGTGTGAACAATGGCTTCACTCCCCCCTCCCCCCATCCTTTGAATTCTCCGAAGCGAATCGACGCTTTCTGAGAGAGAGTTTGAGAGGGCCAGCGAGGGGGGGGGGGCAGATGAGATTTAAGAGATAATTGTTGAAGGGTACTGCTTTAATCAATAAGCCTAGTATGTTAAAATTATAGATCACGATTGTATTTAATTATAAATTGAGATTATGGGCGAAATATATGGGATTACAAAGATGGATGAGCAGTGTCATGATCAAAGAGAGAGAGAGAGAGAGGAAAAAGACGAGTTTTTGTGGGTAGTGTGTGAGGGAGAGAAATTAAGTCCCGTACTCTTCATATATTATAATTAAAAATTATTAATATGGTCTATCAGTCGCGCAATCCAAAAATGGTTTGGGGGGGGGTTAGTCTGAAGCATTTCAGGTCATTCATCTAGATTTTTTTTTCCATTGAAAGGGGGGAGGGGGGCAAAGGCCCAAAATTTCTGATGTTAGGCACTTTTTTTCTTTATTATTGGTTTAGGGTGCAGCCGCCATTGCTTCCTGGATCTGCGTCTGCCTTAACACATTCAAAGACACATTTAAAATAAATGAAAATAAACAAGTCTACAAGTGTGGTTATAAAGACATCATTTTGCTCTTTTCTTTTTTAATAGAGTCTTCTTTAAAAAACCACCACCCACATCCTCTCATTTCAAAATGATATGGCGCTCCATAAAGATAAAACGGGGGTTTCCCACGATACATAAGACATAAAAACGATAACCTACAAGCACCAAACTGCACAATGAAATACATTTACAAAATAGGCCTACATTTGAAAAATAAAATGTTGATTGATCATTTACAAATGGTCTTAATCATACTGTGTTTAAAAATATTCTACAAGATAACCATTTGTTTTAGTTCACTGATTAAATTTGATGATAAAATCTAGTTTAATTTTCCCAAAGACATAATTACGGGTCAGTCAAACCTTTCCAACTCTAATATCGGAGCAGGGGAAGAAGTGTTTTTCCAACGTTTGATATGAACTGTTTAATGATTAAAGTTATTAATAGTTATGATTTATTTTACTGTGATTAACCCTCCAAAGATTTAGTCCCATCAATTCTCCCAATCTCGAGAACAAGGTAGGTTTTAAGTTTGCCAAACATTTGCTAAAAGAATTAATTCCCCTCAAACAACCCCATGCAAAGCTGATCGCGAGCATTCAACATAAATTATACCAACAAACATAGAGAGGCACACAGCTATACAGCCAAAGCGCTAATTTATGTTAATTATGCACAGTGATGTCACCAATGCTCTATGATTTGCGTAGAATGAACTGCCGCCATGCGTTAAGGAGGGGAAAATTAAGTTAGTAGGGCTAACTAACTTAGTAGGCCTACTAATACTAGAGGGGTTCGAATAGCTCACTACTTAGTAGGCCTACTAAGTTAGTAGCCTGATTAGTTAGTACCCCTACTAACTTAGTAGGGGTACTAAGTTAGTTACCTTTCGAGAATACCGGCCATTATTTTTAGAATCATCGTCATCTGTTAAATCTACAGTGGAAACATCCACATCCCATACTACATCTAGCACTGGTAAGATTATTAGCAAGACATTAATAGCTTTTGGTGACTGCAGTACACAATGATGATTTTGATAGGGATTTTCATTAGGTATAGTTTTACTAGGGACTGCCATGATTCAAGCAAAATTCTTTTGATGATATTTGACGTTCGATGAAATAATTATATTATATTTGATAGCTCAGAATGGGATACCAGAAATATACCACGAGTTAGGGCCAATATTGCACGAATCGAAGACAAGTGCAATATTGGACCTAACGAGTGGAATAGTTTGGTATCCCATGAAGTAAAGCCATCCAATTCCATTGTTATCATCTATGAGCGTTATTCAGGAATCATAAATTGTGAAAAGCAGTACTTAAATTTGTCCATGGAATACAGTATAATATTGCACGGCTAAAACGCCCTATGTAGATAATAATGTATAATATTTTGGAAATTTGTCATTTTACTTCAAAGAAATGATATATTCTTGCTTATTGATGATTCATTGTAGAAAAATACTTGTATCTTATATCATATAGTTATTATATGAAGAAAAAAAGAAAATCAAATCCAACTTTTCTACGATTAAATTATAGAAACCACGCTTTCAACGCTGCGATTTCAACCAGGTGAGCGATTGTTTTTTCATCACAATATTTTGAGGGGAACGGGAATATTAATTTATATTTTGTCTCCCATAAGCAGCCAACTTACGAACATGATTCTTAGAAGGCATATCAATTATAGGTGAAAGGAGTTACATGTATATATCGAGAAATGTTTAAATACAGTCTGTGTCAAATAAAATGGTACAGTTGGAAAACATTTTTTTATAGTGTGAAGGTTAATATCAACGTGGTATTGTTTGTTATTTTCATAAAGCAGGAATATCATTCTTTCTTCTGCAATTTTTTCATCACATTTGGTGCAGTATTTTTTGAGATATGACTAATTTTCTACAATCAAGGAAAATCCATTTTTCGCACGCCGTCCCATGCCTTTGTGTACGATTTCGCATAATGACCGTGAATTCAGCGCTCCAGAACAATAGAAGTGCGTAATTTCGATTTGTTCCTCGTCGCACAAAACTTAGCATAACTTTTGTTTTAAGAAAGCAAATTATACAGGACAAAGCGCATCAGCAAGAAAAAATTTTTGGCTTTAATTTGGTACCACAAACACACATTATATGGAAAGATTTCACACCTAAATGATTTTTTCCCCGACTGTACCATTTTTTTTTACACAGACTGTATATGGTCCATAATGCAAGCAATGTTTTATCTCCAAATTGAAAAAAAAAAAAGGTTTATTTAAAACAATTATCAACTTAACGCTGCAGGGAAACCATGTCTCATTGCTTTATAGTGACTTTTCTTCAAGGGACAAAGTAACTATCTAATTTACATTCAATCATAATTATATAATAATACATGGAGTCAGATAGTGAATGGTTCGTGTGCTGTGTGTATGGTTAAAGGGTGAATGGAAATAGGTTACGGATTATTTTTAGAAAGTTAACCTCGTTATGTTTTTTATTTAATAATTTATTTGTATTTTTCTTTTTACAGTAAGTGATGCACAACAACGTGGACACGATAATAACATACTCATCATTGCTCTAAGTATCAGTCTTACCATCGCTTTTGGTCTCATCGCATTCTTGGTGTGCGTGGTGGTTTACCGAATTAACAGGCCTAGAAATGCATCTGTCTTTGCGTCAAACAACCATCCCAACCAACAAAACATCTCAAACACTAATACTGGTTGTAGTGTAGTAGAACCTCCTCCTCCACCGCCTTATACTCCACGTCTAAGTCATGTTTACGACACCATAGAAGAGGCAGAGGGTGCTGACAGGGGCTACATAGAACTGGACCAGAACGCGATGCGACAGGACGCTCCAGGGGGACATGGAGGTGGGACATCGCAGAGGGGCATGCACGTAAACCCACCAAGCTACACACCTAGAACCACCTCACCAGTAACATCCCCGACACCAACTTCATCAAGCACACCTGCCGAATCACAATATGTGTTTATGCGCCCTCTTCCAGAATCTGAAATAGTTAGAAATTCGGTAAGTTTGAATTTATTTTAAGGCAATAGATATCTAACGTTTTTTTTTTTTTTTTTTTTTTAAACAATTTTCCGTATCGCAATATCCATATAACTATTATGTTATATTTAATAGTGGTAGAAAAATACGCGTTGGGATTGGATAGATCAGTACCACGTGACCTACTTTCAATTTGTTATATTGTACATATGTACAATATAACTTTCGGTTTTTGGACGCAACAATCTACGTCATAATAGCTTAATTAGCACCAACATTTTGGCAAAGATTAAACCAGATTAGGTTCAGTCAAAGATCTCGGGGTCTATTTACTATAATAAATAGTGAACGCTCCATCTTGCAACATTACTGGACTATATGAACTCCAAATACTAAATTATCCCTCGTGCAGATCTATTTCACCTCGGCCTGTGGCCTCGGAGAAACAAATCTGCTTTCGGAATAATTTAGTATTTGTCGTACTTATAATCCAGTATATTGCGCGATAGAGTGTGCACTATTTATATAATATAGGTTTTCCCGGCCATTTTCATCCCCCATTCACTCAATTACATGTGCGGAGCATTCAATTTAGCTCATTGTTTGGCCTGTGCTTAAACTGGCATTTCAGTATCGCACTTTAGGAATTCAACTTAATGTGAACAGCGACTGAAAAGGTACTTTATTCAATCAAAGACGTACAAAATTCGCCTATTTCGCAATGGTGATATTCAATTTCACATTTAATGTAAACAAGAGCTAATTCGCACTTATTTGTATTTTCTATTTCATTTTAAAGTATCTATTTAATGCAAAACGAAGTCAATTTTACCATGTATGGTATATGGTGTGCTAACGCATGATTTTATAATTGCAAAGGAAATTATGTATCAAAGTCAATCTTTGAAAGCCTAGGAATGGTCATAGCGTTTGTGCTTATAACTGAATATGATGAATCATATTCATCACCATATCCCACATATAGATTCTGATAAACACTTCGGGTATAGGCCATGGAGATGGAGAGAGATCGAGATGAACGCATCACCCCTGTCTCTCCATTTCTCTCTAGGGCAATGACGTTATAACAATGTTTTCTTTCATTTTTATATAATTTTGATTTCATAATCTTTCTTCATATTATCATTTTCGGAAATGTAAGGACATGTGCCTGAAAAAGGCTCCATGCTTTCTCTCTCTCTCTCATAATTTTTTACTTCATTCTCTCTCTTTATTTTATATACACAACAAAAAAAGTAAGTCCCCCCTTAAACAAAATGATGTAACTTTTGATCCAAGAGGAGTTTTACGAATTTTATTACATGTGCTTGTAGGTAATATTATCACCTTCCATTTCAGTGAATTCTTACTGAAATTTGTTAAGTCATGCTTCAATTAGTGCAGTTAAAAGGCAAAAATGTCACTTTTCGAAAGTCACAAGGTTAGTTTCATAACTTTAATTCAATAATATTGGAACAAATTGAAACTTTTTAGCAAAAGATTTGTTCAGAAGGGTTGTTGCAGTTAATTCCAAACACATCAAACGACTTTTGCATTAAATTTCACGGTTGAATGACCATGAGGTAAAATTTGTAAAAACTGCATTTTTTTACACATTTTTACTTTTAAAAATTATTGATTATGACGTAATATGCAATCTGGAAGAGTGTTTTAAACAATACCCAACAATTCACGGTTGAATGAACACTTAATAAGAACAAAAAAGATATTTTCAATTTTTTTAAAGGTAAGTATTGTTCCGTTTTGTGTAATAAAATCATTTTATCAACTTTTTTTTTGGTGATATGTATGTCAAATATATTTTTTTTCAAATGATGCTATGGCATTTTATTAAAAATTCAAGCGTTAATGAACACGTGATACGTGAAAAGCCATTTTTCGTTTGTGGACCAAAATTCAATCGCTTACTTTGGATAAATGCCACAGACCTTCTTGGATAGTTCATTTGATTTGAGTTTCACGAAAATTCCAGTGTTTTATGCTTCAGTGAGCAGAAGTTATTAGAAAAATATGAAAAAAAGAAAGAATTTCAGAGCTTTGGCCCCCTCCCGTGCCTTATCAGATCCTAAATTTAGCGTTTGTTCCTGTTAGTTACCACCACCCTGAAGTTGTGTGCCAAGTTTCGTGAAAAAACTCCCAGTAGAATGAACAAAAATCATCAATGAAATTAAGCCGATTTTCAATTTTGTTAAGATTTTGATTTCCTCTCCTTTGACATTGTGTACAATCTCGAAGAAAAAACAAGACCCAAATCAACATGCTGGAACTTTTTAACAGAAAGGTGTTGATTAATATCGTTTGGCGGTTATGTTTATAAACTCATCGACTAACTTATGTGCGAAAATGAAATGAAACCTATGGGTCATGCATGAATAAACACACGTTAAAGGCGAAATTGTCATTACAAAAGTCACAAAAGTCACCTTTAAGGTGTGCTCACTCGTCCATGACACGACGAATAGTGCTCATTTTCTCACAAAATGTGTTGATAATGTTGATGATAATATCTGATGTCAATTCTGTGAATAAAATTTTTGGATTTTACCATTTTTGGAGGCCTGAACATAATTCTTAAAATTGTGCTCAATCATCCATGAAAAATAAAGAAATGTATCGGGATCGGTGTTGGATGATAAATCCACCAAAACAATTAAAGACAAGGTAAAAAGAAAATTTTACAAAATTGTTATTTTTACAGCCTCCAAAATGACCCTTGTGACTTTTGAAAATGTTCATTTTTTATTTAAATGTTGATCACTCATGCATGTCTAAAGTGATCGATGTGATTTTTTCACAGAAGGTACTCAATAAATGGATAAAAATTCCCTCCAAATTATTGTACTCAAAACAAGCTCGTTCAAAAGTTACATCATTTTGATTAGGGGGGGGGGACTTACTTTTTTTGTTGTGTATATATGATATAATATGTTGTGGATTGCCCTCCATACGCACCACCCTCTCCATTCCTCTTCAGGGAAATGACGTTTTGGCAATGTTATTTGTATTATATATTCATTATTTAATATTCATTTCATAATGACCCTCCTTCACTTAATCATCTTCTGAAATGTATAAACATGTGCCAGCAAACAAAGGCTTCTATACTTCATTATACATGTAATTTAGACGGTTATATGAGTTCGACGAGGAGTTACGAGCCCCCCCCCCCCCGCTTAGGGCGTCAATCATACACTGTCTTAGCAAAATTATCCCTTTTCACATGTTTGGAACACTATTCGTTTTGTCCTCAAAAAAATTAGAAGTACCCCTCATTAAAATTGGTCGGATGGGGGGGGGGGAGAATGATAAAAGACCCATATTTAAATCATTTCTCGGGTTTCCCCCTACCTGACCCCCTAAAATATACCCCTTTCCCGGAAAATCGAGAACGAGCATACGGGAAAGAGCATATAGCATGAATTTGAATGAACACGTGTTAATTTGAAATATCCACTGGTGAATTTGAATGTCAAAACCAAGCGCAAATTCTCGCTGGCGCGAAATTGATTGCACCTACTGACATTTTTGTTTGATTGAGTCTTTTATGAAATCGAAGTAAAGGAAATGAAATTGAACGTTTTCTTTATCTAATTGAAGTAGGCAGTTAATGGAACATTCAATTTCGCTTGATATTGAATGAATATTCGTGAAACCGACTGCATGGAGGATGAAAATGGCCGGGAAAACCTATAGTAAATAGTGGTAGAAATATACGCGTTACGATTGGCTAGGTCGGTACCACGTGACCTACCTTCAATTTGTTATAATATATAACTCTCCCCATTCATTTAACATGGGCTTTACCCTCCAAAAACAGAAAGTTATATTGTACATACACTGTCCGTCATAAAGGTGGAATATTTTTTTGCCGCTATAGCGACATGATTTTGCTCTGACTTTAATTTCTTGAATATGTTTGTCCCTGTTTTATTTTATGGGACCCTGGCTATATCTTGGACATTCTTCCAACCCTTCACGTGGACCTTTTTCCTAAAGTTTTGTCAACCCCCGTGATGCCCATTTTTGTCATTTTTTCTCATTTTGGGGCCCCTTTTGGTTTTCCTGGCTGATCAAGCCCCCCTCAGTCGTACCCCAAGGAAACGCGACTGAGGTGTACTGTTTTATATTGTTCTTTAAGTTAAATCTATATTTCTGGGAACAGGCTAAGGTCTCTTGTCTAGGGGAGGGGTTGAAGTACAAAACGAGATTGGTGAAAATTCGGAATATTTTATTCCATCTTTATGCTGAAAACAAAAGAAATGAAAAACCACCTTTAACCCTTAAATATCATCATTTTCCCCTTAAATTTTGCCTTGATGACAAGACTGTAAATTGTCATTATTGATAATATTTTATTTTAATTTATGTTTGGTTGAAATTTTACAATACAATTTAGGGAAGAACGAAATTTCCATGGTGTAAAAATGAATAAAATGAATGTTGAACCCCAATCAAAATAAATTTTGACCCCTCCCCTAGACAAAAGAGTCGAACCTGTAACCATAAATCTAGATTTATTTTAAAGAACAATAACAAATCTCCACTTTTCTCCACTTTTTTGAAGAAAAATCCCCGGGAAGGGTTGAGGGAACGTCCAAGATATAGCCATGATCTCAGAAAGTGAAAGCGGTGACCAACACATTCAAGAAATTAATAACGGAGCAACATAATGTCGCTTGATCCAGAAAAAAATATTCCACCTTTATAACGAACAGTGTATGTACAATTATTGTACATATGCACAATATAACTTTCTGTTTTTGGAGGGTAAAGCCCATGTTAAATGAATACTAAGTAACAATCAGTAGGCTAAATAATTTTTTTTTGATCCAATGCCCTCGTCTGGGGACAAACCTTTGGAAAGGGTGTTCTCGACAATCAAAAACATTAATGTAGTTGGGTACGGACTATAGGTTGGTGGAGGGCTTGGGGCCTCCAGTCCCAAAAAATTTCAGAGCAAAGATTGTGATTTGTTTTTATCGCCGGTCTTTAACAAAGCATCATCTGCACGTAAAATGAATATTATATCTTCAAAATAGATACCAAAAGGGGAATATCATGAACAATTAAATCAAATTTTGAGCTCAAAATTTTCGGCTCGCTCTTCGAGCTCGCTGATACTAAATCAGATATAAATATCTCCAATAATAAGCTTAAAATTTTCGACTCGCGCTTCGCGCTCGCATTATCTTTTCAATCATTATTAAGATGAACAGTAATCAAGGCAGCCTTTAAGATTCTTAAAAGCATACATTCAATGACAAATTTTCTTCGTACCCCCTCCCTCTCCCGAATACATTTCTCTTTAGGTATATGCCTCTGATCTAAAGTGTCCCCCTTTTCAGAAAAAAATGCCATTTTCCATCGTGACCCCCACTTTCTAATCGGTCCCGCCGCCTCCGCTATATATATATATATATATATATATATATATATATATATATATATATATATATATATATATATATATTTTATATAGGATCTTTAATGCACAAATATTTCCAATTTCAGCTTTAAATTTTCGGCTCGCGCTTCGCGCTCGCTGATACTAAATCGGATCTTTAGCCTAATGCACAAATATCTCAAATTTTTAGCTTAAAATTTTCGGCTCGCGCTTCGCGCTCGCATTACTTTTCAAAGACAAATTATATTTGCACCCTCTCTAATGCTAATATGGGTAGTAAAAACGTTCCTTGTATACACTAGTGCTTGTGTATGTCAAACAAAATCGCGACAAGTTGGCAAAATTTTTCGCTCATCCCCCCCCCCCCCCCCCCCCCCGCTCCTCGACACGGATTTACGCCGCTGGATTGTACACTATTTATATGATAACTTATATAGAGAGCATTATTCTTTTTTAGATCATGAAATGTTCTACATAAATAGTATATGAGAGGCCAGGAAAGCTGATAAAGTGGGGCAGCAGCCACTTTCCTTTTCTTTTTCTTTTATAATAAATATTTTTGCGTTGAAAAAAAAAATCACGGTTAAATGACAACATTTATTTAACATTTAATTTTTTCTGATTGTGAAAAGAAGAAAAATCAGGTTCCAAGAATAAAAGAAAAAAATCAGACTTAGAGAGAATGTGTTTCCAAAAAGGCCTAAAACTGTGACCTAAAAAAAGAAGAAGAAATTCTTACTGTTTTTTTTTTTTTTAAATGTGAAGCGCATTGAACAGATTGAAGAATCTGTTATTAATATTGTTATCATTATTAATGATATTTTGCTTCTTAAATCTGACACAGGGTACTGAAGGTACAAACGTTGCTCCTATCCCTCCTAACGTTATACACCTGAATGGGACATCGCCTTCACCATTGTACGAGTCAAACATTGAACAAACGACAACGCTTAATAGTAGAGCTGTTTAGCTCTAAATTTTAGGCGAATTGTGCAAATTTTCACTAAAGCATGAAACTTCTTCAAATGGTAGTACATGCCATAAGTTTCATTTTAAGATCGGGAGGCACGTCAGTTTTGACCTCTGGTGACCCCAGAGGTCAATGACCTTAAACTATCAAAATATTGATGTTTGACATCATTTTTCAATGAATGACATGATGATAATGCACGGAACAAGCATTATATTATGTAATCAAGGATTATTGATTATAGATAGGGCTTAATATTTAAACTCTGAGAGCAATGAAAGGTCAATGACCTAAAAATATCAGAACATGAATATTTAGCATTATTGGCTAGGGAGAAACATTGCTATGGTATAATACTTAGTATTTTTGGTAAAAATGACACCGTCTTGATATTCTTACATAAATTGATACTCATTTACAGGTTCTTAACCTTTGACCTCCATGGACTGCAAAAGGTCATTGACCTCAAAATATGAAAATATTGATATTTGCGCTGCTGGTTATTTTATATTCTCCACATATGAAGTATGTTACAATGCATAGCGCTCATGTTACATAGACAAGTTTTTACCTTGACCTTTGACATGTATGAGGTCAAAGGTCGACATAGGCGGGTCACTATAATGAGAGACAATAACATTTTCCTTTAGCTGATTGTGTACTCTTGTCCTGCGTGATTCTCTTGCCGAGTCCGACTTGATCAGCTTCGCCTCATATTCACTTGAGGAGCTGGAGGCGGATACTTGCATGCTTTGGTAGATGCTGTACAGAAAGTTATCAAGGAAGTGCAGGCCATACTAACTGTGGATACTGCTTTTTTGGCACTGGTAACTTTCAACAACATACATACTGACGAACTTTACATAGCGTTGTCTAGAGGATTCAGCTTCCAGTACATAATCAATCGCGAACATGTATTTCTGTTTCCAATTGTCATGCCCTCATAGAGTATATGATACTGTACTTGTTCGCTAGAAAGAGAAATGAGTCTGCCTGTAAAGTGCTCCCGGGA
Organism: Paracentrotus lividus; assembly: GCA_940671915.1. Classification (NCBI taxonomy): domain Eukaryota; kingdom Metazoa; phylum Echinodermata; class Echinoidea; order Camarodonta; family Echinidae; genus Paracentrotus; species Paracentrotus lividus. The sequence continues at coordinate 6,806,700 of CALNVZ010002100.1, forward strand.
ACATAGTCCAAGTTATGTGAGTATAAAAATATTCAAAGTTATACGAGTACAGACACCATGTCACTGCTACATGTAGAGTTCTACCTCCAGAGTGCTAGCATTCTTGTGCTGACTTTGTCTGCAATAGTCATGGGAGTGAACAATTTCAGATCGTACTAACAGTTCTTCACCCACAAATCTTTGGCTCTCACAGGACTGCTACTATGGTTCCGAATCCCTTCCTGTACCAAACCCATCTGACAGGGACAAAGGAATCTGATGCAAGAGCTAGAAACATACACTGCTAGCAAGGCTACACAAGTCCATTCGATCATATTTGGAGACGGTTGCTATGGGGAACAATTCATTTACTCACTCGATTAGGCAGTTAGTCCTTTGATTGTTCTGAAGAGGTGTGTGCAGACGAGAACGAGACAGGACAAGCTACATGAGCTAAAATATAATTTTTTGCCTGCAACTGACAAGATAGCTCTAGGAAAACATTTACATCTTCTGCTGTCAAGTCGTCCCTTTAACGAGAACAGTCAAAGGACTAACTGACTGATTGAGTGAGACAATGAATCGTTCACGATAGCAACAGTCTAAAATATGATCGAGTGGACTTGTGTAGCATTGGTGTACCTTCAACAACTGGTGCATACTTCCTTGCATTTGCATCAATATTTATGGCAAGATATTCAAAGGCCTCTAACAGTCTATCCAAAGAGGCTGCAACCACACAAGATTCCTTTGTCCATGTCAGATGGGCTTGTTATGTCAGGATTCGGCACCCTATAGTCTGGTCAGTCAAGTAGACATTCATGCTTAATGCGCCATCTTTATTGGGGAAATGCTTCAAAGAGCCATAGATTTGTGGGTGAAGAACTATTAGTACTACCTGACATTGTTCACTTCCATGACTATTGCAGATATTCATCAGCGCAACAATCTTCAAGGCAGACTTCTTTCCTTTTTTAGGGAATATGTACAATATCATATACTTTATGAGGGCATGACAATTGGAAACAGAAATACATGTTCGTGATAGATTATACAGGGCGTCCCAAAAAGAACTATACACTTTTGAAATGGCTGCCAAATAAAAAAAAAATATGATTTTAGGTAATGAAATTTACATGTATGGAAAGCTCATTATCCCAACTTTCTTATGACACCAAAAAGTCTGAAAATAAGTCGTGCATGAATGAGCAGCGTTCACTTTTGTAAAGGGTATGGAAATTAGGGTGCGCAGGAATTGCCCTACCAATTTATATGAGGAAAGTCATTTGGAGCTTATGGTATTGAGGATGATATGCAGAATTACTGATCAATTATGATGAGTTGGGGTTTGCTAAGTGAAATTTGTGGATTTGGGGATTACAATTTCATGCATGAGTGAACAGGAATATGTATTTTCTATTATAGCATTGTAACTTTCCAAGTTTTATTCAGTGGTGTGTTAGTGGTAGTCAGGATGGGGTGCAGAACAGGTGAGATGCAGGGTAAGATTTTAGATCACTTTTGAAATAACTGTATGAAGATGATGTAATGCTTGATTGATTAGTTGAAACATTTGGAGACTGGTACCATGTTGATTAATTGATTGCTACCTGGGTGTTGATTGTCTAATTTATGTGACTGATTGATTGATAGATTGTCATCAACCATCCCAATTTGGGTAAATTGACCGGGATGCGGGGAGGTAGTCGGGATATTTGGAGTAGAAACCAATAAATATGAATGGTCAAAACACACCCATGCAAAAAAAAAAAGAGAGATAGATAGAGAGAGAGGGAGGGAGACAGAGAGAGAAAGAAAGAAGAGAGAGGGAGGAAGACAGAGAGAGATAAAGAGAGATGAAAGAAAAGGAAGAAAGACAGATTAAACACACCACTGAAGCACCTCACTAAATATACCTATATATTCCTGTTCACTCATGCATGAAATTGTAATCCCTAATTCCACAAATTTCACTTAGTAAATCCCAACTCATCATAATTTATCAGTAATTCTGCATATCATCCTCAATTCCATAAGATCCAAATGACTTTCCTCATACAAATTGGTAGGGCAATTCCTGCGCACCCTAATTTCCATACCCTTTACAAAAGTGAACGCTGCTCATTCATGCATGACTTATTTTCGGAATATTTGGTGTCATATGAAAGTTGGGATAATGAGCTTTCAAAACATGTAAATTTTATTACCTGAAATCATATATTTTTTATTTGGCAGCCATTTCAAAAGTGTATAGTTCTTTTTGGGACGCACTGTATACTGGAAGCTGAATCCGCTACAAAGAGCTATGTAAAGTTCGTCAGTATCTATGTTGTTGAAATTATCCAGTACCAAAACAGCAATATCCACAGTTCGTATGACCTGCACTTTCTTGATCACTTTCTGTACAGCATCTACTAAAGCATGCAAGTATCCGCCTCCATCTCCTCAAGTAAATATGAGATGAAACTAATCAAGTCGGACTCGGCAGGAGAACCACGCAGGACAACAGAATGACAATCAGCTAATGGAAGACGTTAATGTCTTTCATTATTGTGACCCGCCTATGTCGACCTTTGACCTCATACATGTCAGAGGTCAAGTTAGAAACTTAACTATGTGACATGAAAGCTATTCATTGCAACAGACTTCATATGTGGAGAATATGAAATAACCAACAGCGCAAATATCAATATTTTCATATTTTGAGGTCAATGACCTTTTGCAGTCCATGGAGGTCAAAGGTTAAGAAAATGTAAATGAGTATCAATTGCTGTAAGAAAATCAAGACGATCTCATTTTAACCAAAAATACAAAGTATTATACCATAGCAATGTTTCTCCATAGCCAATAACGCTAAATATTCACATTCTGATATTTGAGGTCATTGACCTTTCATTGTTCTCAGAGTTTAAATATTAAGCCATGTCTATAATTAATAATCCTTGATTACATAATATAATGCTTGTTCCGTACATTATCATCATGCCATTCATTGCAAAATGATGTCAAACATCAATAATCTGATAGTTTAAGGTCATTGACCTCTGGGGGTCACCAGAGGTCAAATCTGACGTGCCTCCCGATCTTAAAATGAAACTTATGGCATGTACTACCATTGGTAGAAGTTTCATGCTTTAGTCAAATTTTGCACAATTATTCAGCTAATCCGCTTTACTATAACAAATAAGCACATTAAGAAACATAAGATAGTAGTCATCATGATTCATTGTGGAATCTAATTCTGATATTTATAAAAGAGCTCAATATATTATTTTGCAATTATTGAATTATCATCGTGTCGTCTCAACAAGGACCTACATATTGCGATATTAAAAGAAAAATATGTATACCCTGACAATTTCACAACTGTGAGCTAAATTCCTACTTTAAATGTCTAAATATCAGTGCGATTAAATAATCTTTATGTATTTTTGTGCTGTAATTGTACAACCGTGGGCCCTTGGCAAGATGTCTATAAGTTACACGGTGTGCATTATCTTTAAATATTACGATGTTTCAAATTAATTGATATCGACTTTATACATGTACATTCTTATTTCGATGTGATACATTATTTTGGAACAAAATGTGAATTCAACATAATAACGTGAACGATCTATCATGTGAAAAAACTAGCAAACACATTTATCATACGTTAAAACTAGATACTAAAAGTAAAGTTTTGTACACAGAAATATATATCAGAACCATGCTTATCGCTTATTGAGTTCACTGTAGCGGCATATATCTCTTACAACAATATTAATGCTATAAGAAAGACAAATACAGAACATGAAATCGGTGAAATAGATGTCTACAGCATGTCAACATCTTCGATAGATATGTATGAATTATGATCAATGAACAAAATATGGAACTCATTAATTGATAATTTATACATGTTATTTGGCTTATATGTATATATATATATATATATATATATATATATATATATATATATATATATATATATATATATATATATATATATATATATATATAGCGAAAGAAATGTATCCCGCACAAAACGTCGCTGGTGCTTCATTGTATGAATTATACAAGTGAAAGAAATGAAGAAATGAAACGTCAGTCGTAGCTTCTGTGTATATTTCTTTTATTCTGCCAAGCTTTCGATTTTAATCATCTTCAGGGCCATTCTACAATTGAAACATAATAAAAATACCGACGTGTCCAAAATATATACAAATAATTCTAAATTCATAACCAGCAATTGGATTAAGTTACGAAAAAACTTTTACACGTTAAGAAAAGTAGGCTCTCGGTGGCAACGGTAATTCTGGTAAAAGGGAAAAACATCTTCAAGCTATACTATAGATAATAATACTACAGCGTTATTCGAGTTGAATACATACGTCGTGAGCAATAGTCGTCGCTAACATGTCAGATATCTCGTTAGGCCTGTCATTCTCAGGCCTAGAATATCCGTAGTATTATTATCTAACTTGAAGATGTTTTTTCCATTTTACCACAATTACCATTGCCACTGAGAGCCTACTTTTCTTCATGTGTAAAAGTCTTTTTCGTAACTTAACTTAAGATTATACAACTATAATTATATATATCCAATTATATATCTCTTTGGAATTGCCTACCCACCTACTTACATCAGGCCATTTCAATCAATCGGTTCAAGACCCTCCTAAAGACTTACCTATTTGGTAGACCTTGGTTTTTCTGGAATGACCAAGTTGTGGGTCGGTCATTGGAGGTGCACACCAACTTTGATTTCCAGCATTTTTTGTATGTATTCATTTATTACTTTAGTACTTGAATTTGTTAATTGATATTAGATTTGTGTAATTTTTGTATTTGTACACATATAATTCATAATTCCGTTAATGCGCTTAGAAACACCTGTATTAGGCGCAATATAAATGTAACGAATTAATATTATTATTATTATTATTATTATTATTATTATTATTATATATTATATATATTATATATATATATATATATATATATATATATATATATATATATAATATTGCTGCTATATTAATAATTATTAAAAGATGAGGATTATAGTAATAACAAGTCATAATATTGATGATAACATAGTAATCCTATTGCTGATGAACGAAATGAATTTCTGAAACAATATCAAAACTTTTACATTTTTATTTAAAATAACAACACCACTAGACCTCTGATGTGCAGAACCAATTATCATTACTGTCGCTAGATTTCTCTTGTATGTGTTTTCCTCATTTCTTACTCGCTTGTACTAATGTATTTTCTTACTTTTGTTGAAATGCCAGTGGAATCCAAGTTTTTCTGTAACTATAATGTTTATTGAAAAAATGAGCAAAGAAAATGGGGTACCATCGGGATTCGAACTATATATTTCTGGTCAGTTTCCTTCATTATTCAAGCTGCATCACTTCACCGTGATCCCTCGCATTTCTACCCTTCGGGTTTATGCCAGGTTACAATAGCTTCTGACCACTCGAGCATTGAAGAGTTAACGTGTATTAGGGACGACCCCATCCGGGGCTTACTATAGCTCAGATGTTAGAGCGCCTGACTAGTAACCAGGAGCATGGGTGTCGATTGTGGGGGGATGGGGGGATGCATCCCCCCCAATAATTTCGGTGGGGGGGGGATGGTGTGTACAATCATCCCCCCCCCCAATATTTTGATATCAAGAAAATAAAAATATATTATTATATATATGCATATAAATTGACCCATTACAAATTCATTATCATTCAAAACACTTTTATGACATTATTATATTATTTTGCAGTCTAAAATGCATATTTCTGACATTCAAAAATCCAAAATTTTCTTACTCTTTCGTCATTCTTCGTCGTATGAGCCTGATATACTTTAGTAATCATGTACTACACAATACACCGTATAGATAATGGAAGCGCTGATGTTTTACTATTAACAGTTGAAAAAAAAACAAAAAAAACAACATTCTAATCGATGATAATCAGGGGCACCGATCCCAGGGTGCATAGGGGACAGGTGCCTCGATAAGTAAAACTGAAGGCATAAGTATTCCCCTAAAAAATCCACGATGGTTTTGATAAAGTAAATAATGAATTGAAGAGTCTGTAACATGTATCTCGGCTCTTCATCGACAAAGTGACATTTTTGGACTCGGACCATTGATTATATAATACACTTCCACTATTTTCCGGGGGGGGTAAATGCCTTTTTTTCAAATTAGTCGCTACTTTGCTTTCAAATTTCAGATAACTTTTAAAAATTACCTAAAAATTTTCAGCTCGCGCTTCGCGCTCGCATAATATAAGATACTGCACTTGACTTGTTCATTTATTTTGCATGTATTAACGTCACGATGGTACGTTTAAAACAAGATCCCTCCCCGTTTCGTGCTCCCATGAGGCTACAAGTATTTTGTTTCATAAGGTCACTATTATTGAGAAAATTTTCAGATCGCGCTTCCCGCTCGCACAATATTGCCGTAATTGGAATTCGTCCATATTTATAGAGATTTGCGTTTGTTGGCATTACGTCATGATGTTCCGCTTCTAATCACCTTTTAAAGCCCTCTAGCCCTCCATCAATTTTGCGCTTATAGTCATGTAACGCTACAAATACCATATTTGAGTTCAATATTATTGAGAAAATTTTAAGCTCGCGCTTCGCGCTCGCATTAAACCCCCTTAGAATTCGACGATTTATACTAGTACTCATAATGCCTAATAATGTGCACGTGTGTATAATTATTTATAGACATACCATCATGATGGCCCCCTTTAATAAACCAGATAAAGCCCCTTCCCCCGTTTCGTGTTCGCATTATTCTACTATATATGTCCCATTTCATTTCACTATTATTGAGAAAATTTTCAGCTCGCGCTTCGCGCTCGCATAATGAATTTGAAATATATGTACTAGTAGATACTCACATGCATAATCTGTAGCCATTACATCATCAGGTCCCCCTTTCACAAACCAGTTAAAGCACCTTCGTTGTTTTGCGCTCGCATTATGCTACAAATGCCCCATTTTATGTCACTATTATTGAGAAAATGTTGAGCTCGCGCTTCGCGCTCGCATTATACAATACATTTTTTTTTTGCATATTTATATGCATGCGTGTATACAAGCATTACCACACCACCAACAATATACCGTCACATTGAGGAAAAAAGGAAATATCGACGATCATCCCCCCCCCCCAATCGCCAAAACAAATCGACACCGTTGACCAGGAGGTCACTGGTTCGAATCCCGATGGTACCCCATTTTCTTTGCTCATTTTTTCATATTATATATTTCTGGTCAGTTTCCTTCATTATTCAAAATTTATAATGTTTATTAATACCTAATAGAATATTCTTGCATCTTGTATAAAGAATTTCAATGCAAGACTTGGGCGTATACAGATCATAAGAAGAAGCTGGGTGAAAGGGTATTCCCCCTACACTTTAAAAACGCTGTTTAAAATATTCTAAAATTCAAACAACTAAAAGTGTTGCTTAAACCGGTCACTCTAACAATTTCTGTTTAGATTTTAAACAACGTTGGTGAAATTTTAAACAGTCACCGTCGAAAATCGGGCTTCAAATTAAATTTCTAACTTCGGTTTAACAACGTTATTTAAAATTTTAAACAGAAGTTGTTAGAGTGACCAGCTTAAACAACACTTTTAGTTGTTTAAAATATTTTAAACAGTGTTTTTACCGTGTAATCATGCATAAAAATAATATTAAATAGTTTGGAACGATGATAATGTAACTTTAGGCAAACATTGTCTTTAATTTAATGATTTTTAACTTCCTTTTGATTCCTTATACATGTAGTCGTCGGTTTGTTGTAATCATTCATTAGTTGAAGACGGGACTGAGGTTACTTCGAAAGTTGTCCCTGAATTTTAAATCTCATGCTTTCTACATTATTTTGATTTTCTAGGGTTATTATTATGACGATTAAAGATTTAAGACCTATATTATCATGATTATGAAAATTAACATAAGAGAAATTGCCTCTCTATTTGATGAAAAAAGATAAAGACAAAATGTTACTATTGAATACAAATATTTCGAACACAAGGACGGATCCAGAAAATCGTAACCAGAGGTTTTATATTTTTATAGTTTTATCTGCTAGGAAATTAATGGCGAATTGAACAAAGTCATAAGAATATTAAAACTGTACACAGATATGTTGTTATTGTTGTTGTTGTTGTTGTTTTTAGGTCAACTTTGCCCCGGGCGCACTGACCACTGTTGCACATACAATGTGCAATATTTAATGATGTGAACGATATTGCAAAAATGTTTTTATTATGTCAGTATATCCTCGACAGGCATATTCTTTTATTATTGAAAGTTCTTGCTCCGATTTCGTGATTACACATTAGTGTAGAAGTCAATTTTTTTACTCTGATGTTAAACATATGGGGGGCGTTTCACGAAGCCGTCATAAGTCTAACTTCTTGACTAAATCGGAGATAGTGAACAACTTGTCCACAAGCGGGTTCCACGAAGCGCCCTCTCTGACAAGATCGTGGACAACAAGCTGACTAAATACTTATGACAGCTCCGGACCTGTCATATCTTTTGGAGAGCGCTGATACGTCAATCAAACGCAATTTATGGCAAGCGATCGGTTTGGGCGAATTGCATTTGCCGCGACAATCTCGATTTTCTCATTTTTGTTCATCAAAATGTGGCAACCTCAGGATTTTGGTTCAATATCTAGAAAATAAATGGTTGTTAACATTAAGTGATTTATATCCAATAAAGAAATAATATCTCGTAATATATCCAATCAAGAAAAATATTGAATAAATTGCAAAAGCATTATTCAGCTTACCATAAAGCTATAATAAAGAGACCGCAGAGACTACGTTGGTAGTTAAAATCGATCTATTAGTCCCAAAATTAATTAATATTTGATAGATTTTCTTTAAATTACAATACACTATTAATTTCTTTTTTGTGAGCAAACAGAAAATTTAGGAAAAAACCTCAATCTAGCTCCATTTTCAGCTAGCGTACTTTTTTATAGTCTGATTTACGAAACTATGAAATTAGCGCATCGGGGGGTACCCATCTCATGTTCTGACGTGGTCTTATTAATTTCATGATTGTCACCTTGTTAAATATATGCAGTAAGAAACATTGTGCGTTTTAATTCATATTATATAAATTATACATAATTTTATGAGCTTTCATACTGTTATTGACCGATTTTATCACTTCAATTTCTATAATATTGAAAATTTTGCTAAAACCACAATGTCTAAATATCAACGAAACCGTGATTAAGGCTATTGCTCGATGACATCATCTCCGATAATATCGATATTACAAATTGTCTAGCTTGGAAGAGCTTTGTGTAACCGACTTAGTAGATTGGAGCTAACTACGTGGTTGGTGGATAAAGATATGACTAACTTGTCCATGGTTTCGTGAAACGGCCCCCATGGTGAATATTTGTTAAGCAAAGCATTAGGAAAGGAAAATATATACACTTTTCGTCATAAAGGTGAATTTTTTTTTTCTGGCTCCAACAACATATGTTGCTCCGGCTTTACTTTCTTGAATGTGTTGGTCACCGCTTTCACTTTTAGGATCCTGGGGGGCGTTTCACGAAACCATGGACAAGTTAGTCATATCTTATCCGCCCAACCACGTAGTTAGCTCCAATCTTACTAAGTCGGTACACGAAGCCTTCCAAGCTAAACAATTTGCAAATATCGATATTAATCGGAGATGATGTCATCGAGTTATAGCCTTAATCACGGTTTCGCTGATATTTAAGAAATTGTGGTTTAGCAAAATTTTCATTATTATCGAAAATTGAAGTGAATAAATCGGTCAATAACAGTTATGAAAACTCATAAAATTATGTATGATTTATATAATGTGTATTAAAACGCACAATGTTCCTTACTGCATATATTTATAGGTGTCAATCATGAAATTAATAAGACCACGTCAGAACATGAGATGGTACCCCCGGATGCGCTAATTTGATAGTTTCGTAAATCAGACTATAAAAAAAAGTATGCTAGCTGAAAATGGAGCTAGATTGAGGTTTTTCCTAAATTTTCTGTTTGCTGACAAAAAGAAATCAATAGTGCATTGTAATTAAAAAAAAAACCCAATTAAATATAACTTATTTTGGGACTAATAGATCGATTTTAACTACCAACGTAGTCTCTGAGGGTCTCTTTATATAGCTTTATGGTAGGCTAAATAATGCTTTTGCAATTTACTCAATATTATTTCTTTATTGGATATATTACTAGATATTATTTCTTTATTGGATATAAAAAGCACTCAATTGTTAACAACCATTTATTTTCTGCATATTATACCAAAATCCTGAGGTTGTCACATTTTGTATGAACAAAAATGAGAAAATCGAGATTGTCGCGGCAAATCCAATTCGCCCAAACCGATCGCTTGCCATAAATTGCGTTTGATTGACGTATCAGCGCTCTCCAAAAGATATGACAGGTTCGGAGCACAACTATTTCTGTGGTTCGGAGCTGTCATAAGTATTTAGTCAGCTTGTTATCCTCGATCTTGTCAGAGAGGGCTTCGTGGAACCCGCTTGTGGGCAAGTTGTTCACTATCTCCGATTTAGTCAAGAAGTTAGACTTATGACGGTTTCGTGAAACGCCCCCTGGCTCTATCTTGGACGTTCCCTCAACCCTTCCCGAGGATTTTTCTTCCAGAAAGTTTGCCACCCCCAGAAGATGGCAATTATTGTCATTTTTTCTTATTTTGGGGCCCCTTTTTGCTTACGCGGCCCACCAAGGCGCCCTCAGTCCTACCCCAAGGAAACACGTCTGAGGTGTAGAGTTGTTATTGTCCTTTTGTAGTTATTTGGTTACCAGCTCGACTCGTTTGTCTAGGGGAGGGGTCAAAATTTATTTTGATTGGGGTTCAACATTGATTTTATTCATTTTTACACCATGGAAATTTTTATCTTCCCTAAATTGTATTTTGTTGTAAAACATCAGCCAAACATGAATCCAAATAAGGTATCATTAATAGTTACCATTTACAACCTTGTCATCAAGGATAAAAAGAAAATTAAGGGAAATGATAATAATTAAGGGTTTAATGTTGTTTTTTATTTCTTTTGTTTTTAGCATAAAGGTGGAATAAAATATTCCGAATTTTCACCAATCACACTTTTTATTTCAACCTCTCCCCTAGACAAGAGACCCAAGCCTGTCCCCATAAATCTTGATTTAACTTAAAAACCAATATAAACAGTACACCTCAGACGCGTTTCCTGGGGATAGGACTGAGGGGGGCTTGATTGGCCGGGTAAACAAAAAGGGGCCCCAAAATGGAAAATGGGCATCATGGGTGTTTACAAAACTTTTTTTTTTTGGAAAAAAATCTCCGTGGAGGGTTGGGAGAATGTTCAAAATATAGCCAGGGTCCCGAAAAGTAAAAGCAGGGACATGCATATTCAAGAAATTAAAGCCGGAGCAAAATCATGTCGCTATAGAGGCAACAAAAAAAATTCACCTTTATGACGGACGGTGTATAAAAGGTTTTGCTTTTGTACTACAATAGGCTTTATTTACTTTATTAAAGAACTAACAGTCTACTTTATAGATAAGTTTACATTTACATTTGTTAATGTTCTATTTTCTACATTTTTACACTGGGATTTACTTCTTTATATTCCATTATTCCTTTGTTTTTACAAGCATATATTTTCTACATTATTACCCTGGGATTTACTTCTTTATTATTCGTTTGTTTTTACAAGCACATAATACATACAGGCCTATATTATGTGCAGCTATGTATATTTTTACACAGTTCATGCAATAATATTCGGATTATGGAATATGAAATAAAATTAATTATGTTGGAAGGAAAATCCATCCCTGAGTACAAACGTACCTATTCGGGAAGTTTTGTTGTTTTCTTATTTGTTTTTCTGCAAAATGTGAGAGAAGTAAAATAGAGATGACTACTCGACCAAAGGAAATGATCCCAGTGTAATCGCTCAACAGAGAGGGTGCTATACAGTCGACAGTTTTTATCACACCTTAGCACTTTTTTAATTATAATAATTTTCTCCTCCTTCATAATTATGATGCACCATAAATTTGCATTGTGAAATTACCCTATTTATATTGTATACATAGATTATTTATGCAATAAATATGGCATGATCAGGCGTCATTTATAGAGGTTAAGGTAATTTCAAATATAATAATATGACAACGACTAGATTGAAAGATAGATTTATGGGATGCCAAAGTTCAATTTGTTTCGAATGCCAGTTTGAAGGTCAATATACTCTATACTATAGAATTTGATAATCGCAAGAGTTTGATTATACTTTTGCAAGCGTCGGAAACAAACAGCTGTGTAGGCATAGA
>CALNVZ010002100.1:6822145-6893180 GCA_940671915.1 Paracentrotus lividus
GTACAATTTGCCATAGGTCACACACGTGACCCACTAAAATGTCACACACGTGACCCGACATCACGATATAAAATAATAGATTTAAAAAGACATTTCAGAGATGACTCCTATCCAGTGGTATTTTTTGGTTAACAGGTCCATAATGCATATCTCACAGCAATAAGAACATTAATTTCATCATTTCAAAACTCACAGGAATTTCAAAATGAAATTGAACTTTCAAAATCATGCCGTTCTGTGAAGTCACACACGTGACCCACTTCTTTTGACCTCTGACCTTGAACATGCATATTGTAAATATCAAAAAATATTTACAAATGATAGCCAACAAAATATATTAGCATGATATAAACATTAAATCAGTATATTTTTAAAATTGTTAGAGTTATAGCCAATTAAAGTCAAGGTTTTGCATAATTTCGGTCACACACGTGACCAAGAATGGTCCATTTGCTGATTTCGAACCCTCCCATAAAAATCCTAGTTACGGGCCTGGAAGTCGAGACGGAGAGGCAATTGTGGAATGAAACAATTAGAGTCAAGTTTTCATAATTGGCAAATTGACTGTTTAAGGTTTTGGTTGACTCCATTTCCCAACAATATCTTCATCTCTCCGTTTTAAATGCCTATGATATCTGCCTCTGATAACTTTAGACTAGGCCGAAGATCACAGGATCTAGGCTACCTCTCCTCGTATGCCTATCCATGATGATGAGGAGGAGGAGGATTATGATGATGATGATGATGAAGAAGATGATAATGATGATGATTATAGCCTACCGTAAATTGAAGATAAATTCACTCTTTTGTTGCTGTATAAAATTGAACTTGAAAGTAGGCTTATAGTTTCTAGCTGGAAAATGAAATAGGTATTAAGTTAAAGTCTGTGAAGAAGTTGGTAATGTCAAAATTGATATAATGTTCTGAATGGTTTCAAAAAAAATCTGCCACCCATCTATGAGCATGACGTGTAGGCCTATCGTGTTCGTCCTTGGCCCTATTTTTGTGCACGATCAAAGTATATAGACCTCTAGACGCAAGTGCTGAAAAGCGATGTCTGGATAACATTCTGAGATTCTGAGATTATACATGTACTATGTACTAGTATACGGGACAAAAGATCTGCGTTAATCGCGCATGCGCAATCGATCACTCGTCATGCGAGTTGACGTGTTGGGACTGCATGATTAGGAGCCAAAAATGACGACTATATTCTACTTTTGAATAAATTTGATGATCAAGAACTTTTTGGAGATTTAACCAGCACCATAGATGTACGATGAATGTTATATGATACCCTGAAAGGTGAGTTCAAATTGAAATAGAAGTCGAGAAGATAAACATTTTTTTAATGCATTGCCCCACATATTGCAATTCATGTGCCGTTTGAAGTATATGTAAATGATGTTTGAATTTTTAAAGCAATTTTCTTGAATTTTCATGTTAATATCTAATACAAAGATTAGTCTTGTAATTATTTGCAGATCTAACTTGTCGGGTCTAACGTTAGATAGGGCACGTTCTTATTTGAAGAAGCCTTTATAAATGACTTGCAAGTTGCAGTTGCTGCAAAAAAAAAAAAAACATGTCTGCATAATTTGATTTTCATGATTTTTCATCACTAACAATTATTTCTACTTGCCATTATTCAATAACTGGATGTATGGATGTTGTTTTTACCATTCTTGCTGTTTTTAATTTTATTACTCTCCTCTAGACTCTAGGGGGAAATATAATTAGACTAGAGTGAAGCATGTATTGTAGGGGTCTATAAAGTGTAACAGTTAAAGTGCCCGAAATTCGGCCTTGCCATTTAAGGTTTTATTGCACTTCTATTAGTTCTAGTTTAAAAATAAAAAAATATCTCATCTTTCATTTTCTCAATATTTTATTAACTTTTTATAGTAAAATTCAGGATTCAATACGCCATTCCAGAAATTTGACAGCAACGTGAAAATCAGCATGCACTGCGGGACGAAGAAATTTGTGGTGCACTCACCACACCGGTAGCACAATGTGCTCTGCCGCAAAATCGGGCCACCGCCACATGAATGCCGTATCGAAAATTAGCTAGGAAAACAAATTCATCTAGTTCCATGATAGTCTTGTCACTCGGACACTGCAATCTCACTTTTTTTTCTTTTTTTTTTTGTAGGATAATAACAATCGGGGTTCGCGAGTGTCAACAAACCTAGTCACCAAACCTAAAATTTTCAGAGTTTAAACGCATTCTTCCTGATTGTTTTTTTTTCTTAACTTCACATTAAACACGCATGGGCTTTATGATTTTGCACAAAATCTGGGATTTTAGGAGCAGAATTCAGGTAATTAAAATGATTTTTTAAAGGTGGTCCTGCACTAGTATCGCTAAGCTGAAACGAATACTCAAGATGCACTATGTGTGCTCGCCGCCATTGCTAACAAAGAGCATTGACTTAATTTGCATACGATTGTCAATTAAAATTAGTGCAAACACAGCCAATTGCGATCCCGCTGTGAGTGCGACGTACACGCGTGTGTGTGTGGATGTATAAAGCACTGTATCAATGCACTATATGAGTGAATGCATGCAGTGTGTACTTCGGATCTCGAGTAGTATTATAGCTTCTCGCTTGCTTGCACAGGCGGGGACAACCAGCCGTTCTCTCATCCGAACAGTTGAATCATTGCTGATAAGAAATTGGCTCATGACTTCGGCAATCGTTAGGGCGCTCAAGCTTTTGGTTTTTGGATCACTACGTAAGAGTCGCACATCGTTGGTATGAATGGGCAGCTTGCAAAGTTTGTTACCGCGTATGTATTTTGAATTCCCTCTACACAGTAACACTATGGGGAACATACACCTTGAAGCATTTTTTTTTTTTGTCTTCAGTGAAGATGTGTGCATGTTGATTTGAGTGTGTTGGAGGTCTTATTTTGAATATTTATGATTAACCTGTCGAATTTAGGCAGCGGTCGAATTTCAGGCATTTTACTCTATATATTTTTAGCTTCATGACAAGTTCCTGAGAATTATTTCAGCTTGGGGAAAAAATTTCATCTGGAATGTTATAAATACTTTTTTTCATGATGGTGAAATCAAATTTATTGAAACCTATTCGCTAATAAATAAAAATATATAGAAATAATGCAGGGCTTAATTTTTGAGTCGATAGCTTTTGTAAAAAGTAGAAAAAATGTGGAAAAAAAACAATCCAATGGACCATACTCCCAGCAGTAAAATGTAAAAGACATCAAAAAATGTCACACAGATGAATGATCCTAGAGATTTAGAGATTGTTGGGGAGGGGCATTATGGTCCTTTCTCTCTGGTGAACAAAGGTTAACTTGTCCTCTGTTTTTACCAAGACTTTGCATTTTAAATATACATTCATGTAAACTTTTTAAATTTGTTCTTTCCTTCTCTGACCTATTTCCAGGCTGAAACTTATCAGATTTCACAATGAAGCGGAACACTACAGTCAGAACAATCACATGGTTTATTGGGATTTTCATCGTTTGGAACATAGCAGTTTATTTTCTGTTTGCACGGCCAGATGACGCCAATAATCGCATGGTATGCTTCTTATGTTTAAATAAGAATTATTAAAAATAGGATACTATTACACTTTGAACACTTGGCATTTTTTTATGTAACACATGTACATATATATGGTCGTGTGTTATGAACTCGCCACCCAAATAGGGTGGTGCTGTTACGCTTTTTTGCTATTTGTCAGCATTAATTTGTCAATATTTTCAAAAGTAAGAAAGTTTATGTAACAAATTTGATCTCATTTTGAAGCTATGTTACTTTGCTAGCTCCCTGTGAAGTTTCATTGTTCTAGGTAACATTCTGGTGGAGTTACAATGGTTTAAGTTTGGGGGAGTAGGGGTGGTGCCGGAAGCGGAGACACTGGAAGCGGAGACGCCTGTACAAAGTCAATGGGAAATTTTGCATTTTGTGGTTGATTTGGGGAAAACTTGAATATCTGTGACAAATTTTGGCTTATGATTATAAATTTGGTACCAAACTAAAGCTTATAAACTGCTTTATAACAGGAAATCACTGAACAATAGGTTTGATGTTATAATAGTACCCAGGAAGACTCAACAATCATTATTTGACCTAAAAATGTGATGCCTCCTGTACAAAGTCATTAGGAATTAGAGGTATTGTGTTACCATTGGGAAAACTGCAATATCTCTGCCAAATTTTAATCTATGATTGTAAATTTATCACCAAATTATATAAACTGCTTTATACCATCATATCACTTAAACAATATGTTTGACGGTGCAACAGTACTGGACAGGACCACCCCCTCATGAATTTGAAAAAAAGCTATTTTTTTCAGATCATTATATTTTTCTTTCTAAAATTGTAAACCATAATGAATTATACCTTGTTTGAAAGGTCTGAATATTCTATACAAGAATGTATATTTAATATTAATCATATTTGGGTGATTATTGATGACTTGATGATAAAAACAATGAAAATTTTAAAAAATTCTAAATTTCCTTAAATTTTCTTAATAACTCTTTTGTCTTACACCTGGTATAATTTTTCAATGCAGATTTAGATTCCTCGAGGAATTTCCTTTCAGAAAATGTATAGTTTTGATATATTAGGGTGTATACTTTTCGAGATACAGGTCCTTGAAGAGAAAAAAGAGCCTTTTGTAGTCAAATTGGCATGTAAGGCAAAAGGCGGCGAACTTATAACACACGGCCATATGTTAAAATTATGGCTCAAACTTACAAATTAGAAAGGGGTTAACATTACTGTAATCGTGGAAATATTTACGGTGCATTAATTTTGCACAAAGATCGGCAGGCGTGAATTTAAAAACGCGCAAATATATGAGCATGCTTTTTCATGCATGTATTGGGTGCATTCAATTGCGTGCCTACTTAAATGGAGAGCGAATTCAAGAACCTGTGAACATTCTTTGCGGCCGCTCAGCGCGAGAATAACAGCTAATACAGTATTAAACAGGTACCCAAATTTAAGCTTGGGATCTCCAAACAAGGGCCTAATGTTCACATGGTTCCATGACAGTTGCTCTGCCAACAATTGCTCCGCCATGAATTCCATAGACTAATCAAATGACCAAGTTTAACCATGGACTTATCACTCTACTCTGCCCTAATCCTAACCCTAAACCTAACATAAAACCATATTGCAACCCTAACCCTTTAAAAGAAACCAATACCCAAGGTTATAATTAATTTTATAGGAAAGAGCATAATGAGAGGAGCAATTTAAAAAAAGTTTCATCAAAATTGGTTAAAAAATAAGAGAGTTATGGAAGTTTGAAAAGTCTCGTTGTACGTTCTATGGGGATCCTCAAATTAGCAACATCGGCTTTAAAGTGGCCGATTTTATGGACAACTCTCCATTGGTTTTGCACACAAATTTTCAGATTTTCCCCATTTACTTTCAAAATATGTCTTACCTCCTTTTGAGCTCAACATATGTTGTGTGAAATTTATTTTTCCATGACATATTTTGAGCTCAGAAGTAAATAAGACATATTTTGCAAGAAAATGGGGAAAATCTGAAAATTTGTGTACAAAAAAAATGGAGAGTTGTCCATAAAATCGGCCATTTTGAAGCTGATGTTGCCAATTTCAGGATCCCCATAGAACATACAACGAGACTTTTCAAACTTCCATAACTCTCTTATTTTATATCCGATTTTGACGAAACTTTTTTTAGATTGCTCCTCTCATTGTGCTCTTTCATATAAAAGTGATTATTTCCTTGGGTATTAGTCCCCTTTAACGGTACATCTTAGATGAAATAATGCCCGGAGTAATTGTTGCAGGTGCAAATGTTGTGTCACCATACACCTGTGCATCAAAAAAATTATGATATGGACCCAAACGAAAAAAAGGTTGTTTTGGGCCCTTATTACCCTTTCCTTGCATTACATCATAACAGCTAAATATAAATAAAATTACAAATTTAGATTTAGCAAAACGATACAAAAGGACAGTACATACCTGTAACATGTACTGTAGTGTTAAAGTTGGTACTGTTTTCTATGGGCATAATTAATTTCTTGCAAAGACATGAAGGTTACTTCCTCTCTATCTTAAATAGATTCAATATTGGATTACACAAGTAAAGCTGCTCAACACTGATGTCAGCTGGAGATATTCCCATGGTTGAAATTGTAGATGAAAGCTAATTTTACCTTAGGAGTAGCAAAAATATTCTGCCCTTACCTGATTATTGCCTATAATTATAAGTTTGTATTAAAATGCCTAAATATTATGGACGATTATCCATTTATTTTGAAAGATGGAATGTATTGTATTAAAGCACATTTGAAGTAATAGGTTTGTGAATATTCTGATTTTGAAGTAATAATTTTGTGATTATTCTGATTTTCAAATGACTAAAGATTGATTGATAAGAATTCTGAAGCAAGTTATAATTGTCAAAATCACACGTCACTTGTGGTCTCTCTTTCTGTATACCTGTATAAAGTGATTTAGGAAGATGTTCGTGTCCATTCTGAGGTCAAGATCCACATTTTTAGGGGTCTGTACTCATTTGTCTTTTGTAATTATAGATAAAGTCTTCCAAAGGTTTATCCGAGAGATTGAATAGACTTCAGGGAAAACTCAAGGATCAGATGGTGGATAATGAACAACTTCTACAAGAGATCGAGCAGGAAAAAGACAGAAGATTACAAAGGAGTGAGTAAACTACGTCAGATGGATCCATCTTAAAAACATTATCTAGGTGTTGTTCTTTTGTCAGGAATTTTAATAAATTATTTGAGATGCATTCTGCCCATTTCAGCAGTCATGGATTTGTCTTTGGATATTGTATGACTTATTTTTTGGGGTTATGCCTCAACTATAAAGATAAAAAAAAACCTTTTCATTTAATTATAGAAAATATATGGCCTTTAAAAAATAAAAATAATAAAAATGATATGTCTGAAGAAATTAAATTACCCAAGTCTGGTCAAATAAAGCATGTGTTTAGTCTGCCCATCAAAGTATATGTTGATGTGTGTATTTCTTTTTCCAATCTATAGTTTGTATTCCTTTCCCCCCCCCCCCCCCCCCCAATAATTCATTACCCTATTAAAAGTAACTTTTTGACTGACTTAAATATGATGATAATAACATGTCAAACAGGTGGTCCCAACTTTGCAGTTTAATATGATTTAGTTTAATTCAGGTTGTACATGTAGTTTTGCCGCATTTGTATCAATAAACAATTGTTTTCCCTGGAGAGTTTTTTTGTTAAAAAGTAAGTCAAGGGATGAAATTTATATTCAGTAGTATATCACATGGAGGAAAGCTTATTTAGAGATACATGTAAAAAACTTGTTTCCTTATTGTTTTTACTATGATAGCTTAGATGTTTTAAGTGTAAATAGATGAATGAAAAATATGAATTTTGATTGTTTGCAGTGACCAACAAGCAAGCCACAGAGAAGAGGCAAGAATCTGAGCAGCAAATCATCCAGAATCACGGGAGCAATACAAACCTAGAAGAAATCAAAACCAATTATCCATTCCACACCTACAAGATCCCAGTGGTCGTCATTGCATGCAATAGACCCAGTGCTGTCAAGCGAAGTTTGAATTCACTCCTCCAGTAAGTTAACATTTCCAAACTTTATGAACTATTTGCCTGAAATATTGATTGTTTTGTCTAATAATTTATATTTAAGATAATAATAGGTGAATAACAATAATAATCTTGATAAATTGTAAGAATATAATTGAGAAAGGGTTGCTCATAAATGTAGGTGGAATATTGTGACTTAAAAAAAAATATACATGTAGTACCAACGGCAAAAAAGTAACAACAACAAAACAAACAAAACAACAGTAAACACACCCACACGTATAAAAAGATCAGGTTTGTCATTTGCAGCATCTACAATATTCTTTTAATTCAAATTTTCAATCATGTTTAGGATGTTTTAAGAATAAAAAGGAATAACTTCATTAGGCTACAATAGGTTATATGATTACAAGGAATAGACAGGGAGAGGGAGGGGGAGAGGTTGAAAGATAAGAGCCTACATTGCCTGTGTAAAATCAAACATATTGACTTGCCTTCATCGGAGTTGAAGTGACTTCCATAAAAGGGTTGAGTGCTACCTGCTTTATTACTCTCTATGAATATTGATTTAGTATCTTGTCTACTTACTCTATATTCAAAGTGTAATATTATACATTAACATGTGGGTGTGTTTTGTACAAAGCATGGAGGTACTCATTTTACTTATCGTTTAGCAGATCTGTTCCTCTGTACACTTAGTAAAAATGTTGTTAGATACTGTTTTATCAATAGACCGCAATATTATGTTGAAAGAAAAATGGATGTGTTATGCACAGACAGGGCATAAATTTCACAGAGGCCATCGACGGCTATGCCTTGGATGCCTATGTCCCTGGCCGTGGTGCCCAAGGGAAAACAGATTAGGCCAAACTGGCCTTGCCTTTTTTCAAGTGCCCTCTATGAAATTTATTGCCCTTTCCTGAATTACTGACTCTAATACCTACAATAAAAGGGAAATAAATGTGTCACTATTTTGTCACATTAAACTCTCAAATCTATCAGTATGTAAACAGAATGTGGTTTTTACATGATATAGACAGGCCAAACAGAATTTTCATCTGCAAATCCCTTTGGAAAGGAATTGTCTGTTTTCTCCATACAGAAAAGGCAGTATTTTAAACAGAAAATCATCACCTGCCGACCTGGCATCTGTGGACTTCTTCTTTTTCCCCCTATATTTTTATTTTTAAGTCTGTTGTCATTGTTATGATTGCTTTATATAATGTAGATCTATTGTTTAATTTTTGTTGCCCCGAAATCAAATAAATTAAAAATGGTTAAATAAATTTTAGGGGGAAAAAGTGGCCTTCGATGCCCTTTATATGAAAAAAAATTGGCCTTTGATGCCCTTTTTATGAAAAAAATTGGCCATGGATGCCCTTTGAAGTGGACAAAGTGCCCTAAATTTTGGAGAAAAAATGGCCTTGCCCTAAAAGTAACAAAATTTAAGGCCTGTGCATAGAGAAAACAATGGTAGTCTTAGGTAGTACATGTACTTAAAATAAGAAAATATAACACTCTACAATTTAACTATATCAAGCTGGCATAGTGTACCAGTAAAAGAAATATGTATTATTTAGAACTGGAAAAATACAGAAAAAAATACAGACATCAGATCTGAAATGCTGTAAAGGTGGTTCCACACCTAATGCTACAGTCACACAGACACTTCCGTTGAGTTATGTCCGGTTGCGTCCAAAAATTATTTTCTTTTCTGCGGATCCCCACGGATGCCTACCAGTCATAGTCAGCAGTGGAAATATTGATAATTTTGTTCATTCAGTAAAACAAAGAAGTACATAAGAAATGATAGAATAGAAGATGAAATAAGATTGAAACAACACAAACGTATCTATACGTATGTGTCTGTGTGACTGCAGCATAACTCTAAGACATGAGACATGAAAATGTGTGTGCACCTGCCTGTAAATATGGCCAACGAGGGTCTTGACCTTAAAGAATAAATACAAAGATTTTGTGAAGATTTATTTGTAATCATCGATCTTTGACCTCATTTAGGACGAGGCCATCAGCTGAACAGTTTCCAGTTTATGTAAGCCAGGACTGTGGAGATCAGAAAACTGCTGATACGATACGCGAGTTTGGAGACAAAGTTGTACATATGAAGGTAGGAAGCAATGCTCTTCACACTCACAATTCTCGGTTTCCCTACACTATCCTCCCTGAGTCGTGGATGTAGGTTAATCAGTATGTACAATATTTTATTCTCACAAATAGAAGAGTACACACCAGTGGCAGATCCAGGATTTCAGAATAGGGGGGGGGGGGCACTGCCGAAATTTTCCGATTTTAACATGTACAGTCAATGAGTGGATTTCAAATTATGGGGGGGGGGGGGCGTCCCTGCGCCCCTGCATGGATCCGCCACTGCACACATTTTGTTATTTTTTAAAAATGATTTATAGTGGTCTGTTTTACAGGCTGATAAATAGGCTTTAAAAAAAAAGTGAGTCAAGTAACAAAATTATTAGTCTAACATGAAATAATTATGGACTATGAAAATCACGTTTTGATTATAAACAGCTATTTTGCACCTAGATTTAAAGTGACATAAATATGTATTAAATTTACTTTCAACACAGGTACTGTTTCAATTCACATGTTAATTACATATGTACAATGATCCAGTTTTCTTTCTTTCTTTTTTCTTTTTTGTTGTAAATATGAAACACCTGAGTATTATATTTTAGTTTTGTACATGTAAATGGACATTATGCCCTTCTTGCCCTGTAGAATATCACTCACTGATAAACCTCCAAAACCCATTTAAGATGTAAATCATAGAAATTATAAACCCAGTACTGAATTAATCAATTTATTATTGTAAAATCTATTCTTAATGGCATTTTCTTCTTTTCTGCGATCTGTTTCTTACTTTGAAGATTGTTATGCATGCTAAACCTTAACTTTTATCTGTTTGGTATCCTTTCCTTTCATATATAAGATATGCCCCTGCATTGATTTCATTATGCTTGTAGAAACATTAAATGAGTGATCTTTCCATTTAATTTTGTCTAGCAACCAGATCTAAGCCCCATTGCCAATCTACCAGCCAACCAAAAAAAGTTTGAGGGATACTACAAGATAGCCAGACATTATAAATGGGCTCTGAATCAGATGTTTATTGAGCATTCATATGATGCTGTCATCATTGTAGAAGGTATGTCAGGCAAGCAACACTTTATGGAAAATTTAATATTGGCTCGACAATGGTGTAAAATATGTAAGATATGATCTGTAAAAGCCTTATGCTACAAGATAGCAAGGCATTATAAATGGGCTCTGAATCAGATGTTTATTGAGCATTCATATGATGCAGTCATCATTGTAGAAGGTATGTTGGGCAAGCAACACTTTTGAAAATTAAAATTTGGCTGGAAAATGGTGTAAAATATGTAAGTTATGATCTGTAAATGCCTAATGACTGTGGTTTTGCCCCACATCTTTCTTGTGCTTTTCCCACATCCAATGAATAGATGATTGGAAAAAAAGCTGATCAGTGGGAAAGACTCTAAAAACTGGGGTCAAAATAGGCATATATACATGTACTTGTTCCAACACACCTAGTTAGTTAATAGTAAAAATACAGTGCAATGGTCATTTAAAAAAAAATACTGTAATTAATTCACTTTCAAGAAAAATGGTTATTTATGATATAAGGGCCCTGTTGCTAGAAGCTTTTATGTACTGTTAAATAAATTTATGTTATGATAGGGTTGATATTTCATGGTTTTATCACATAATTTCCGACATAGGTTTTGTGACATAAATTTATTTTACGATAAGGTAGATATGTCATGATTTCCCACATAGGCTTCTAGCAACAGATTTATATCATGATTCTGGGGTTTATGTCATCGTGACATACAATTTATTTGTGCAATGGGCCAGGTACATGTAATAATGTGAAGTGCTCAACTTTGAAAACAGGGTTATGTTTCTTTAAATAAGAAGCAATTTCCAAATAGATTTCTATATATTACAATTTCCTTTTTTTCCCTTTTCAGATGATTTAGATGTATCAGTGGATTTCTTTGAGTATTTCTTAGCAACCTATCCTCTCCTAAAAGAAGATCCTACCCTGTGGTGTGTCTCAGCATGGAATGATAATGGCAGAGATTCTAGGATAGAGAAAAATCCAGGTAAGAATCACAACTTCATCTTTAAGAGGCTAACTTGTATACAAAGTTAGCCCCATCTTTAAGAGCAGATGTTCTTTAGTTCTTTCATAGGAGGTAAAACAATTGTCTCTGATTGGTTCCTAGGAATTAGTCTTATCAAATTCTGAAGAACATAAACATGTACATTTATACCTAAATGTTTGTTGTAAATGTCGTCATTCAGTAGACGTAGTAGGAAATAATGTATCAATTAGTTCTGTTCAATCATTAAGGGAAAATGCTTGATTTTATTTTATTTTTCAGTCAGGTTTAAGTCATGTAAACATGTTAATCATATTACATTACTTTGGTTTCAGATTATCAACCATTTAAAATATTATAGCACATTTGCAAAATACTCATTACCCACTTTATATGGTTGAATAAGATTTTCAATAAATGTACTGATATCCATTATGTTATCGTTCCTGCAATACATTTAACAATACCAATTGACTTTTGTTTGACAGGATTGCTTTATAGAAGTGATTTCTTTCCTGGTCTTGGCTGGATGTTGCTCAGAGATGTGTGGCTTGAATTGGGTCCAAAGTGGCCATCTGGGTGAGTGATCATCATGCATATTTTCTCGTTATTGTAAAATGAAATAAGATAAAGATCATATAAATCATCAAAGACACATTGACGATGATTCAATTGAAACATCAAAGTATTCAATAAGTCTAATATTTAAAAACTACATGTATATGAATTACAACTAGATGAATAACATTAATGATTAAAAAATATGTAATGCACTAGATTTAGCCCATTCCAAAGAGGCCAAAATTTTGTAAGTTAATTAATGAAATATAATACATGTACTGGATACAGGATTTGAAAATGGGGGGGGGGGGGTGCCAGGCCTAATAGTGGGGATGCTGCCGAAATTGTCTGATTTTAACATGTATAGTCAATAATTGGTTTTTCAAATTATAAGGGGAGGTACTTCCACTGCATCCTGGAAACCGCCACTGCATTTACATCAAATCATGTAGGGGCGGGTAAAGGAAATGGCTATGATATTTTATGTTTAACGGCCTTTGCCATCTTAGCTATTGTAACATTGCTAGATGAACACTGACATGTCATGTCAAAATAGCTAGCTAAGAATTCCAATACTCTTGTAGTGCTTTTTCTAGAATTATGTAAAATACACAATTTAGGCCTTGTAGATACACATGTAGGTCTCTTCATTTTTTATGTAAATATGTATCTTGCATTTAAATCATATTATTATTTAAATTTGCAACGATAACATTTACCCTATATCTAAATGTTGGATTTTCAAAATTTGTTTTATTTTTTAGGTTTTGTGATGATTGGATGAGACATCCTGACCAGAGACAAGAGAGATCCTGTGTATGACCTGAAATATGCATGAAATTAATTCCTATCATAATTACAATTTGCTAAGATAATTTACTTCAATAGAACTATACATTTGCCTACCATTGCTATTTGACCTCAAATCGCCGCAAACCGAAATTTACACCGAAATTTTTTGCCTATCATTTCGGCCTATTTACCCCCCACCCCCCATTGAATAGCGCCCTCCATTGACGAGGATGCGGCCGAAAGCGATCCTATACACTTCCTCTAATCTCTTCGCCTCCGTCGAGATAAGTCGTGTATTTTTGCCCGCGCCAAAATAGCGTGTTTCTCCCTTTGGGACTTCCTTGCGGTGTTTTGCGAGGTTATTTTGCTCAGGATAATCTTTTTGAGTATTCTGAGCTCTCCTTTTTGGTCTGGTCTTTTGGTTTTACGAGATTTGATAGTTTTTATCTCTCGGGTGATCGTTTATTTTCACGCTCTCTCTTCCCGTAGACTTCGTACGTTCATTACTGCGTGTATGTTATACGTGTCGTGTTTACGTTTGAGTGTTGTGTGTTTTGAGGCGCACAGAGTTTTTGTGCTCCGCTTTTTGATAGACCCGCCTATTTACCCCCTTTTTGTGTATTAACACCTTTCTCTCTCTTTATTTTACAGAATTCATCTTGTCTAATTTTCTTCTCGCGCCCATTCATATAGAAGGAAGCGGGGAAGAAATTAGCGAGCAAGCGTGTTTTCTTCGGAGAAGTCCCCCTTGCGGGGTGAGAGGCTTGTCGTTCGAGGAGGCGTTGGACGCTGTCCTTCCGCTTCTTCACCACCTCGAACTTCGGTGAGTATTTTTGGGTCGAACACCGGCGGACAAAACCTAGCTGCTCGGGCTTCGTCGGTCCTCAGAGTACGGGGACCGCTGTATGACCGGCAGGACTGGCGGCGTCCAGGACGATGACGATTACGGCCCTCGCGCCGGATCCGATAGTCCTTTTGCCACGTTCGATCAACGGGAGATCTAAAACGGTTATACATCGGTTTCACAACCGGTGGCCGGTTCTCTGGTTTAATTCAGTACTGGCTGAAGGCGCCGGGTTCATTTCTCTCACGGTGCCGAATCCCATTGTGCCTCTGGCTTCGCCTGCATAACCGGATCGAGCTCGGTTTCTATATCGAGTTTGTCCGACCGGATATCGGCGCCGTACCCTTAACTGAGGTAAATCGGATCCGCGAGTCGGTTTCCGTAACGGTTTTGGGGTTGAGTACCGTCAAGACGGACCTATATCCTCGGATAGTAGGCCGCTTGTCGGTTACTCACTAGCCCGGATGACATGTCCAAGGCCTCGCTCTGTTACTTGTCGGCGGATATCCGGCAGAACGGGACGTTCCCGACCATATCCGGTCGCCCACCTTTGGTGGGGGTCCGTCTCTCTCCGTTTTCATACGGACATCGGCACCGTTCCCTTAACTGAGGTAAATCGGATCCGCAAGTCGGTTTCCGTACCGGCTTTTGGGAGTGTATACCGTCCAATGCGGACCTGTATCCTCGGATAGTAGGCCGCACGTTGGTTCCTCACTAGCGCTGCTGACACGTTCAAAGCCGTCGCTTTGTTACTTGTCGGCGGATATCCGGCAGAGCGGGACGTCCCCGACCATATCCGGTCGCCCACCTTTGGTGGGGGGGGTCTGTCTCTCTCCTTTTTCATACGGATATCGGCGCCGTTCCCTTAACTGAGGTAATTCGGATCCGCAGGTCGTTTTCCGTACCGGGTTTTGGGAGTATATTACCGTCCAATGCGGACCTGTATCCTCTGATAGTAGGCCGCACATTGGTTCCTCACTAGCGCGGCTGACACGTCCAAAGCCGTCGCTTGTTTTCTTGTCAGCGGGTATCCGGTTAAAGCGGGATGTCTCTCTCTCCGGTTTTATTCTCGGAGTGTGTCCCCTTCTTTTCGGAACTACGTCGTTGAGGCGTGAAGGTTTTTCGGATTCCGTTCCGTTTTCTTTTCGGAACCAGGGTCCGTTATAGGCGGGCGTTTCTTTTTGAAGCTTACACCCCGTCTTCCAAGTCGTTTTCCTTTCGGATCGGCACCGCATCTGAGGCGGGCCCTTCCGTAGTGAAGCGTCGTAGACTTGCTTTTCCGGATCCCGATCCGGTTCCCGCGGGGTTCAGTGCCCCTTTACAGGCGGGCACTTCGGTTTCAGAGCGACTTCGTTTGTTGCCGAATCCGGATCCGTTTTTCGATAGGAACTCTGTCCCCCTCAGGTTGGACACTTCCTTTTCGGGTAGACATCAACTCTCGGATGCCATTCGGGTAGTTGGGTGTACCTCCGGAGTTTCGCAAGTGGTTTAAGCGTTACGTCACCACTTCCGATTCACCTCTATGGATGGTTCCCTCCCTCCTTGTGAGGAGTTGGATGCTTCCTCGTCAGATGATGAGATCTTTTCGGTGGTGGATTCTCACGACTCATGTTGAATCTCATCTGACTCCCTGTACCGCCTTTCGGTTTTGGTTGATACGCGGGATCTCTCCCGGGTTAATACTTCGTTGGATATTTTGTCTGACAAAGTTGTACCTGAAGTCTTTGTAGAGCTTCCTGTGACGAAGCGAGTCACAGGCTTATTCCCTTTCTTTCGTTCCAGAGGTCGGAAGTGACCCCTGAAACTTCGGAGGGGCTTTAAGTTTCTTTTCGGTTAGGTCGAAAGCTTTTACGTCCTTTCAGCTTTGAGTACAGGATTACCTTTTGTAATCTGACTATCGATTTTGACTTTCATCCACGAGTTGGGCCTTTCTCCGCCAGTTCGGTCGAGATTCTCCTGGCCCGTAGAGAATTTTGCGGCTACATCCTCCTTGTTGGATGATGCCCGTAGAGTTCATATGCTTGAAGACTCTTCATTTCAAGCAATCCCTCATCCCGGATATGGTCAGGAGTTTGACGTGACCTCCCCCTTCCTTTACGGGTGCAACTTGGCAGACGTTTTGCAATTTGAAGTTGACTCACGTTAGAAGGCCCAGGAATTGTCTACATTTCTTAGAGATGTTCGTCAGGCCCATCGTCTTTTAGGTCTGTTTTACCTGGCTTCTTCAAAGCTCCTCCTTTCAGGAAGGACAAGAAGAAGAAGGACTAGAGGGTTTTCCGTTCCTGCTCGGTCGGCCTTGGCTGCTCCTACTCAGGATCGTAGGGTAACCGTCTTTCTCCTGATTCTTATGATCGTCTGGTGTTTTCAAAAACCAGTCTCCTCGTCGAGGACGTGGAGGTGATAGGGGCTTTTCCCGAGGCTTCGCGATGAATCAGCCCTTTTCGTCGGACGGGAAGCTTTTTCCAGATGACTTTCCCGAGTTCGCTTGGAGATCCGGTGGGTGATCGACTTCGGAGGTTTCTTCCGACTTGGAAGTCGATCACGGTCGATGTCTTTGTCCTCGCCGTGATCAAGAACGGTCTTCGGACATTTCTAGTAGAGCCTTTTCCGAGGGGTTTTATCCGAAATCGATCACCGCCACATTAGATCCTTTTCAGGAACTTATTTCTCAGACGGACGGGTGAGGGATCACGACTTTCTGTGTCTCTCCCCCGTTTTTGTTGATCCCCAATCGTTCAGGCTCTCTCAGGATGATCCTCATTATGAAGAGGATCAACAGGCACATCGCAAGTCACTTTTCAAGAGGCCCTTTGACCTCTATTCTTCCTGCTCTCGGTCAGGTCGACTTTGCGGTGTCTCTCGACCTGAAATTGCCTTTTTCCACATCCAATAGACCCTTCGTCGAGGGATCTTTTGGGATTGTGCTATAGGAAAGGACTCTTTTCGCTTCAAAGCCCTTCTTTTTGGTCTTGTCCCGCTCCCAGATCTTCACCAGGTTTCGGCGTTTGATGTCTTTCCTCAGAGGCAAAGGACTTTCGGATTTTAGCTTTCTTGGACGATTGGCTTCTCGTTGCCCTTTCGGAGGTCCTGCTTTCACACCATTTTTCGATGTTAGTGAGAACGACCGAGATTTTGGGATTCATGATCAACTGGTCCAAGTCGGATTTAGTTCCCTCCCGAACTCCGATCTACTT
The DNA here is from genome assembly GCA_940671915.1 of Paracentrotus lividus. NCBI lineage: Eukaryota > Metazoa > Echinodermata > Echinoidea > Camarodonta > Echinidae > Paracentrotus > Paracentrotus lividus. The sequence goes on from CALNVZ010002100.1 coordinate 6,839,282, forward strand.
GGAGGCCCAGTTAGATATCAAGGATTCAACTGGCTCGGCCGAGCCTTGAGAGGATTGAAGCTCTGGTCAGTCTTATCAGGTCCCTCCTGAGCATGCGGAGGTTCGAGCCGAGGTTTGTTTGAGATGGCTGGGGTTTTAGCCAGCCTGGTGGACTTCTTGCCAATTTGTCGTCTCTTTATGAGACCTTCCGGCTGCATCTCCTGAAGTTTTTCAGGCCGAACTCTCAGCTCCCTCTGGTCTTGGTTTTTCTTTGACGGTAGAGATCAAGAAGCTTCTCTCTCCGTGGACGAACCGTACCTTCTTCAGAGAAGAGTTTCAAAGACCCTCTTCACTCGATTACAGTGACCACGAACGAGTCTCTTCGGAGGTTGGGGGGGGCCATTGTCAAGGTCGGATGGTTTCCGGATCTTGGGTCCCCCGAGGCCGCTGCCTCACTTTAACTTTCTGGAACTTTGTCGGTTCTGTTTATCCTTCAACGTTTTCGCGGCCTTTTTGTGGGCCGCGTGTTTGATTCTCACGGACAACACCTCTCGGAAGGCCTACATCAACAAACAAGGAGGGACACACTCTTTGGAGTTGATCGAGGTAGCGTTCTCCTTTGGGAATGTGGCATCGGGAGAAGATCGTCCCGGTTGCCTCCACTCTCCAGGGGAGGACTTTCTGTTAGCAGACTTTCTATCCCTGGACACAGACTTCCTCGCTTTACTCCCGAGTCAGGGAGACTTCTGCTTTCTTTTTGGACACGTTTCCCTCTTCTCTGGAAGGGTTGGAAGCTTTCGCTTTTATCATAGATATGATCTTTTTCTCAGGAAGTTCAGGGAGGATCAGACAACGGTGATCTTGATTGCTCTCTACTGGCCGGTTCGGGCCGGGTTTTCAGGATCTTTTGCTCCTGTTAGCAGGAGAACCGCTGCCCCTTCAGGCCGTACGCCGGACTTAATTTCTCTTCCTTCGTCGGGGCTCTACATGCGAATCTATCGCCCCTTCTTTTAACTGCTTGGCCTCTTTCGGCCAGACGGCTAGGGATGATGGCTTTTCAGACCGAGCAGCTGAGCTGCTAGTTGGAAGTAGACTGAGTGAGGCGACTAGGATTGTATTCTTTTCGCGCCTTGGGGCTTTCCTGGCCTGTACGAACCTCTTGCAGGGTTCCCCAGAGAGGCTCCTTTGCCTCTTATTGCCGATTTCCTTATTTCTCCAGCCTGGAGTTCTCCATAACTTTTGGAGGCTTTGTCTAAGCCACCGTTCGAGCCTTTTTACTCGATTTACCTGTTAAATCAGTCCTTTAAGACTAGTTTCTCTCCTAGCAATAGTCTCTGGGCAAAGGAGGAGTTTCGCTACACGTTCTCTCAATATCACCTGGTCATATTCGTTGGGAGAGTATGTGGTTCGTCTGATTCCTTTCACATCCTTCATAGCTTAGAACCAAACAGCCTCGTCGGACTCTATCGAGTTCTTCAGTCGTCCTCTGACAGGGTTCTCATCTTCAGAAAAGACATTTTCTAGTGCCCCGTCAGGGCCCTCTTTTGGTTCGTCAAGTAGACTGAGAATCTTCGCTCTCTTCACAGCTATTTTGTTATTTCCCGTAAACACCCATAAAGGGGTTTTCTAGAGATATGTTATCCCGGTGGTTAGTCTCCCGCAATCAAGACTGCGGGGGGTGAGGCCCTTGTAGAGGGAACTTCTCCAAGGCCCTTCAGCCAGGAACATCAGCTCCTCTTGGGCCCTATTTTACTAGGGTAGTGGTGGAGATATTTGCAAGGCGGGCCTTTTTGGCGTTCTGCAAATTCTTTCACCTCCTTTTACCTGAATGGAATTGCTGCTAGTGAGGGTGTTTTTCTCCACCGCACCTCTCAAAGCAGCGGCGTCCTCCATAGTTCTTAACCGTTTATAGTTGCCCTCCCGACTTTTGCGGTGCTGGTCGTAGCAATGGTAGGCAAATGTATAGTTCTATTGAAGTAAATCATAAAAATTACAATCTAATTTTATTATTTACGGATATAGAAATATACATTTGCCTAACAATCCTCCTCCGTCCCCCTTTCCGTTGCAACATAGGAAGTTCTTTGGGGCGATAGAGTTAGGGGAAGTTGTATAGGATCGCTTTCGGCGCATCCTCGTCAATGGAGGGCGCTATTCAATGGGGGGTGGGGGTAAATAGGCGAATGATAGGGCAAAAATTTCGGTGTAAATTTCGGTTTGCGGCGATTTGAGGTCAAATAGCAATGGTAGGCAAATGTATATTTCTATATCGTAAATAATAAAATTAGATTGTAATTTTTATATGATTATATCATGTTCTAATATGTTTGTTTGTTTATATGTTCAGGTTTTGGGATGATTGGATGAGACATCCTGACCAGAGACGAGAAAGATCCTGTATACGACCTGAAATATCAAGAACAGATACTTTCGGCAAATTTGGAGTTAGCAAGTAAGTTTTTATCGATGTTATTCTTCTTTTTTTTTTTGCTTACTGGTAATCAATGTTGCAAAAATCATGTATTCATAATAATATTTACATGTAGATATGATTTCAAACACCTAATAAACCATAATAAACTGCAAAATAATATTGTGTTTACTGTATCATACTAAAGTAATGGCAGTAATGCATGTAATATATGTCCCTTGAGCAAGGCATTTTATCTACATGCTTGACCCCACCCGAGGTGTTAAAAATTGGTACCCGGTAGGATTGCGAATGCTATGTGGTTTGCTTTAGCAAAAGCATGCCTAACATGCGACCAGCTGGAATGCTCCTCAAGGAGTGAAGATTGTCCACTGTAAAGTGCGGGATTGTAAATGAATCCAATGATATACTGTTAGCGCTTTGGTCTTAACAGGTAAAGCGCTTTATAAGAAACTTGTATTATTATTATTATTATTAATGTGATGTAATGTTTTATTGGACATATTTCTTACCATACAATTGTTTTTTGTTTTGTTTTTGTTTTTTGTAGTACATTGATATTTATCACCGAGGTTCACTAAGACTATATCATTCTTTGTTTCATTATTTTACAGGGGGCAGTTTTTTGAGCAGCATCTGAAATTTATCAGCCTCAACAAAGAATTTTATCCATTTACTACCAAAGATCTATCATATTTATTAAAGGTAATTATATGCCATTTTTATGCTTGCATAGTTGTAAAAAATATTGCCTAATGTTTTATTTTATTATAATAATAATGATAATAATATTTGGGTCCTTTTGCTAGAAAGTTTTATGTCATGATTTAAGTCTTAAATCATAACATAAACCCATTCCAAGAATCATAACATAAATCTGCTGCGAGAGACTTTATGTCGGAAATCATGTGATAAAATTATGACATAACTCCCCCATCATGACAAAAGTTTCTGTTATGATACATAAAGATATTTAGCAACAGAGCCCTGGTTTTTTATATTATATAAAGATAGTGCTTTTCCATTTAAAGTGAATCTGTATGGGTAGTCGATCGTCAGCACCAATTTTAATCTCTTTAAAGATAGGTTTAGTGTTCCTCGTTTTATCAAGACTTTGTTTATCCAAGCATTTTGGTCTGAAGCTAATGGATTCGCCTCACCATATCCTCTACTACAGTCTGTGATGGAAAATGCCATAAAAAGCTTTGTGAGGCTTTCCTTTTTTTTTTTCTTTCCTTCAAGTGGTAAATGTTAGTATGTTAGTTTTGCTAGTCTACTTGTGCATTTAGAGTTCTTACATCGCAATCCATGATGGGATGAAATTCCAGTCTAATCAGCTCAGAACATGTTGTAAAGCGCTTTCAGAACTTCTTTCTTTCTTTTTTGTATTTGTTGTGTTGATCAGATTAAAATATGACTACTTTCATACAATTTCAAAGATATAATTATCTTTGGTATGAAAGGATTTGTGAATAATTTGTAGGACATTGGTGAAAATCAAATCTTTAACTTGCGTTCATTACATTATTGCACAGCTGCCATCAGCTGATTGACTAGAATTTTGTCCCATCATGCACATTTCAATGAAAGAACCGTAAATGCACAAGTTATATAAATTTTTGATAATGCATTTCCATTTATTATATTATATTATATTTTGTGACCATCTGCAGAAAAACTATGATTCTGCTTTTCGAGAGCGAGTGTATGGAGTGCAGGAGAGGACTCTACAGGAGGTGAAGATGAATCAGGGGCAAGGCCCGAGTGAGATTAGAATCACCTACACTAATAAGAATAACTTCAAAAGTATTACTAAAGCTATAGGCATCATGCAAGACTTAAAGGTAAGTACCATGTCACTAATACAAATGGTCATTTTAAGTAATGTTAATAGTTACTATAAATTTGAATAACAAAGGAAACTGACCAGAAATATATAATATAATAAGAAGAAAAATGAGCTATTAAAATTGGTTTCCACTGGGATTTGAACTTGAGACCTCCTGAAAACTAGACAGGTGGTCTTCCCATTCTGACCTTGGTCCCTGAAACCCGTTAACTTTTCAGTACTTGAGTGGTCATAAGCTATTGAAATCTGGCATAAACTTAAAGGATAGAAATCAACTGTAGTTCATTTATTTATTTTCTAATTCAGATGTCAAAAGTTGAAATCCTTGCTCAGTGTTCTTAGAATATGCATTTTATCTACTGTTTTCTCTCTCAACTCTTGTGTTGAAAGGGATTCCATTGAAGGAAAGAATTTTTAAAACTTATTCTGATGGGGGAGAAGAAGGAAGGCCTTTAGAGCTCCCTCATGTACACTTCTGCAGGTCGCATCCTGCCTCATATAAACACAATACAAAAAGAAAGTTCCCCCTATTTCAGATATCAATAATTTTTTAACCAGGAGGAATTTTAAAAATGTAATTATATGTCCATGTAGGGAATTTAATGAACAACAATAGGAAGGATTTTTAGGAAAAATCATCAAGTCATGCTTCTGTGAGCAATGGTTGAATTAAAAAATGTCATTTTTTGAAGTTCACAAGCCTAAAATGGCAACTTTGATTCAATGATAACGGACCCATTTTCAGATTTTAAACATTTTACACGTCAGAATGTATGCAAAACGTGCTTCCCAATATACGGAAAAGAAATTTGATCTTGATTCAAATTACGTATTCGAAAAGTCACTGAACCATGGCGAAGCCCCAAACTTTCTTCTCATTTTCATGATTTTCTTGTATCTTGTGCCCACTGAGGCGTGAAACATTTTTGTGAAAATAAAATCAAAAGTACTCCCCATAAAGAATTGTTATATTCAATCAATGTAAGAATTTGAATTTCAGTCCATACGTGAGAAAAGGGCTTTTCCAGTCTCACGTGCTCACTGAAGCATGAATTTGTAAATAACTGCCATAGGATCATTGACAGTTGCCTAAAGAATAGGCCATGCGTTATGAGGTGGGCCCTTTTCTGTTACAACCCAAGTTTTCCAAGGAATTGTACCGTTTTTATGCAATCGAATATTCTTCTTACATTTGACATCTTATACCTATAAAAGTATACATATTCTGAAAGAGAATTGTCTGAGGAATCCAAAAATAGCATCAGAAAAGGGATATGGGGAAGTCATAAGGAGTTACAGAGCCAAATATGTCGAAAACGGTAGGAAAAAAGTACTTCCAGAAAAAGGTACCATGGAAACAAAATTTTACCCTACAACAAAAGACATGCATATTTGAACCCTCAAAGTCGGACCTTTCCAAAAAGTATAACTTGTTAGGGGTAAGCTTTTTTAATAATTTTGCGCGATCATCTTTCAGCGAAAATCTGATAGGAAATTTGGGTAAATATGTGTTACAATGAGTAATGCATTTACTTCCAAAATATGACACAGTTTTGTCTTATAACCTATTTGAAGTTTACAGTTACTAAATATAGTTTGCAAATACTTACTACAATAAAAATATCTACAGTGCTTATTAAAACAATTAATTTGATCTGGTTCATGTTGAGACATGTCAACCGACACATGCAAGGTATCTCTGAGATGATCTACCTGGTGAGGATAAAGCATATCAAGCCAATGCAGTGATGTTCAATTGTAAAATATAGTTTGAATTGTAAATAATCAATCACCCATGAAATAAATTTATGGCAACAGATGTTATGCAATACTGAATCATACATGTGGTAGAGCCATCATCATCATCATTATCTCACTTCATTAGGGACAATGCCTTATGGAGTTGAGGAATGTCTAAGATGGTGGGTTTTTTGTGGTTGGATTTGCTGTGCCTCATCAATATAACTCAATCCAATTATTACAGTTCCTTTTTGTTTGTGTAAAACAAAGCATAGGTAAATGGTAGTGAGAATACAATTAAACATGTAGGCTGAATAAGTAAACCTTCCAGCATCAACTAATATTTTACTTCACTTTGTGAATCGTAGAAAATCCTGACGGCCAATCTAGACAAGTTAATCGCATTATTTTACTGATTTTACATTAATTAATTAAATTGATTAACTTAATTAGCCTAATTAGGTATTCTTAATTTCATATTTTACACACTGTTACTAATAGAAGATATAATTTCAATTTAACTGTCTTATGTTAGATTTATGATGTTAAAACCTGATTTATTATGCAACGAAATTTATGCTCCTCCTCCTCATGCTCCTCTCTCCTCCACACCGTGCAAAAATGGCTACTTCAAGTTAATTAATTGCTAATTACTTGTAAATGAGTGCACCATTGGTATTTTCTAATATAGTTATTGGCAGATATATTTCCTTCACATTAGTACCAAATATACCATATGGCACTATTATTAAAATTTTATATTCATTTCTGTTTGTGCTTGTCGCGCAAATGTAACAGCACCACTATATGGGGGCCCAGTTTAAACACATGGCAATAAAATAACCCCAAAAGTTATTGAGATGCTTTCTAGTGCATAAAATTACTGCAATGCATTTTTGTAATTCTAAAATGGCCTATTTTTGGGTTGTTTGATGGGTTCATTGAATGAATGTATATTGGTTGCATACACTTCCAAAACAGGAATTCCCTCATATTTGATCGATTATACCATGGCAAAGAAGTAAAAATGGCAGTTTGGGCAATTTTCGCTGCATGCTCACTCAACCGTAAAATTTGACGCAAATTTCGTTTTCGTATATTGGGAAGCACGTTTTGCATACATTCTGACGTGTAAAATGTTTAAAATCTGAGAATGGGTCCGTTATCATTGAATCAAAGTTGCCATTTTGGGCTTGCGAACTTCAAAAAATGACATTTTTGCATTCAACCATTGCTCACTGAAGCATGACATCATGATTTTTCCTAAAATTCGCTCCCATTGTGGCTAATTAAATTCCCTACATGGAAATATCATTAGATTTTTTAAAATTCCTCCTGGTTAAAAAATTATTGATATTTGAAATAGGGGGAACTTTCTTTTTGTGTTGTGTTTAGTTGAAGTAATTCTTTTCTTTCACATTTCTAAAGACCAAGTTTGCTAGATACTGTGACAAAAGTCCCTCAACATAGACTCATAAAACATAACAGACTCCTTGAAATGTTTTCTGTTTAAGGCATAACTAATTGTTCTTTCAAAGGTTGATTGCTGTATGTATAATTATAATATGTATTATTGTATTATGTTTGCATCATTCTACGTTTAGGGGAGACTGGGGTAATTATGGCCGTGGGGTAATTTTGGCCCCTTTGTCTTTGAGAGCTTATAATTTTTTGCTGCATTACACAATGATAATTTAATTTTTACACATGCCTATCTAAGCTCTTCCTACTATCATATGAGAAAAATAAGCCATTTACTTCAAATTATGTGCTTTGGGGAGCCTAAAATGTACGGCAATCAAAATTCTGTTCGTTGGAAAGTGGCAAGTCTGCTTTTTTATTTGGGGCATGATATCATTAATTCAAATAATTTAAGATGAAATTTTGATTGAAACAGAAACAATAGGAACTAACAAACACAACAGCAAAACTTCCACTTGAATATCTTCAATAGTAGAGCTGTAAAGAGGGATCAAATTGAAAATGTCACTTGGGGTAATTATGGCCCCCAATGCATGAACAGTGTATAAGCGTCGATGGGGACATTAACTTCTATGATTATGTACATGAATATATGTATTGCTATGACTGCAAAATATCAACAGTTTAGCTGAACCAATTATTGATTAAATAATTGTTGGTGGTTGATAAGTGTATTAGGAATACCCAACAGCATTTATTATACATTACCATGATTAATTAGCATAATATCTTTTAATTCATGCAATCATTACAATAGGGGCCATAAATACCCCAACCCTTGGGTTAATTATGGACCACAAAGTTGTTAACATAATGTTAATTAATATGCAAATGAGAAGTCACAGGTTTATATTTTCCTTTGTATATTATAGGTATATAGATTGACTGTATTTTTACATAATTAGAATATTATTGGACTTTTCATTTAATGGTAGTAATAGGAAATGTGAAAAAGGGGGCCATAAGTACCCTAGTCTCCCCTATACTATAATTATGTAAAGCGGTATAGTACAACCGTGAATGGCGTTTATTAAATACTAATATTATTATTATTATTATGATAAGCCAAATTGGAAAAAATGTCATTTTGCATGTACAATGTAGTCATTTACAAACAAACACACTAGCTTGTATTTTTTCTCCCCATTCCTCAATAATGTGCAGTCTGGTGTCCCAAGAACAGGATACCTGGGAATAGTGACGTGTGTCTTCAATGGACAGAGGATATACATTGCTCCGGAGAAGCACTGGTCAGGGTACCATGTAGACTGGAGTTAACAAAGGCTCATCACATCATCTACAGTATGCTGTATCAATCATATGCTGAGAGAGGGATGGAGACATTCTTGATATGTGCAGATTTGATAGACTCATCGGGAACATGACAGTGGCAATAAGGTATTTTAGGCAGGCAGGATCTTCCAAAAGGCATGGAGAGTGTCGGACCTGTCAGGCTTGACCTAATATTGGGTAAAAAGATGCGGGGAAGTTTTCATCTTCCGTGGCCCTTTATTAGTGAGGAGATGTTTTACGTTGTTCTAGGTGTCATCAAGACAGTAAAGCAGGACCAGTGCCAATGTTGAAAGAGGAGTTCAATTTTCTTCATTCTCATCTGATACCGCAATGCCTATGTTCTAGTATCAGCCCTCTGAAAAGAGAAGGATTCCTAACTCTGTGCAGAGCAAGAGAGAGAGTAGGAAGAATTTTTCATTATATTTTGTTATAGAATGTTTATTCCATAATCTGAAATTTCCAGCCAATGCAACCCTCTTGCTTGTAGAGTTCTCTTAAAGGGACCAGAAAGTGAGAAATCATGGGGAATGTAGAATCGTATTTAAGTTGCAAAAGACCTGTTTACTTGCTTTGTGACCTTTCTATCATGCAAGCCCTTCAGAAGTACAAAAACACAGATCATTTTACTTCTCGTTGGTTAGTCTAACCTTGGATAAAAGCAAGGTTTTGGCATTGTTCTTTGCTATTACCACAGACGCTCTGTTGCCGCGTATTACATAACAGCCCTCAGGCTCCCTAGCTAAAGCCGCATTCACAGTTCCACTGTACTGTACCATATAAAAAGGTAAACATGATTGTTTTCTACATACTGTATGGTCCCACATTTGAAATGTGACTGCTCTATTAGCGATCTGGCCATGTAATTGTTCATTTGAAGTTACCGTGCCTTTCCCTATGGTCTATCATTTCTTGGACCCTTAAAGGGATTAAGTAACTTCCAAAAACAAGTGCAAAAGAGATCGAAATGAATAGAATTCTATCCCTCTGACCGTAAAAACAAACTACTGCAAGTTTCAGATCAAATGCAAGTCATTTACTATCTTAAAACAGTGAAATTTCAAACGCGGCCGAGGATACGGCTGCGCATGATTAATTTATACCGCTCCGTTGAAAGCTTTGCCGCCCGGTAGGCACGGCGACTTGACAACAGGAAATGCGGTGAAAACCACGTGCGCTGAAACGCACGCGGCTTTGTAAAGCGTCTCGAGGTGGGTTAGAAAATTTGAGTATAAAATCTTAGATATCTCGAAAGTAGAGCAGGCAAGTAGACTGCAATTTTTAAGGAATACCAGACTGACCTATGTGTTCATAATCATGATGGCAAAATGAGCTAAATCCAAAGTTTGCAATTTGAATATCATTCAATGATACTGCATCCCTTTAAATAGTCTCTCAAGTTTGAATATTTTGTTTTTACTGTGAAGGTAAGATGAGATGGTGCTATGACAATCACATGTGGTTCCAGGAGGGGGGGGGGAGGTAGATATCCCTAGGCAGTCCCAATAGGCAGTCACGATGCCATACTCACTCCAATCAAATCTTCGCCTCTCAGGATACCAAAGTATGACTTTGTATGAGAAGAACTTTATGATATTCATTCATATCACCAAAAAAAACAAAAAGTGAATGGAAGCCTATTCTTTCATAATGCTTTGAAATTCATGAATCAAAGCTCAATATTTTTTTTTTTTTTTTTTTTTTTATAATTTTATGAGAAAAAGAAAATTATGTTTTGAAATTTAGGGGAAAATATTATTCAATGATGAACAAAATATCTAAAATAATGCACCCATTTATCATGTCAGATGTATTTGCATCTAAACATTGGTTAAACTACTCCCTATTTGTGAATAACCTACCCTTTTATAGAAGATACTAACTGAAATCTTTTACTTTACTGCCAAAGTGCTATGCTAACATACATTGTATTAGATACTCAGTGAATGTTGAGTAACGATGAACACAATAAAAATTAGCAGGGCACATTTATAGGAAGAAAACCAATTATCATGTATTCGATGTCAAAAGGCTTCCTACAACGAAGAGAAAGTATTATCAAATTGAAGCTGTGTAGGCTAAGCAGATACATGTATGTGTGTAAATTAAATGTGTGATCAATGTTGTGTACTGGTCAGAATATACCTGTTCAATTTGTGTGTGTTTATATTGTACAAAATAAAAGATGCTCTTTATTTTTAAATTTTCAAATGCAATGCCATGTAACTGGTGCATATGAAGTGCAAAGGAACATTTTTAAAAGTGAAACTAGTGTTCTGGTCATGACATTGAAATGTTGAAGACGCTGTCTAAGGGAGGGTGATAACATTTCACCTTAGTATTATTTTGTGCTGTGAGGTTTTGGAATCGTCAAAATGATAAGAAATTAACCCAATTCAGCTTTGAGTCAAATGTACTTACACAGAAATGCATGTATGGGGCAACACAAAATGTTTGGGACACAAACATGTCAGCTGTGTGGTATATTTTGGATCATATTTTTTACTATTAGGGCATTTGAAGAGCAATTTTTTCTTGTGGAGCTTTTTATTATGATATTCTCCCCAAATATCATGAAAATAACAGGAAAGCTCACAAGAGTTTTCTACATCTTTCCCACACCTTCCCAATACACTAGATTCCCTTTAATTTTTGCCTAATAGGGATTCCCCATGAGGAATTCCTTATTCAATGACTTTAATGTACACTCATAGGAATATGCTGGCAGTAGTTGAGATCATGATCCTTCTCAGTATTTTTTTTACTTATGTTATACTTAGGTAAATTGATTCTAGGACAACTATTAAACCCAAGACAATTACCCATGGATAACTACATCCTGCCAAAAAATATATATATATATCTACACCTAACCCTAATATTATTTCTGGAGGGTAGTTCTGCCCTGCTTTGACAAAAAGGAAGCAACTAACAAAAGTGACATTTCCTGTAAAAGAGCAAAATGTGTCCATCACACTGATGTCAATGTAGTATCATAATGTCTTACCTTAACTATTTCAAAGATGGATAAATTTTGAGACATGAAATTTGGACAGCGAAAGGATGGCACCACATGAAATATGGAAACGTTGAAAACTCTTTATTTGATTTGTATGCCAGTTGCTTCCTTTTGTCAAAGTAGGGCAGTTGTCCTGGAGGTAATTGTCCAGGGTGTAGATAATTATGATTATTGAGTCTGTTGGTGTATCACTTGCCAGAACAAGCTACCTACATGCTTTGTCTCAGGAGTCATTTAACAAACCACTTGTTATAACTTTACTAATTCTATTTTTTTCTCCCCATTTTGTTTGTTTGTTTGTTTGTTTTTGTTTTTGTTTTGTTTTTTGTGGGGGGTGCTTTATTGTTGTCAGTAGACCTGCTTATTGTATTTTCTGTTTAGGTTTATATATAATGGAATATATAAGAGATATCAAAACTGTAATGTTTCAATGTATGCATTCCTTGTTTACATATTTGAGTGCAAGCTATTGTTTTATCATCATAATAATTATTTTGATTTTAGGAAGAAAAAGATGACCAATAATTTGCAGAGGATTATTTCTAATAAAATAATGCAGCGCTTGTGCAACATTGAAATCATATTACTTTTAAGTTGTTCAACAAAAGAATTTGTAGAATGTTGAGATATTAATTACTGCTTTAATGCCATTGTGTCAGCAGATATACCGTAATAAAAAAATTATTACAATTTTTTTTTTTCATGTTAGCAGAGTATGCTGCATTACTTTTATTATTCATTTTAAGTTTTGTTTTAACCTATTTTATTTAGTATCTAACAATCTCTTTTATATTCTTGTTAAACTTATATCTTATTGCATATACTGAGTTGTGTATGATTTCACTTAAACAGAAGTAAATGGTCAGTATTAGCGCTACCATACATGAATGGACATGGTATTACCTTTATATTTTCTTACAATTCATTCTGTTTTATAGGTAAAATTTTAATTTTCTTTTTATTATATCTTGAGTGATGTCTTTTTAAGTTCCTTTGAATGCTTAATGTTATTTAACCAACTATACTTTTTCAATTTATTTGATTTATGTTAGATTTTATCTTTTTAATGTGAATAGCTAGATGTTTATTCTTGTGATATGAATAGTGTGTTGTAAATTTCCATTTTAAAAGAAAAGATAGTTTTATAATCATATATCTGTTATGTTATTAACAGATGCCTAATATTTTACAGAGCAAAAAAGAAGAAATGATCAGTGAATTCATCTATTTGAAAAATAGGTTTTGTGAATATAATATCGAAATGAATAGAATTCTATCCCTCTGACCGTAAAAACAAACTACTGCAAGTTTCAGATCAAATGCAAGTCATTTACTATCTTAAAACAGTGAAATTTCAAATGTGAATATAAACCATAATGTATAATAACAATGGTAACTTCTTAAAAACAAGCAACAATAATACAAAATTTTGATGAAAATGTGCTTAGTATCTTATCTTTGAATAATTATTTATGTCTATGTTTTCTGTGATTCATCAAAGAATTTGTTGTTCTAGGGAGGTTTTCCTTCTCTTGCTTGTACAGTGTGTCCCACAAAAAATGCTAATGGCACTTTAGATGAGTATAATATTAAAATTACAGAATTATATTGTTTATATCTTTACACCCCTAAACTACAAGTCGTTTTCTACAACTGGATGAAATTTTATGTGATATGGTCCAAGAGTCACAAAGATATGAGTATTTTGTCATTACACATCAGGATACCTCTCCATCCAAGTTTGTATTGAGTAGTACTGGATGTGTCGAATAAAACAAACCCAAGTTTGATCATTAATACTTTGAAAAAAATTTCAGTTGTAATTATGAAATTTATACCACTGTAGAGTGCAACTCATTACCATTTTAATGGTACCTCTCTCAGCTCACCAATATCACGTATCACTGAACCCCATTGTTTTAAATAACGTCTTGCAAAATTGTGAGTGGTTCACTTTCACGCTCATCGATGATCAAAGTCGGGTTTCCATTGAGGCATCTTTGAATAATGCATCTCAAGGAGCATGAAAGTGAGCACTCACAATTTTGCAAGACGTTTGCAAGATTTTTTTAAAGAACAGGTTCAGCGATGCGTGATAATGGTGAGCTGAGAGAGGTATCATTGAAAATGGTAATGAGTTGCACTTTACAGTGATATAAATTTCATAATCACTACTGAAATATTTTTCAAATTATTAATGATCAAGCTTGGGTTTTCTTTTATTCGCTACTACTCAATATAAACTTGGATGGAGAGGTTTCCTGATGTGTAATGACAAAATGCTCATATCTTTGTGATTCTTGGACCGTATCACATAAAATTTCATCCAGTTGTAGAAAACAAATCGTAGTTTACGGGTGTATATATTTAAACAATATAATTATGTAATTTTAATATTATACCCATCTAAAGTGCCATTAGCATTTTTTATGGGACACACTGTATTATGCATGCAAGCTTTTAATATCTTTTGACCAAAAGGATGACATAAAGTTGTCTATCAAGCAATATTTGAACATTCCAGAATGGCATGATACATTTGTAGGAAATTATTATTTAAGATATTTCATACCATCTCTGCAGATAATACATGTAGTTTATTTTTGAAAATGACATGTGCTCCAGTAAAGACCAAGATTATGCATAAAGCACATTTTAATGATAATAATAATAATATTAAATAATAGTGATAACTTACTGAATGTACACACCTTTGGCGCCTTCTCCATTCAAAAGGTGTCAGTTTCCCGCATCTTTTGTTCCAAACGCTGTTTTATCGGCTTTTGAATAGAATCCTGAAATCTTAATATGGCTTAAACACGTTAAAAGCTGGAAGCCATATGTTTCCCGGGGTGGAACAGGAACCCGCGGGAAACTGACACCTTTTGAATGGAGAAGGCGCCTTAGCTCAGCAACAGTTCTCTTTGAGGAAGGTATGTTACAAATTCATATTACAAGTACTTACATATAATAACCAAGGTTAAATTTCATATATTTGCATTGCTGATCGGCATTCTCAGCTTTGCCTGGTGAGGCCTGGTGGCCTCTTGCTTACATCCCCGCTCCACGTATCTTTATGTAATGGATGATTGTTTCAAATCAGATTGCCATCAATCAGCTAATATGTGGTATTTATCTTTGATTTAGGCAGATATCCATTTTTCTTTTTTTTTTTTTAATAGAATTCTTGCTATATGTTTTCTTAACAGAAATTACATTATTTATTGTTGATAGAAATTTATCATATATTATATCCAAAGACGCTTTGCATACATCATTCATCAAATAGTAAACATTATAATTAACCAAATCAGTTTGATACTGATTGGGATGCGAAGTCATTTACTAAGATCACAATAGGGGTAGATTATTTCTATGCTTCTGTCACTGCTTTGGGTTGTTTTAAGGCATTTTCACTTAATTGCAATATCCCATGAATTACTTGAAATATGAACTTTAAACTTGATGGGAGCATGTATCTCCACTTTGTGTTTGTAAGATATTGAGAAGATCCCGCTCAAATCTTTATTTACATACAGAAATGTGTACTTTTGTTTCTAGAGTTGACCAAATTATGTATGTTGTTCTTTCATTATCTCAGAATTTAGTTTTGATTTTCTAGATTCTACGCTTGTGTATTTCTTTCATTGCTTTTGCTACTTTTGTAATATTATTTCTGTTACCCTGTATGTTTATGTACCTCCACATTTTGAATTATTCATTTTTTCCTCTTTTTTATAGCCCCTATCACTTTTTTTTTAACAAGTTTAATTTCACTCTTTCTTGTTTCTACCATTGACATACACATCTTATGGTTCTGTTATTACATGTATAGATATTTTATTTTTATAAATAGACAACAAAAATTTGTCTTGTTGGTGCATCCCATTATATTTTGATTATTTTTCTTAGAATTAGTTTAATTATATTCCCGTAATCAAATTATATTGTCATTCGGTTCTGAATTTGCAGTCTCGGTCTTGGGACTTGGTGACTTGACGACAAACGTTTGCTTCCAAAAATGAACTTTTTAAAATCAATTATTAGTATTGGTCAGGTAAAAATGTTGGGTTACTGACCTTGATATTTCCAATTCATTTACTTTAGAAAAGATTTATTTTATCCTTATGAAATAATCTGTAGTATTGTATACTTTAAATTGAATCTAGTTCGCCATTTTATTTATAAAGATGAAAAATAGATTATTTTTTAAAAGAATTGTCTGTGCTTCAATGTATTTTAAAAGTGATAAAATGACTTGAGCTTCAATTGATGATAAAGAAGACCGAATTAGATTATTCAAATATCTCTAAGGATTGAAGCCTCCTTGATTATGTCATCAAAAGCATATAGTGTGAATAGAACTTTTGTTCAGTACTTCAGCGCTAATATGTGGATTGGAAATGCAATACTTTAATTTCTTATATCTGTTCTGTTATGTATGATATCAAATAAAATTTTGCCAATGCTCTCTATAGAAGTGATTTTGCTTCAATGTATGTGTACATTATGCTATTAAAACAGATAGATACTATAAATGTCTTTGTTTGTATTTTGTCAATGATATGAAATGTGCGATTTTATTGAAAATGCAACAGGATAAACAGTTAAGAATTCTTAAGATGTCTTAATTTTTTTTGTGAGGTCACTTTTGAGGTGCTCTCCCATATGTTGTGTACAGTAAATTCCATAAATTTCCATTTTCTTTAAAGAATATACATGCATAAATTATTTTACTGATCTGCCTTTTAATTCAGACTCACGGTTTTGTTTGATAAGCACCATTTTGAAATAACTCTATTCCTTCGCCACGAAGCAGCAATTTATGGGATTTACAGTAAACAACATACTTGACAAACACTCACAAATGATGTCACTAAATCAAAATAAAAAACATTAAAAACTCCTGTCATTAGAGTGAATTTATTATTTTTAATACCTTATTTCATTAAAACAGACTTGATTTCAGGGTTGACTTCTCTTATATTCTGGGGAATGTTGGTGTTCAGTCAACATATAACATCAATTTGATTTGAACTTTCAGGATTTCCAAAGATTTATTGCTTTGTTTCATTTTCACTGTAATGTAAGAAAGAGAGAGAGAGAGAGAGAGAGAGAGAGAGAGAGATGCAGATAAACACATTACAGCTAAAGAGAGAAAGAAATTGATAGATTAATCAAAGCTTGGGAGAGAAAGAGAGGGTTACAGTTAAACCACAAAAAATGTACAGATGAGAGAGAGAGGGGGATAGAGAGAGAGAAATGCAGATAAACATACATTGAACCTAAGAGGGAGAACAATTAATATTAATCAAAGCTTGAGATAGAGAGAGAAAGAGAGAGAGAGAGAGAGAGAGTGGAAGAGGGTTACAAGAAAGGATATTTGGTTGTGAAGTGGAACAAGGAAAGAGAGAGAGAGAGAGATGTCAATAAAACCTCATCACAGCTAAAAAGTGAGTGAAATGACTAAAGTAATGAAGGATTGTGTCAGAGTTTCTTGGTTTTTCAGAAAAGAATAGCTTACACCTCCTCACATCTAGGCCTAACAATTTGGAATTATTATCCAATCATAAAACATTTACAACTGATACATCAAGTATATAATTCATAAATTTGATCTATATATTTCTTTACTGCTCATTCCAAATTCGGGACCTTTATCCTCAAAACAATTTTCTCCAAAAGTTGAGAATCCCGTATGCATGTAAAGCACACAGCAGAAGATGGCGCCAACATAACCATAAACAGGTGGTAGTAAACTGGTGCAAGATTGCTAGCAGACTGTACGCCGTGAAATACTGCTGTACTGTACCGTATGGGAAATCTTAATTTTCTATGCATTCCTTATGTGGATACTGTCTGTAATATTGGAAAATTAGATACCATATTCTGTGGGAGAATACTTATTATTTGAACGTTTGTAAACTTGTCAAGCCTGTATGTGATAAGTGGAATGTAAATTCAATCAACAGCCCGTGAGGAAATACTCTTAGACTCAGGAAAACTACTGAAAACGGTAAGTAAACACACAAATATATCGTTTGGAACGTTGAAATGTGACTGTATAAATGTCTACAGCCAGGCAGTGAGAATGCATTCGCCCCTCGGTACTGGGAGTGCACTCGGCTGGGCGGGGGGTTGTGGGCAGCCAGCACTCGCTGGCTCATCTCTGTTTACTGTGGTTATTGTAATTGCATGTAGTTTGTAACCTTATGAATTATAAAAATAATATACATTAGGCCTACACAAAGTGGTCAGTGCTGTAAAGACCAATTTTTGTATTGTCATTTTATTAAATCTATTTTACAAGAGTCGGTTATTATGAATAATTAATGTCCTCTTCTTGTCTCTTGTCTATATAATTGCCCGACAAGCCCAAAATTGTAAAAGATGTGTTCGATCCCGTTATTGTTGATCCCATAAGGCGAAGGGGGATAAAGTTTTTCCACATCACAATGCATATGCGATTGGATGTGATGGCAAATACACTGTAAGCCCTTTGAGCCTCATGGGAAAAGCGCATTTAGTATTATTATTATTATTATGCATATCTCATTAATCATTTATAAATGAAAATGCATCTCAGAATTGCCATTGTTTTGGAATCACCAAAATAAATAGAAATTAACTCGATTCTGGTGAAAGTGATATTTATGTACATCCATATTTTGCAGATTATATGTTAGTTTTCTGTGATGTATGAAGTTAAGAAAAAAAAAAGATCAAACATTTGTGTTGTTATGAATACAGGAAATTGATGTCATTAAAAATGTGCAAAAGATAATTCCCATCTATATGCTTGAAAAAAAAAAAAAATTTAAGCAATTTAATTACACGTAACTGTAACTAGAAGAGAAAATAGAGGCAGAAATCACAACTATTGATTTCCCCATGCAAGTACCACCTCCCCTCTCAATACCCTCCTTGTGGTCACAGTGAATTTATAATGAAATCCAGATTTACGAATGCCATCAAATCACAGCCCCACTATAATTCATGGTGTAGCCTGTTGCATGCTAAGTGGGCTTATTGTATCATCAATGGGATTATTGATTAGGCTAGTGAGTGATGTTATAATAGGCTTGTGTGTTATTGATTTACAAGGTACTTGGATGGATTGTGTTTTTACAGATGGATAATATAGACAGGGTGCTATTTTAGTCTCAGTAATCAAGTGTTTCTGGCTAACAATAGTTCACTAGTATTGCCTGATGGGGTGATTTATCCCTTTAACACTTTATGAAACTTTTACCATACAAAAAATTGGTATACATGTACATAAAATTGCCTTTTTTTAAAGGGAAAAGGATAAATTAGTACAAGACATTAAAGGAAATAATTTTTGCTTTTCAAATCTGATTGATGGGGAAATACTTCCAATTCAATGTGTAGAGTCATATGAAAAAAAGTTGCTACACTAAAGAAAATTTGTGTGAGAATCATAGACAACTGCATAGTGAATTGTGATGTGATACTAGGTAAATTATTCCCTGCATTACATGTAAATCGTATCAGCATCGATCAGCACCATCAGTTGTATAGTTGATTATTATAATTGCGACCAAAGTTGAATATGACAGACAAAGAGTAACAAGATGCCATAATACCTACCGGTAAATTCTGACCTACATTTTTGACACTGTGTGCAGCATAGTGTAAAGATGTGAATGTATATACAGTCTGTGTCAAAAAAAATGGTACAGTCGGGGAAAAAATCATTTAGGTGTAAAATCTTTTCATATAATGTGTGTCTCTGGTGCCAAATTAAAGCCAAAAGATTTTTCTTGCTGATGCGCTTTGTCCTGTATAATTTGCTTTTGTAAAACAAAAGTTATGCTAAGTTTTGTGCGACGAGGAACAAATCGAAATTACGCACTTCTATTGTTCTGGAGCGCTGAATTCATGGTCATTATGCGAAATCATACACAAAGGCATGGGACGGCTTGCGAAAAAGGGATTTTTCTTGATTGTAGAAAATTGGTCATATCTCAAAAAATACTGCACCAAATGTGATGAAAAAAATTGTAGAAGAAAGTCAAATTTCCCTGCTTTATGAAAATAGCAAACAATATCAGGTTGTCATTTATCTTCATACTATAAAAAAATGTTTTCCACTTGTACCATTTTATTTGACACAGACTGTACATTGTAACACCTACCTGTAAGAGCAGATTGTGTGAAAAGGTCACATTAAACCATCCAAGCTGTAAAAATTAACAAAAGCAATTCGGAACTGTCTGCTTTCATCCAGTACATCCCATGGATCGGCCTTAGACATGATTTTATAGAAGATTAAGGAATATACTGGAACTCTCCATTTATGGAGCTTACATGTGAAAGCTTGAATCTTAAAAAAATGTGCAGTTAAAAAAAGATATAGTTCTGACAAAAGATCAGAAATAAATCAATTAATAAATAGCTGCCCCTCAGGCTCCGAGCGAGAATCACAATCTACACATTTTTACATGTTCTTTAGTGCATTCGACCCAATCCTTTACACTGAACTGCTGTTTGTTAGGGGTGGCTTTTAGCATCTTATTGCAGAAATGTAGATTAATTGTCCACACATGTATGCATTACATTTTTATCTGATAAACATGGGTCAATCAAGTTATGAGTGTGTTTGCAATGCAATTGTTTCAGTAGGTTGCTATGAGATTGAATATTATTATAGATAGTGAGAAAACCTGAAGTGAGAAAAGAATGATTGATATTTAAATGTTTAATCATGCTGTTATTTATAAGACACTAACATTGACTGTGAAGTTGTAGACAAAGTTTGATTTTATGCCCTTTATTAAAAAAGATCAATAAATAATGCATGAAACCAGAGTGTAATTATCTTGTAACATATCTTGTTGATAAAACAAATACAACATTTTTTTAAGGATACTTCAGATTCTGCTCCTTTGTTTCCAATCTCTAAATCTACATGTATCCAATTTCTGGTCCAACTACAAGCTATAATGAAGAGCTCACATTGATACAACCCATGCACAGAGATGGGTGACTTACATGTATGTACATGTACATTGTATGTAACTCTTCTCGTATCATTGCAAGAGGCATCCTTTTAATGTGATTGGCATCGCTAACAAGAAAGGCCTGCAGAAAGCGGGTTTCTCATTAAAATGACCAGGAATCCATGTTGCTCAAGCCTGGCTATGTGGATTGCGTCATGTAGTTGAATACCCATATATTTCATTACTCGATGAGCGGAATTAGGCAAACAACTCTTTGAGGTCTCTGCACTATTGTGCTATTCTCATAGTAATTTTTTAAAGACATGCTGATTTTACATTTCCCATATACCCCAGCCCGATTATGGAACTAGTCTTCGACAGGTCTGTTAAGGACAAAACAGGAGGGCAGGACTGAAAGTCCCATCTTGTAATGAAAAATTTGGTGCATCTACTTTATAGTTATAAGCCATATATATTTTCACGATTTCCCTTCAAGATGGAGGATTCGCGAGGGTATGTTTTCGAGAATTTCTTGTATTTTAGCATTCACTTTGTGAAGAAATATCAGGAAGTGAAAATGTTCACATTCAGTACAATGTAAGTCACCTAAATTCATGAAAATAAAACCAACGCGAAATACAGTACATGTACTTCACGACTAGTCTTGCAATTTTCTGTCTCACAGTCTTTGTCAGATGGATGACTCAGGGATGTAGTGCAGGAGTTCCACAATCCGCTACAAACCAAAAAATGTAGAGAGTTCCTGTGCAAAAACTGAAGGTGTGACCATGGCATGGATCAGAGGAGAGGATTTGATCATTTCATTCATTCAGCAAGTGGTTGTTATGTAATTGTTTAATTATCTCTTTGATCAGTGTATAAGAACTTGAAAGGGAATGGGATTAAAATATCTAACAGCTTTGTCATGTTTCAAAGTGTTGTTCAAATATGCTTGTTTGATCTGAGAATCAAATCATCTGAAACTGAAATCTACATTTTAAAAATGGACTGCACAACTTTGGCTATAGCTGATGAGATATGTTTGGTGAAAAAATAATTTGTCCCTCGTCACATCCACATCTATTTTCAAACAGTGGCATTCGGAAAGCTCTGAGGAGACAAAAGATTAGAGGGGTAAACAATTGTGTGTTAATAATGGCTTACCCCTCCAATCAGAGCATTCCAACACCACTGTATTCAAACCTACCTTGAACCGGATGCAGTTGTCTTAGAGGCATATATATGATATATTCTGTTTCCTACCAAAAGGCCCTTGCTATAATAAACTTCTTTAATAGTTATTTATGAAACCCTCCTCAAAACAAAGCAAAAAGCAAAACAATCTCTCTTGTTATAAGTATACATGTAGATGTACCTCTTGTATAGAACTTTATGTATTTACATGTATGTAGTTATTTTTCCATGTGAGTTTAGTTAATGGCTATCTTTCTATTCAAGATTGGTTCAGACTTATTGTATTGATGAATCACCATACTGCGAACCATTTTGAATCACTGAGTGATGCAGTCTGTGTCAAATCATCAGCTATTCCTATGCACGCTGTACATGCTTGACTTGATGAGCAGTGAATCATGCAGTACAGTGTACGTGGAAGATGCCATGAGTGAATACAGAACCAATTTTCATAATCACTTGACTATACTTTGCAATATTGACTGAAGTCTGCTGACAACTATGTTGAGTTCACTTATTACGTATGATTAAAACTGCCTTTGAAAGCAAATGCTTGCAGAAATCAGAGAGTTTTGTAAGACTGGTATTTGGTTTCAAAGTCTCAAAAATATTACTTATCAAGTTTTCTTTTAAAACAAGGTAGGTATATGTATGTAGATATATTCTGTTTGAGAGCTATACTGCTGCTCAAATATTAATGTACATGTACATGTGTAACCATAATGTAAAATTGAAAAAATTAACAATATGTTATGCGTTGAACGCACGCTTCATGCTACAGAGGAGAATCCCAAATACAAGACTTTTATGCAGCCACATAGATTTGGTTGATTGAACATAAATAAATGGAGAAAGTTTAGTGAACAAGAAAGTAGATTTGTACGAGAAAGAAATTTTGAGTACTTAGAGTTTCAAAGATTATCTGTTTCTAGAATTGACTAAATTATTTAAGTAGGTCTATACAAAAGCCTGATAATTCATATTTCAGCATTACGATACATGTATGATAATTGTGTCTTACTCTTTAAGAAGCTGTTCTACATGTACATGTACCAATTGCCTGCCAGTATGAGTATGAAATAGATTTAAAAGGCAATTATTCATTTATATTCAGTTGAAATTAATAAAACAACCTGTCCTACACATACACATCATGGTTCCAAAATATGTATACATGTATGTAGGCAACTACATGTAAGTCAGTTCAACACAGTACAAAATTAATGTCATTGAGTAAATAATTGATGGGGGTGATTAGGATCTTATTATAAGTAAATGTTCTTGTTGGAGATAAGACCCCACACCCGTTTCAGTATGTAAATATTTTCAATTTCTGTGGTATTTTCCTGTTTCTTGACAACTCATGTGCCATTTTCAGCACCCCCCCCAAAAAAAAAAAAAAATAAATGAAAAATAAGAAGAAGATATCTCTAGTATCAACTAAAACTTGTGTGGGGCATTACAATGTAGCTGTGATTGATGGATGTTTCATGTATCTGCACATCTTTAAAGTATTTTGTTCATAAACGAGGTAGTACATATATGTATGGCCTACAAGATATATATCCAAATTGTTATATTATAAGCCTGAATAATGGGAATAATGATACTTTAATACTCAGGGCTCAACATTGATTTTTTTTTCTTCTTCATAGGTCCCGCCTGTAGGGGATTACTTAAAAGAAGTAGGGCAAGTCCAAGATAATCCGCATGTTACGTATGGGACATTTCAGAGCCTTTTACCCTCTATAAAATCTTTTTGAAGGTTAAGGGTACTATTTTTTTCTCATCCTCATGGTAGTATCCAAGAGAGTAATACACTGATGGAGATGACGACATATGACCTTTGACCTTTCATGCAATAGCATGAAATGTAGTGCGTTACTATGGGACCAGAGGAATTCAAGTTTTTTAGAAAAATTTTCAACTCCAAAACTCTCTGAAAGTATTTCCACTGATGTATTTGAAGTTTGGTGTGATGAAAGGTCCAACCCTCCTGTTTACTTCTGTAAAGTTTGGAGTCATAATGATTGTCACTTTTATGTAAGCTTTGTTAAAGTCGGAGAGGACGTGTTACGTATGGGACAGTTACGTATGGGACAAATTGTCCCCATAGAGAATGCACACAATTTGATCCATATTTATAAAATCAATTTTTTTTTTCAAATATGGAAATAGCAAAAGATTTTGTTTCTTTTAAAATGTTGTATTGAAACTATTCAATAGGATTTAAAAGAAATTGACAATTCCCACTATTCATTCTTATGTTTTTCATTGTTTTGTGAATTCTTATGTATTCTATTGTTTTTTATTTTTCCATATTTCTCCATTATTGTCAAATTTTTTGGTTAATTTTTTTTCATGGATCAAGCATCATGGCAAAGCAAACTTTATAAACTCCAGAAAATGTGATAAAATCACTTTTGGAGCACTCTTAATTTTTTTTTCTACATTCACTTTGTACACAAACTTCCCCATTGACATTGTGTACAAATGTCCCATCGTAACACATTTTCCCATACGTAACAATATTTAAATTAACTATAATTAAAAAGTTAATTAATTTTCAAAACTTAAAATGTATATACTGTCCCACTGAATAAATTAGAACTTCCCAGAGTTGCAACAATCAAGTGTTGTATTCTGGAAATAAACTTAACAAAATGTCCTCAATTTGTTACGTATGGGACATTCATGCTTGACACGAGCTAATTTGCATATTTAATTAGATTTCACCAAATTTTTTTTATAAATTTTTTTGAATGATAAGGGTCCATGTCCACCCATGATTGAATCTCACTAATTTTGTTTTGATTTTCTATGAATTTTTATAAATGTCCCATACGTAACGCTCTGTTTATCAATTATGCAAATTAGATGCCCCAAATTTGCTAAATTTGCATATTAACAAATTTTTCTTAATGAAATTCCTGAGGTTGAATTAGGCTTTCATATTCTACCAAAAACTCCTTCATAACACAAAGATGAAATTTTGTCTTTCAAGGGGACATTATCTTGGACTTGCCCAGTAGTATTTTGGCATACATGTATTTCGTAAAATGTTACTGGAGCATGCAGTGTAATCTTCTTCCTGTTTCCAGGAGAATCCCTAATCCTATCAAAACTTTCCCTTAAGTTGGATGCTTAAAGAAGGAATCCGGGCTGAAATTAAAAAGTTCTGTAAAGTAAAGTAAAATTTAACAAGCACAACACAGAAAATTTCATCAAAATCGGATGAAAAATAACAAAGTTATGCATTTTTATAGGTATTGAATTTTTTTCGTAAAACAGTTCTTGGCATTGTCATACTGTCTCATTTGAATATTTGAATATTCAAATGAGCAAAATGATGATGTCACAGTCCCCCTACTTATTGTGTATTTTATTATATGAAATCCTATTTTTCTCATTTTTTCATATATTGCGTATACAAAAAATCTATCCCACATACTGAAATAGGTAAAAGTACTAGTGACCTTGAACATTCCACAATGATTAATCCCTGTTTTTATGTCCTTGGGGGAGAAAATCTTGATAATTGGTATTTCATACAATAAAATACAAAGAAAGTAGGGGGACTGAGACATCATCAGTTTGCCAATTTGAAGATGGCAAAAACTGTTTCCTAAAAAAATTCAAAACCTAAGAAAATTCATAACTTTGCTATTTGTGATCCGATTTTGATGAAATTTTCAGTGTTGTGCTTTTTAGATTTTACTTCATTTTTCTAATGATGCAAATCTCCAGCCCGGAGGAGTCCTTTAAGGGTACATTTAAAGCCTAAACTTGCAGTCATATATGCGCCAACAGCCCAGTAGACAATAGATATAAAATGTTAAGGTACAAGCAGAGAAAAAAAATAATTTAGGTATGAAATTTTCGCAGCCGTTATATGTAATGTGGTACCAAATTAAAGCCATAAAGATTTTTTTCTTTCTTTCTGATACCTTTATTTTTTATAAAAGCATGAATATTTCTCCTGAAACTATTAAATAAGAAACTTTGCAGGCCTTTTATGTTTTAAAATCGATTCACGCACAATACCACCACTTCCATTTCTCTTGAAAACAAGTTTAATGGTAGTCCTACCGTTAAGATGGTGTTGAAATGTGGGGCAATAGATTCTGCTCCATATCCTTTGGCAGTGGTCAGACATAGAAAGTTTCCATTTGTAAATGGTCCGAGTGTCCGTGGTCCATTAGAAAGCAATTGAGCCTCAATATGGTTTGAGGCAAATGTTAAGCATACTAATCTTCATGTCCCCCCCTCCTCCTTAATGTAGAATGGCAGGTTACAAATAGATATTGAACAGCAGCATTATATACCTGATGTATTGATCCCCTCCTATATATTAAGTCAATCAAAGTATATCAGTAATTCCAGCATATACATTTGTAATCCCGCTGTGCGATTTTCACACAGTGGCCCTTGGCTTTATGAATGTTATGGTAGATTGCCTAAAATTTTTGGTAAAGCTACATGTAGATGGAAAAAAAAGCTAAATAGCAAGGAATTGTAGTTCTTGTGTCAAAGTCTGAAAACATGTTTGAACTTCAATTCAAGATACTGAATTTCTAGAGAATAGCGGTCTATTTATTTTTTTTTAAATGTTCAATATTGTGTGCATATTTTTATCTGATGCCTTGTCCTTTTTGCAATGTTTACAATTATTTATGGATATTTTTTTTATACATTTAGAGCAAAATTTTACATACATATGTATCTCATCAGTTCCTCACAAGATTGTCACTTGCCAAATATCACAAAATTTACCTTTATCTTCACTAATAATTGCACTGTATGACAACTTTGTATTAAAAAAAAGAGCTTCATCTTTCTCCTAATGTGGGTTTGACATTTGGTTATGGCTGAAGTGTATATCTAAATATGGTTTTCTTTAAAAAGAATATCACAATATTTTTTACATAAAAACAATTACAAAGATTTTGTTTGATGGTGAGAAATAATGAGCAAAAATATGATACACATGGATTAACATGAAATGAAAAGATTTGACCCCCAGAAGGTAGAACTTTTTTCTTCTCAGTCATCCCCCTGGCAACGGAGTCATTATGATCCATCATCAGCTGTTAATGGTGCATTTTATGACTCTCCACGTGCCTGTCAGAAGGGAAATCTTCTTAGATGAACCCTAGAATTGTTTCTAATTAAAGAAGAGCCTGGCAGTTGTGAAGGATGCCATGGCGACTTATGAAATTAAATGCATCAAATCGTCCAAGACATCTTTCTGTAGACCTATGTATTAATGTTTTTATCTGAGAATTCCATGTTTCAGGTAAATGTCAATCAACAACAAAATTAGAACCATTAGAATACATTTAAAAAATTATTAGGACAGGGTATGGAACCTTCAAACAGAACTACAAGGAAAAGTATATTAAAACATTAATTAAACTGGATATTCAATATAAAACATTACATAATAAAATCACAGATTAAGTTAATAATTATGGTTCGATTTAAACTATGTTAAATATGAGGCCTATATCGTAAGTACATACATTATTTGGAGAAAAAAAACATGAAAATGAACACTTATAGATATATCTTGATAAAAGAATGGTGAATCCTTGGCTGTGCGTGTCATTGGTTTGATCAGATTGACTTTAACATGGCAGGGATGACAGGAAACCATTTTCCATCGCTCCCTTATTATGTGCTAGCTTTCACCGGATACGGGCTCCTGAATACAAAATGAGAAATTAAGCTTGTTTACATACATCAATGATTGTTTGTTGATTGCTCGTGATGGTAATGGCCCCAAACAAAGGAAGGATTATTTTATAAGGGGATTTTCTAGTAGTTTCCGTAGGTATCACTGTACTGTTGCTTTTTGGTATTTTGGATAAAAGGGCTACAAATTGATACATCAACTCATATATTCAAAGTCTGCTTACCAATGAAAATTATGTTAGGTCAAAATAACCCTAATTAGTCTTGGATTTTTGGCTCTCCTATGGCCGGGGGGGTTGAATTAACCCCCCCCCCCCCAAGATCTCGGCCACCGATAGTGCGAGCGCCGCAAAATTTTGCACAATGGTAGTTTGCGATGTAATCTACAAGTAAGTATAGTTAATTTTCCTGAAATAATGTGATTTTATTTTATATTAATTAATCATGCTAATTTATGCATAGCTCATACTTTTTGCTCTAATTTACTAAATAAAGCCCCTAGAATGCTAAACTAGAATAAATTAATTTTAGCCTATGAAAGTGAAAATAATCGTATCTTTATGAATTTGGTGAGAAAAGTCTATTTGCAATCAAGTTTTTGAGTTCTGACGGATATTTTTGAAAATCGTGCCGTGTCTTAACCGTATGCCCGATTTTCGCAGAAATGGTTTCAAAAGATGTGCAAGACTTGAAAGTAAAAAGTCATTTAGCGGCGCGGCCAACAAATTTCGTGCGGCGTTATGGTCGCGGAAAATGTTGAGGGGTGGGTTGATTCAAACCCCCCCCCCCCTGTCTGATTAGGGTTAATGATTTTAGTCTTACATTAATTATGATAAACTTTATTCTAAATTTGAATAGACTATAGAGGATCTTTGAGAACATGAATTCTTTTGAAATGATATTCTAATAAATCCTGAAAGCATTAAGAAGGAATGTTAAAGGAATTTTATCCTTATACATTTAGATGCACTAAAACATTCTCTCCCTTTTTGTCCTTTACAGATTTTTTTTTTTGTTTTTTTTTGTTGATATTTTTGTACAAATCCAACTCATGCTAAGCATTCATGTGCTATTAATGTGCCTTTTAACATTAATGAGTACCTCATGCTTTTCCCCTAAAAAGCCTCCCAAATCACTCCCACTAATATAGAGACATCATTATAATGGTCATTAGTTGGTTGAGTGAATACCTGCTTTCAACATCATATAGCATAGATTGATTGACACCACTCTGATCTATTAAAGGTATATGATTTTGGAGCTTACGATGTAAGTTTTCATTACAGTCCAGTTTATTACTTTATGCAACATTATCTATACTGAGTTGTTTGAGCCTGTAATAGCATACGTAAATTCAATTATGCTAGTGCCTTTGTACAGTAATAATGATATTGTGTACATGTATCAAAGTAAAGAGTAAATATCATGTCACTTCAAATTAAGCTCGCACTGATGAAAAAGTTGTAAGATTAGAGCAATAGGAGCTATACTTTGTACTAGTATTCAATGAAATTGATTTTTTAATTTTTCAGTTAACTGGGTGATACTTGTAAGTTAATTTGCCCGTTCATCTATTCATTTCAAATACAAGAATAATTTGGGAAACATTATTGCATACTATATACAGTGAGAAGAGGCTGCGCATAGAATGTACATAGATGAAGAAACAGAATAGAAGAGCACTTGTTTTCAGATCAACCCTTCCGTTTCCTTTGAGAGTGCTATAAATCATAGATGATGATGTCGGGTTGAAACTACAACGTACAGAAAGCCAAGGACACCACTACATGATAGGAACATTAAAGGGGAAGTTCACCCTAGAATTTTATTGGTCTTAAAAAATGCAGAAAAATAAAAGGAAAATATGAATGAAGGTTTGGGGAAAATCGACCAAAATATGATGAAGTTATGAATATTCAAAGTTTTGATTCTATGACATCACATGCGAGCAGATCTCCTATGTGTTATGTAGTGTAAATTCCATAAAATGTCATTTTTTTTTCAGAAGAAAATAATTATGTCACCTGTGCGGTCGATATACCATCAAACATATGTTCATATACATGACTATATCAAATTGACCCATTCCTTTATCAAGAACCATGACAAAAAGACAAATTTATGGAATTTACATACACAACCAATAGGAGAGCTGCTCCCACGTGACGTCACAGAATAAAAACATTACATATTCATAACTTCGCTATTTTTTGGTCAATTTTCTTCAAACTTTCACTAATATTTTTCTATTATTTTTCTTCATTTTTTAAGACCAATAAAATTCTAGGGTGAACTTCCCCTTTAAAGGTGATACAGTGAGAAGCTTAAGGGTACATGGTGCATGTAAATGTAGTTTGTGGGACTACAGTCTGTGTGAAATAAAATGGTACAGTTGAAAAACATTTTTTTTTAAGTATGAAAATTAATCACATTCTAAAAGTGTTTGATATTTCCATAAATTAGGAAAATCAAGCTTTCTTCTGCAATTTTTTTTCATCCCATTTGGTGCTGTAGATCTTGAGATATGACCAGTTTGCTATAATCAAGAAAAAATGTACCGAGACAACAGATGTGTGTAATTTTGATTAGCTCATCGCTGTACAAAATTTAGCATAAGATTTGTTTTACAAAAGCAAATTATACAGAACAAAGTGTATCAGCCAGAAGAATCTTTTGGCTTTAAGTTGGTACCACATTCACACATTTTTTAA
Organism: Paracentrotus lividus; assembly: GCA_940671915.1. Classification (NCBI taxonomy): domain Eukaryota; kingdom Metazoa; phylum Echinodermata; class Echinoidea; order Camarodonta; family Echinidae; genus Paracentrotus; species Paracentrotus lividus. The sequence goes on from CALNVZ010002100.1 coordinate 6,869,634, forward strand.
AGAAGATTTCATACCTAAATAATTTTTTCCTGACTGTACCATTTTTTTTTTACACAGACTGTATAATGCCAAATGTATAGCATCAAAAGATATTGAGTTATAAGAATTTTCTATCAAAGTTGGAGCAGTTACATGTCCATGTACTGTGTAATTGTGTGACTCAGTCAAAAATCCATCCTGCACTATATTTACTAATCGTAATTTAATTTCCATACATATTTGGGAACAGTTTCAAAACAGAAATATTACTTTTTTACTCTTAATACTTCTGGACACGGCTGCGCAATTTGTATTGATTTTAGAAAATAATTCATATCTCAAGACCTGCTGTACCAAATGACATGAAAAGAAATTTGCTGTAGAAAGTCAGTTTCTCACTTCATGGATATACCAAACACTTCCAGATTCTGATTAATCTTATAATAATAATAATGATAGTGGGTAGCACTCAGGTCCGTCTTTCAATGCTCATGGCGCTTAAGTGTTCACTTAATACTATAAAAAATATTTCCCACGGGTACCATTTCATTTGATACAAACTATACATCTAGTTAGGTGTACTATGTAACCTCCTTTCCTTCACATGTAAAGATGGCACTTGGTAAAATCCTGCCATTCTATATTCAGAATGTATGTGTTAAGACTGTGCAGCCATTTTGAGAAGAATATATGCAAGGGGCATTGTATGCGAGCAATGTTCCTGCGGCGGTTTAGAAGTGTTACTGATATGTGTATGAGCGGCAGTCTGAATCCATTACCTTTCCACTCAGCATTTCGCATGTATGCAGGTGTCGCTTAAAAGGGTTTTTACGACTTGGAAATAGAGTTCAAGTAAGTGCATGAAGGTTGTAAATGCCTGTCTGAGGGAAGTTTTTATGACATAGGCAACCATTCTATGCCAATCCTCTCTGTTTTGTGAGTATTTTATGAGTTCTAACTGTTAGAGTTGACTTCCCACTCTATTTGGCTATTCTTCTGAGTTACATCATTTTCTGTCTTTCTCTTGCTCTCTATAGAGAAAGTCAATCTTTCATTTTTTTTTTTTAGTTGAAAGAAAAGGAATGATTTCAAATTTGTCAATTTTATTCTATGATGTATTAATTCTATAATTTTTCCATTAACTTTAATAAATGAATTACTTTCACGTTTTCTTTATCAGATTTGACGGATATCTAAAGATTCATTGAAGGAACCAGCTACATACCAACTCCCGCATTCAACCTCCTCCCAACACAGACTCCATCTCAGTGATGGGGGATACCGGTACTACAGCCACGCCCGCTAGCGGGGAATATGACTTCCTTATCAAATTCCTAGCCCTGGGAGATTCGGGCGTCGGCAAGAGTAGCTTTTTATACCAGTACACAGATGGAACCTTCAACTCAAAATTCATTTCGACTGTAGGAATTGACTTCAGGGAAAAGAGAGTAGTAAGTAACTTGTAAATTATTTTTTTATTATATATTTATTTGTTTGTAGTTTTATTTAATTACACAGGGTAGCATTGTCAGTTATAAAACTGCTTTCCACAGTGGTCCTGTCCACATAACATACAATTTGTTATAATTAAATCGGTAGTAATTACAAAATCAATTGTACCATACCATATTGGCTATAAATATAATCATATCTTTTTGTGACAAGTCATTTGGGTTTCTAAAATCTTGACACCAATTGATGCTGCTCAAAATAGCTTGTAATTACACATTGGTAAAAAAAACAAAACAAATACAAATTATACAAAGTGACTGAAGAAATAAATTGGAAAAAAAAAGTTATCAAGCACACTCGTAAAAATTTAACACCATCCTCAAACTCATGTATTTGGCTGTGGGGAGACAAACAGGCGTCAAATGAATATAATATTAAATGTAATATTAGACATTTTACAGCCACATGAAATAAGTTTAATGACTACATAAAATGACTCGTGGTAAACCAGTTGTAGTCATATCCTTCATGAGATTTGCTCTGAGCTTATCAATTTAATCACCATTAAGATCTCTACTGCAAATACAAGTGTTTGTATTTAGCAAACACCACTTAAACGAAATAAAATTAGAGCAAATTTTGAAAACAAAACTAGATTTAAGTTCCATTGTACAACTTTCTAATCATTTTTCTATCTTTTTCAAACACCTTGATATCTAACAGCAAGCTGAAGCCTATATTCTTATTTTGGCTTGATAAGAATAAATTTACATATTTTGCCTTTAGAATCTAACCTAGCTTCCCCTGCATATTCTCTGATTATATCACTATGGAATAACACCATATGGGGAAGAGGCAATAGAAGATATTTGTCCTGGAAGTAGACGTGTTTTTGTTCTGTTTCTCTTTACTATGATTTACACAATGATTGAGATAGATAGTGTTCAAATAGAAGATAAGACGTATCTGCACAGAAACCAGACATAATTCAATTGCTAGACAACTCAACATTGTAAAAAGGAACTTATTGATGGCTAGGCCTAGTTTGTTTGCTCTCCAGGGTCTCATAATTATCATATTGATAGCTATAGACTTAAAGGCTTGGCTAAAGTGATAAAAATTGAAAGGAATTAGTTGATAAATACTTGTAATCCATGTAATACAGCAATATTAAGTACATTGGGGAAACATCTCTGATTACAAGTATTACCTACATGTACTAATATACCTTTGTGGGTCTCAGTAGATGTTATAAACAGCTTACAACATGTATTTACATTCTGAATGAATACTAATGCCCTTAGACATTGTCCTATAAAAGATCACATTCGATATATTAACAATATGATAGCATGTTGTCTTATACCTCATCTTAAATATAACTTAAGTACATACATGTAGACATGTATACTTCAATTATATATTGCCATAAAAAAAGAAATACAACCAACCAATTTGGGTTTACCCTGACGATTTCTAAGGAAGATATTTGAACCATCTACATCAAAGCTGTAAAGGGAAATGGAAACTTAATTGGTTAAACTCATAAGAATTATTAGAATCTTGTTGCTTTGAAATAAACCTGATATTAATATGAATTTGGCATAACTATGCATGATTGACATAAAAAATATGATTTAATTTGATACTTGAATTTAGTAATACATGTATTATATTTTAACACCCTCCTCGCCAAAGAGAATTCCAAGATGATTGTGTATGCCACATACAGAACCACTACCTTTACATGTAAGTGGGGTATAGCATACGATCATATCTACCGTGATAATTGCAATTGAAAATAGATTGCTTGAGATGCTTGAGCCTAGCCGCCGCATAATATTTTAACTCCCAGGTTTGCATCTAGGTCAGACAGTTCGCTTTTGCCTGGATTGTATAATTAGTAGTACTAGCAAAAGTCAGCGTAATCAATAATTGATATATCCTCTCCTCGTGTGGGAAATATCACCTTGGGAATTGACTTTGTGCATCATTTATAATCGATCTTTGAATTTGATACCTCATAAGGAAAAGGAAATTCATGACTAATTAATATGGTTGCATCTGTTTAGATACATGTAGGTGTCTCGTCTATGGCGACATTCATGTTTCATAACGATCCAATATACGATTGATTGAAACTTTTTATGTTATTTATGTTCTTAAAGTCTGTACATGTGTACATTTTATCGTACATGGAAAGGAAGTGGAACCCACTTTATGTACCTCACTGATGTATTTTGAGATGATATGTAGAGATGTTTAAACCCCCACACATTACTCTTATCCTATCTTAGATAATACAATAATTGCTATTGGTTAAAATAGATTGAGACCTGTGGTTAATGCATGTGCCAAGATGTTTGTGTGCTGTGAGGCAAAAGGTTGTTAACCACCAGTTGTTAATCCAAGCCGGGGCGCAGGGGACGCATGCTGTTCTATGATTTGAAACCACTCATTAACTATACATTTTGATTTTGATTTTGACAGCTCACCCCCTTATCAGTCCTGGTGTCCCTTCTATTTTCAAATCCTGCATCTGCCGCTGTTCATTGTAATTAAGGTATATGCATGAATGTCCTTTTGATTCTCAACTGTCATCTTAGGTAGATGTGAAACCATAACGATAAATGTTATATTTTATTTCCATTCTTCTTCCCTCGTTAGGTTTATTGGCAGTCAGTCATTTTTTTTCTCTCTCTCTTTCTCTATATTATTATTTTCTTTATTCTTTACTATATTTTTATAATATTTAAATTTTTATTTTGCATTCATAAAGACACAGAATGAAAGAACAGAATAATAATTGTTTCCTTCCTGCTAAATTGACAATGAAAACAATCACTATCTTCAGCTCAACTTCACCTGCACTTGCCCAAACAATTGTGGTACTCTTAAAGTAAAAAATGTTCTAAAAGATTGGAAAAAATCAACATTGCAGAATTAAACTAAATTAGAATATTGCAGTGATGTGACAGTCAATTCTGCAAGAGCCTAATTTGAAACTTTGTCCTTAATTTAAATAATAAAATAAAAGTTGCACTTGTGTTGTTTTCTGTGGATTGCTATGATGGTGCAAATATATAAACCAAGATGGACCCAGACATATGAATAATAATAAATGGTAAGGATGAACCATTTGATATGACCCCAGACTGAGCGGATAGAGCCCTTGGGGATAAGGTAGTGTGGAGACTCTAGCTTAGACACTAACCTGTTAACTCACATCTATGTTTGCTCTATCCATAGGAAAATGAAGGAAAGTCTTGCTTTTAACTTATTCTGATAGATGATATACATGTAGATATCATGGCGCTCAGTGTATTTTGTTATCTTTCTATTAGTTAACGGTACACGATTTGAATTGAAATCTACATGTAGATGTATCCAATACAAATTCCATGGAAGTATAAGATTAATAAACAATTTTTGAGTGTAAAGGAACATCTATGTTGCCACCAGTTAAGATGATTTCATGAAAGAACAACATCTACATGCAGTTGTCCTCCCTTAAAGTCAATTTTAAATCATTCTAGAAGCAAATGACAACCTTGAATGTCATTAACATGATTAGGGATGTCAGGACAAAGACGAGACACGTATGGTGGTACATGGTTGGCTGACTCAAAGTCATGTGATTAATTTCACGCTAGGCTGGCCAGACATAGCAGGCTGAAGAACTTGAGTGTCAGTGACATTAGTGTTGGTCTTTTAGATGTTTGCACATATACAAGTGCAAAATACATGCAACTTATTAGAGGCTGGCGTGGGAAGAAAAGCTGACCCAAGCTACACAGCACACTGTTTTGGGAAAAAACATAGGGTCGTTCAGAAACTTGCAAATGACTTTACGAAGGACAGGAACACATTCTTGGATGCTATACTTTAACACTTATCCATTTAGCACAAGAATTACATGAACAATAGTCATTTTTAGTCATTTGTTACTTACATGTATGAACGACTTGGTGAAATACAGCCCACATTATTTTGATATGTTTTCTCCATGAAGTTCTACCAGCCATGGTATGGCCTTTGGGAATTCTTGCATTTCACCAGTCATATAGGGGAGAGTGGGGTTAGTTGGAACACGGGGTTAGTTGAAACATTGCAATTTTCTTTAACGGCTATAAATATATTTATGCAAATGTACCCTCAGTTTGTTGCTATTAGTAACTGCCATCCACCACATTTTAGACAGCACACATGCTTCAAGCCTCGTGAAGTTAGAAAGCAATGTTTGTTTTTTCACCCTCTGAGTAAATTTTGTCACTTTTACAAATGTTTTATTATCTCAGAGAAGATCATAAATTAAGTTAGCCAGTTTTTTAGTATAACAAACAGTTATACCAAGTTACAAAATAAGGTTAAATAATGGCATGTTGTTGTCCGTCTTTTGTGCTGTAAGCTTACAAATGTCAAATGGGCCTCTGGGGTTAGTTGGAACATTTTGAACGGGGTTAGTTGGAACATGTATTAAGTAAATAGGTTTCAGCTGAATGAAAAAAATAAAAATCATATAATTCAGTGAAGTGTTCCAAAATATTCCTATACATGTATATTAGTGCACATTGGACAATTTTATTTTGGTTTAAACAAAATATATTGCAGAATGCTACTTCACAGGACTTCAGAATATCTGTATGTGAGTGGACGCCATCAAGTGTAATAAAACATGAAGTAAAAAAAAATGAACACCAATCTTTGATATTTTTATAATTAGAATCATTAAAGCAAATTAGCTGAACCCATGTAATAATGTTGTAGGTCGTTTAAATATAATTATATAGATACCATGAACAATGTTTCAACTTACCCCATACCATGTTTCAACTAACCCCGTGTGTGGGGTTAGTTGGAACACTTGACATGGTCTTGTTGAAGATGGATTTTTTCCGGAACCATCACTAAGTTTAAGAATTTTATGGGATACATTTGTAGCATACAGATATACACACCAGCTGATTGTTTATTGTTTCTTGAAATAAATCCGCTTTTGTTTTATAGCCATTTTTGTGAAAAATGTTCCATATAACCCCGCTCTCCCCTACTTTACCTGTGTCACCATATTTTGTCTTCATTTTGATCACAGTAGAAAACATGAGAAATGTACATCCTTCTTTTGTTTATATGTGTTACCACATTTATAATCCAACATGAAGAATAATTCCTGATACCCAGGAGTAGAGTATATTTTTAGTTAAATATATATGCTGGGCAAGAAATGATGTTGTGCCCCCCCCCCCCCTCCTCTCCCACACTCTGGAACATTGTGGTATACCTCTAACTTAACTGCAGTGATGGACAAGGTCAATTTACACTTTCATATATGGGCACCTGCTCCTCTGCTAAAATCAATTATCGCATAAATACGGGTAAAAAACTAGACCCGAAGCGTTAAGAGTGGATGGAAATGGGAATCAGTTTTGTTTTTGATCTATTTTGCTATTAATGTAACATCTAGGAAAATTTTAAATACAGAAATTGGGAGCTTCAATAAATTATTATTATTAATTTTACCATAGTTTTTTAGAAGTGTCTTATTAGGGCAAGTCCACGCTATTTTTGTGATGTAAAAAAACGGGACAGTCCAGAGACAAAAATATCTTTTTTTTTATCAATCTTAAATTGAAATCCCAATCCTTAGGTATTTTTGAAGGTACTAAGAACCTTCAATAAAATGATGAACAATAATTGAAATAACTAAATTCATATTTAATTTATGATGATTTATTCGTTCGTACAGGGCAAGAAAAAATGGTGTTTTTAAATTTGAATTTGTTCACATGAGACTAGGAATTTAAAAAGCAGATAAAAACTTGCATAGTCACATCCTCTTACCATGTTTTTTTAATAATAAACTTTGAAAAATCCATATTTTAATGTCAATACAGCTCACGTTTTCTTGGCAAGGTCAAGTTTGATTAAAATATGACATGTACCCATGGACACGTAACATATTGGACAATTATTCCGTAATATATTTTCAATGAAATATTTGGTGTAGCCAAGGTGTAGCAACATATTGTTTTTAAAAAATCCCACTGATAAAACAAAAGAACCATAATAGAACACATTACTGTAAAATAGTAAATATTTTGTTTCATTACTTGAGGTGGGAGGGCGAGTAATAAAACTATTATTTTACATCAGCTCAGTAACTTTTGTGAGACTACTACATGTACTGAGACATGAATACTTTAAGAATAAAAATATGGAAAGTTATGTGCTAGGTTTGTGATATTTACACCAGAGGAAGCCAAGATGATATTGAAAAAGAAAATATGTACTTTTTGGTTGCATTCCTATAACAAACCTTTAGAAATAATGGTTGAAAATAGCATTTTTAATGCATTTTATCATCTTTTTCATGAATATTAATGAGCCTTGTGACATCATATGACCTTGAAATGACTTTTTGATCTCATTTGCATTAAGTTTATTTCATACACTTTATGGTGATATATGATACATTATATGTACTTTTAAAACCTTACCGACGCACTTGACACAAAAATGGTCGAAAAGTTGAAAAATCACCACCTCGGGAACAAATAGCTTGGACTTGCCCCTTATTTAAATGTTTCCATAAATCATCAAACCACATTTATTAGTATTACTGTTTCAATCACTAGAAAAAAAATTGCTACACATCAGGGTTTTTTTTGTGGTGAAATTTCATTGTCAAGATCTTATGATTATTTGTTTGCTTCAGTTGATTATTATCATAGTGTGATAAAATGTAAAATGCATGTTATTATCATAATATGATATAACGTAAATTTATGTCATAATTTAAAGAGGCTGTGTCCTGCATTTAGCTTCATGTATGTTTTTAGTTCCCTCTCTCGACTTTGTCTACATGTTGACCGGATCCATGATTTATTAGTCACTGCATATTGCAAAGATACCCAGATATTGAATCATTTATGGTATTCAGGGAAACCAATATGAATAATTTACCCAGGCTGCATATTACTTTCCATTTTATATGTCAGACTAATCAATCATAGAAGGTTGTCTGTTTGCGGATCCTTATCTTGTGAGAAAAATTTAAGAAACATATGTTCCCTGGATTCATTTTGATTATAGGAATGATTTGATGACAGATGTTTGAATTTGTATTCATTTGACACAAGTCACATGGTGGTTTGGAAAAGTTATCAACTGGGTATCTGTGCAGAGCCAAATTATAGTCACATACAAATTGCATTGTATATATTGTAGTTCAGAAATTAGCATATGGAATGCTTGAAATGAATATATTTTTATTATTATTTATATGTATCGAAGAGAGAGGGCTAAAAGTGTAAAAAAGTCTAACATAAGTTTTTTGAAGAAGTAAACAGAACACAAACACAGCAAAGATAGCAAGAGTTTAGAGAGACAGAGAAGTATTAAAACAGAGAGAGAGAGAGAGAGAGAGAGAGAGAGCTAGTGAAACAATAATTTTAAGAGAGACTGGGAGGAATAAGAGAGAGAGAGAGAGAGAAAAGGTTGAAATAGCGAGAGAGTCTAGTGCAATGCTAAGGACTGGATGTTTCACTTAGTAAAAGAGAGAGAGAGGGATAATAAAATTGGAAAGAGAGATTGTCTTTAGAAAAGATAAAGATAAAATCAGCTACACATGAAAAGGATAATAAAATAGGGACATTATCTACTGCATAATTGATAAACAGAGAGTCAGGAAATATTTTAGACTCTAAAGAGATATCTAATGTGCCTAATCTTATGAAGATGTAGAACCACCTGCACTCAAAATCACTCATTTCCTGCATTCCTCTTTTAAATGAATATTTATAGCAAAGGGTCTTTAAATATCACTTCATTGTGCAGGGTGATAGTGTGCTCCTGCACTTGTGGAAATATTGCGGTTCATTAATTTTCGGTAATCTTCGTATGAAGAGCGGCAGGCGTGATTTAAAAACATGCAAATTATGCTTTCTTATGCATGTCTTGAATGGGACAAGCAAACTGATCAACTCCTGAATCTCATGCAAATCAAGAATAATTAAATGGTACTTGCATAAAATATTAGCAGTTGTCGGCATTGCTACTACTTTTATGTCATATGATTAATGTCTTCTAATGAAATTAACCATTAATTAACCAATCTGTGGTGGATTATTGGCTCCTGGTTGTCTTAATCAATGGATAAAAATCTACTACTAATCCCACAAGTGGGGGCTAGGATTAGTAATTGTTTAATTTACGTAGTCTTCCCATCTTTGCTTATCCAATACTACCCCCCCCCCCCCCCCCCGGCCATAAGATAATGGTACACGTAATGATGGTAATGAAAGTATATTTTTGTAAATGGTAATTCTGTGTATAAATGAATATAAAAATGGAATTATCCTGCATGTGCTCTCATCATAATCATCAGGTGGTAGAATGAGGCTGCCTCTTTTTTTGGAGACTTCTGTTTGGCCCATGGCAGGAAGATTTGTCACAGGAATTTAAACCAATTAATCATGATTTTCATAACTTTATGTTCATAAATGATTAAAAGTCTTTTTGAACTTTTAAGCTGTGGTCACATCCCGTCGTACTTGCACGTACGTGGTGCAGTCTACGTGCAAAAAATGGCAAAATTTGGAAATTCGTACGTCATGTACGTGGTGAGTACCAACTCGGTACAGATTTTTGTTTACGTTCGCCCCTTCTCCCTACTTTTTCAGAAAAACGTAGCGACCGTGGCCTAAAAAAAACATACGGCAAAAAAAAACGTACGTCGGCTCATGACCAGGGCTTTAGGGATTTAGTGAAAAACTATCATTCCAGAGCCTTGAAGCTCATCTTGTAACAAATGTTGGAAATCTTGTGCAACGGACATAATACATAAAAATAGACCTGCCACATAAATAATGTGCTCAACCCCTTTAAAACATGTGTTTTCAAGCTGAGTTGGGAGTGTTAAATGGAGTGCAGTATCAGGGAGGACAAACCCTTGTGACATGAATACATAAACAGTGTTATTACCCATATGCTGGCTACACACTCTCTTATTTGACAGTCATGCTGTATGTCTGAAAAACATTCTCTTTGTAGATGCACATATTTCTGTTTCTTTTTCTCAGTCCCATTTGGGCAATATATTTTTCTGAGGTTCATTTGTTGTCATGATAATAATAATAATTAAACACATTTATATAGCGCCATCTGTCTAGTTAAACTATTCTGAGGGTATCATTTCAGTGGGTGATTTTAATGTGAAATATCAAATTATGCTGAATAATTGTTCAGGCCTCCTATTTTGATGAAATAATGGAAACCATGACTGAAAACTACATTCATTAAAAATCATTTGCAGTAAAGCATTTGAGGAACAATCATGGTTTAAAAGCTAAATAATAATCATGCAGAACTCAAGAATATCAATTGAGACCTTTGGAGCCCATCAAAATGCACCCCACTTCTTCTGGTATTGGAATCTCATCTTTCTCTAATAGCCAAGTCACATCAGTGAAACTGACTCCAAACCAACCACTAGTTTGCATTCGTAGTAATGTAATATTTTGTTCGGTTCGAGTGGCTGTTCGTGGTCGGTGTCATTGGTGTGACTAGGCTATTCAACTCTGTTACGGAATGGTTTGTAATTTCAGTCACTCTCATCGAGCCGTGTATTCAATGGATGATTATTAGTGGGAGAGGCCATTGGCACCCATACGTAGATACCGCGTTTATATTGAGACTCGACTCTCGTGTCGAATCCACGGGAAGGGTTCGACACTGCAAAGAGTGAACCTGTGATCGTGTTTATACACAACAAAAAAGGCGAGTTCAACACGGCTCCCAGATCATGACCGGAAGTAAGGGACGTCATTAATGTGTGTTGCGATGTATAGCCAAAGTCCATATCTGACCTCAAGGTCATCGACTTCGACACGGCTTTCTGTTTACACACATAAAAATTTACCGTGTCGAACCCGCCTCCCGGATCGAAACCTACGATTTTGGCGGAGCAAGAAAGGCGTGTCGAACCCGGGTCGCGGATCACACTGATCCCGTTTACATGGCATAAAATTGCGGTGTCGAACCTGTGACCCGAGTCACAGTGTAAACGAGGTAAGAGAGGAAAAGAGAAGAAGCTCAACTGGTCTTAATGTCCCTGGAGACTCATTTGTCAGACATGATAAAGAAGTCGAGTTGGTGACGTTTGTTGAATAAAGCCGTCTTGAATGATAGTCATCAAACTTGATGCTTCAGTGATGGGTCCTCTTGGTATAAATTGCTCAATTAAATGGAGACTCTTTAATATTGACATGGATCTGTGGCAAGTATAAACCACATCCATATGGTACAGACTCAGCAACTGATTGGATAGAGTTTATATTCCATTACATCCAGATATCCTTTGGTAGTCTTAATATTTATCACTGTCTGGCGAAAAATATCAGATTAGCTATGCAAATTGTAGGATAGAGACTAGCTGGCCTGGGCCCTGTTGCATAAGGAGTATGGTAACTTTCATGAATACTGCATTGTGGTTGGTTGTTCGGCATCGTTACCATGGTAGTTACCATTATTGGAAAAGTTACTATTATAGTAACTCTTTATGCAACGGGGCCCTGGCCAAGTGGTAATGACTGCCGTAGTTGGTGTATGTCGCTCATGTGCTAATTATTAAGAGCAGATCGTTCTGTGGGATTACTTTGGATGTATCTTGCTTGATACCAGGGGCCATAGATGAGAGCCATGGAAGATATTTAATGTTAAAAGTCAGATTATATTGGTTGAAGATCTGGAGCAGGCTTAGCGTCTGATTATCCTTGGGCAATCAACCCTATAACCATCGTTTAAAGCATCGCCGCTTCATGCTTGACAATTTCAAATTTGACCTAATACAAGATTTTCATTCTAGAACTTCCAGGAATTAATAAATGAATTGATAAGTTATATAATGGCTATATTCATCTTACTTGTTTTTTGCTACATTTTTTAAAGTATCTTTTTGATGAAACTGAGATGGTTTACATGAGCTCATTATCAGAGAAGGGCCACTGTTCTAAATTACTTAATTCAAGTCACCACATGTTCAGATTAAGAGTAAGACAGAAGAAAGTTAAAGAGATTCAAATAAAATGCAGGAATGTATAATAATAATAATAATATTAAGCATATATAATGCGCCGTCTATCTAGTAAACTATTCAGAGGTGCAGCTAATATTATTACCCGGCTATAGCCATATCTGCCCTAATAAAGGGCGCTTTAAGCATTCGAGGAATTTCTTCCTACCGGTACCCATTTACCTTACTTGGGTCAAGTACGGCAAATTTGCAGGTTGACACCGTGCCGAAGGATGCTAGTGGTATGGACAGGATTCGAACCGTGTACCTTGTGATCGTAAGTCCGCTGACTTATCCACTCGACCACACCACTCCCACATGACTTTGTATAGAAACAGATTTAGAAATGAAGAGATTTAGATACATTTTGTAGATGGTGAGACAGGGACAACAACACAGTATGAACAAGTAGATTAAATGTAAAATCTATATATTTTTTTTAGAGGATGACGTTGAGAATTGATGAGGCAACTAGTGGAGTGAACATTCACAAAAGATGGAGAAAAAAACTCCTCCATCAATATTGTAAACTGTAACTGATTCCTTAATAAAATTACTTTATTTCATGACCTTCTCCTCGTCGCATGGAATGTGCATTGGGTACAACATTGATGCATGAAGCCATGTAGGCATAGATTCAATTAAGGAGGGAGAATATTTTCCCTCCAGGCAAAATGCATTAGCTTGATTGGGTTAGACGTATCATAATTCCTTATAAATATCGGATCATCCGTACTTACAGGATAAGTCGTTTTCACCAGACAGTCCTTGTCACTCTGTTATTGAAGATTATTGCTCTCAATTACAACATTTTACATGTTAGACTACATTTACCAGGAAATCATGAATTCTTATTCATATATATTGCTTTGGGAATATCTTTAAAGTTGTGAATTTGAATAGTCCATCATGAAAAGAATTTGTCTTCCCGCAGAAAGGCTGTACGAGTAATGGCGACATATATACGTTAACAGCCTTTTTGCGGGAAGGCGACAAATTTCTGCTCTACGCCGTTAGAATTCTGGTAGTTTTGAGGAACACTATTCTTCAATTCACAGATCAGGGCATAATATTTTTTAAAGAGATTACTTTCAGACCATATTCTTAACATAAGATTATTTCAGGATAATATTTGTCTTAAAATGTAGACCCATATACCATCATTTTGTCAGACTTTTCGATCCAGTACATTTCACATGAGCTATATAAAAACCCAAACACTGCAAATAGACTTGTGGAGTTCGCCATTTGGTGATTATTGCACGCTTCATTAGATCAATTTTTCTGTGGAGTCTGCATAATTTGTGCTAAAAAGCGGCCGATGCGTCCCTGTGGATAAGGTCATAGTGGAGTAAGGGTGTGTTCATGGTCAAATTTCAAATTAAACAGAAACATGAATCGTGATGCAAAACGCAATTACAAAACACATAACACAAGCACAATCAGTTCACAGTCAAAAATTAAAGATTAAATCTCCCGCTAGCTCAAACAATAGCTTCAGCGCAGGAGTGCATTCGCAATGCTCAAAGTTGTAAAATTAATTTTTCAAAAAGCACCTTTTTCAGCATTTCAATTTTCCTCCGAATGGAGATTTGAAAGACGATTTTACTTTTACGACCGTGAATGCACACTTTCTTTCTCTTTATATCTGTTTTTCGTAATTGTATTTTGTTTCATGTTGCTGTTTAAATTTTAAAATGGACCGTGAACACATCCTAATTTGCGTGACTACCTCCTCTCTGAATGGAAGCTAGAAGAAGTGGACTCGCCTTGGATCAATGTAAATTGTGCAGCTGCAAGCACATGTTTAGAGACGGATCTCACACATTGTGATTCTAGGTTTTCATGGTAGAAGGGTAAAGAGACATAGCAATTTGAATATGGATAATACCATGGTAACGGAATAAAACAACAAGACTGGTGTGTTTTTGACAAGTACACTCGATTTCTTGACGGGTATAATAAAAAATATTTACAATGTATTTTCATTTGCTATCATATTTTAAACATTTTTTTGTCTATGTTCAAACTTATGGTAGATTTATTGGCCCGTATGCACAAAGGTGGCCTAAAGTTATGTCTCTAGCTTAAGTCTGTGGTTTAACTATGACTAGCAAAATGGGATACAGTCTTGAAAAGTAAATGTTCGATTTATCAGAATTGTTGGCACTCAAACTATTTAAAACTGCATGGTAATGACAAGTACAACAGTTTTCTTAACCACTAAAGCATGATTCCAGAAAATCCAGTGTTGTGTAAAGACTAAAGGATCGTTGCAACGTGGACACAATTTTGTCTTCCACTTTGCTAGCCATAGTTAAACCACAGATTTAAACTAGGCTTAATTTTAGGCCACCTTTGTGAATACGATCCATTGGATCTATTAGTGCACATAGGTCATTATTGCTATGGAAAACTATAAATTCAGTTTTGCAGATGCATACATTGTACATACAGTCTGTGTCCCAAAAAAAAATGGTGCAGACGGGAAAAAATTATTTAGGTATGAAATCTTCTCAAATGTTGTGTAAATGTGGTACCAACTTAAAGCCAAAAGACTCTTTTCGCTGATGCACTTTGTTTTGTAAAATTTGCTTTTGTAAAACAAAAGTTATGCTAAGTTTTGTGCGGCGATGAGCTAATCGAAATTACACACATCTGTTGTCTCGGTACGCTGCATTCATTGCAAAACACATAGAGATGCATGCGCAAAGTACATTTTTTCTTTATTATAGAAAACGGGTCATATCTCTAGATCTACAGTATCACAGTATCGTTTGAAACATAAAACAAGTTTACCAGGGGCATTCTCTGATCAATGAGGGAGTGTGTTGCAATTAGAAGCTCTATGGGAGCCTTCAGATGGTGCATCCTTTGCAGTAAAAATGAAAGTTGCTTTATAACACTATGAATTATTGAGAATCATAAGGGTATTCTTGACATCTGTGATTAATCATGTTTACAATAATTGTGAAATCAGAGATGGATTTTATTCTTTTTTTTTTCTTTTTTTTTTTACAAAAGGATATCAGTATTATTGTGTTAATGATTTTGAATTCAGATTTTCATATCTGATTTCTGATAGCAACCAATAGCTTTTTACATCAAATTTTATATTTCAATACATTTCCCTTTCTTTGATGACTAAATTTAGCTGTAACAAACTAAGTATCTGAAAAGCAATTTAAATGCATGCTGAAATAATTCATTCTATATTTTTCAACAACTACCCCCAGAGGAATCTATATAACAGTTGCTTTACTTTCATGATATAACAATAATTTCATACTCAAATTTTGGACACCGCTCCTGGAACGCTTTTCAAAGCAGCACAACATACACTGCATTTTCGGTCATGAAGTTCCCATCCCTACTGGGCTGCTAAGTTTTGCAATAGAGTGGTGGTAAATTAATCGAGCGTGGCATTATGCTTCTAAGCCTCGTTTGTTCTTGCTGTTTTAAGACAGTAAATGTAAATTTAAGTAAATTTGATCTGAAATTTCAATAGTTTGTATTTTATGGTCAGAGCAAGAGAATTTTATTCATTTGATCTCTTTTACACTTTTTTTTTTGAAGTTACCCAATCCCTTTAAGCATTTTTGTGTCAATCCTTATTTGAGAGATAACCCAGAAAAACAAGTGTAGGTTGTTACAACAACCTACCCCATGGGTGATTTTACACATAAAATCAACTGTAGCAAAGCCATTAGGCAGAATTACAGAGCATGGCTTAGGGGTATATTAGTGACATACATGTACTACATGTATATTCACAATACCAGACTATCACCATGTGCCTTCAGTTGTAAGAACTATTACAAATTTTAATTTTTGTCAAAAATTCACTTGGAACTGTAAAAAATGGTTTTTGTTAATTTGCTTTTTAATAAAACAACAGAGAAACCTCAAGACCGGCAGTTCATCACAGCTATGTGTAGGCTGTATATAGATGCCAGTTAGCACAAACTCTCTTGTTCCAACTTAGCACACTGAGAACTGTAACAACTGACCCGTGTAACTTCCATCCCTGGTCTCCCCTACATTTTTTCTTTATTATAGAAAACGGGTCATATCTCAAGATCTACAGTATCAAATGAGATGGAAAAAATTGCAGAAGAAAGCCTGATTTTCATCCTTTATGGAAATACCAAACACTGTTAGAATGTGATTAATTTTTATACTTAAAAAAATGTTTTCTAACTGTATCATTTTATTTGACACACACTGTAGTGAGGAATCACTTTCTCATTGCGTTTGTATGGGGTACAATGTAAACTTTCAACTGCAACTGTGAATGCGTAACTGAATCAGCCGTTGACATAGTAAGAGAAAGTGTGTTTGTCTGTTTCATTATGTGCACATACATGTAGCATGGAGATTCTATCATCACATGACCATCCCTCGTTCGTTTGAAACATAAAACAAGTTTACCAGGGGCATTCTCTGATCAATGAGGGAGTGTGTTGCAATTAGAAGCTCTATTGGAGTCTTCAGATGGTGCATCCTTTGCAGTAAAAATGAAAGTTGCTTTATAACACGATGAATTATTGAGAATCGTAAGGGTATTCTTGACATCTGTGATTAATCATGTTTACAATAATTTTGAAATCAGAGATGGATTTTATTCTTTTTTTTTTCTTTTTTTTTACAAAAGGATATCAGTATTATTGTTTTAATGATTTTGAATTCAGATTTTCATATCTGATTTCTGATAGCAACCAATAGCTTTTTACATCAAATTTTATATTTCAATACATTTCCCTTTCTTTGATGACTACATTTAGCTGTTACAAATTAAGTATCTGAAAAGCAATTTAAATGCATGCTGAAATAATTCATTCTATATTTTTCCACAACTACCCCCAGAGGAATCTATATGACAGTTGCTTTACTTTCGTGATATAACTATAATTTCATACTCAAATTTTGAAAACCGCTCCTGGAACGCTTTTCAAAGCAGCACAACATACACTGCATTTTCGGTCATGAAGTTCCCATCCCTACTGGGCTGCTAAGCTTGGCAATAGAGTGGTGGTAAATTAATCGAGCGTGACATTATGCTTCTAAGCCTCGTTTGTTCTTGCTGTTTTAAGACAGTAAATGTAAATTTAAGTAAATTTGATCTGAAATTTCAATAGTTTGTATTTTATGGTCAGAGCAAGAGAATTTTATTCATTTGATCTCTTTTACACTTTTTTTTTGGAAGTTATACCCAATCCCTTTAAGCATTTTTGTGTCAATCCTTATTTGAGAGATAACCCAGAAAAACAAGTGGATGTGTCTGTTTAAAATGTCAAACGGCAGTCTAAGTTATCATGAATATGATCATCACTTTCCGTCTTGGGAGCATGACATTACCAAAGCAACTACCAAAAAAAAGATACTTTCACGATGATTATCCATAGGAAACAAGTTTTATTAGAATCCATGCTTAGACAATATTAGTAAGATGAATTTTGTAGGAGTGCGACAGGAGTAACAAGATATAATTTTGAACTACAAACGGCTCCTAAAGGGCAAATGAATATAATATATAATAAAAATATTTCATTGTGACTTTTTATTTAAAGACAATGAGGGTGCATACATGTAAATTATGTTTAATGGAATAAAGAAAAATAAAAGTTAGAATGTTGTACATGTATGCCTTGCACTATACACCCCTGATATATCGTCAGTGATTTTACGAACCGTCATAGACCTTGGCGAGTTCCCAAAACCAGTTTTGTGAGATAATCGCGTTCAAAGTTTGGATGTTCTTCTGACGCTCATAACTTTGTGCTTTGAACGAAACCACAGCACCTATTTATATCAATGAACAGGATAAATTCCATAATTCTACAATATGAAAACAATTATTTGCAATTGGAGTTTGATTTTTGAATATTTAGAATAAAATTGAAGATGGTATTTTAGAAAATGATTGTTTTTACAAAAAACAGGGGGTCTAAGTCACTTCGAAAAATCATGTGTACCATGCGCATGTTTTTTAGCGTCATAAACCATGAGATATGACGGTTCGTAAAATTACTCAATGCATACGCGCAATGCCCATGCATATCTAGGTCGGGTTGCGCGCCCTACAGGAGACTGCTATAGTATAGAAACAATGGTTTAGGACGCTTCATAAAAGTCACTGGAATGGATATGCCGTTTTGAACGAAATTTTAATCTTCTGTTATTCCTAAAATAATGCAGATTTCGAACTGAAATTTGGTAATTCGATAGAGTTAGATGTAGGCTTTCAGAGTATCCAAAAAACTCAATTTCGAAAATTTAATCTAAAATTAGGTTTATGATGGTACGTAAAAACAGCCACGATGTGTTTGTTAAGATGTTTACTGACATTTATTTTTCAAAACTTTTAAAAATATGATATTTCCTCTGAGCTATCAGACATTCCTCTTAACGATTTTGTTGGGTTTCATTTGTTTAAAAAAAATGATTATAGGCTTTTTTTATCACTTTAATCAATATGCATTTATTCTTGTAGTGGTTGAATTTGTAATCTACTCGGTAGTTTTTGTTCCCAACCCATGCATTGTTAATAAGCTTTGCGATATGATTGATAATGACTTGATGAAATATTGCCATTGTTTTATGAAGCGACTATAATTTGGGTTATATTGTGCTCTAATTGCCAGGAAAAAATTTCATCTAAAGCGGGCCGTATTTCTATACACAAGGGCATTTGCAGTCTCTATACGTTTGGTATTAATGAGCACTATAATTCATTGTTCTAATTGTAGATTGTTCGAGAATCCTCATTAGTCTATTCCTTGGCAAGGTTAATGATTTTAACTCCATCCAGTCCTGTTAGCTCTATTTATCTTTCCTTTAATGATCAATATTTCAACCTTTCCCTTTGTCTCACTATTTTCCTCTCTCTCTCTATCTTTGTGTGTTTGTTTGTTTGTTTCTTTCTTCTCTCTCTCCCTTTCTCTCTCTGTCTTAATTCCTTTTTTCACAAAATTTTGTATTTTTGATGCATTATATGTTCCATTATCCACATTGATTAGTACTTATCATATTAAAATAGACTTTAAAACTATTCATTTTATAATTCTTTTTCATCCAACTTTTCTTTCCTTTTTGCCAATGAAATGTTCGGGCCGAACATTTTGTGTGTAGTCGCATACATGCATCTTTGAGTGCAGTGCACGTTACTCTCAGCAAATTGTGTAAATTTCTTATCATTTTGTTGATTCCAAAACCTCACAGCACACAACAATTCTTAGGTGATTTGATATCAACCTCTTTATGACAGTTTATTCCACAATTCAATCTCATGACCGCAACAATAATTTTGCTTTTACACCAATCTTCTTTCACTCATCACATGACATGTACCAGGAAAATGTTTAACTCATTTTCTTTATTACTCAAATGTCTGGCTGACATATTAACCACAAAATTTTCCTCCTGAATACTGCAGGAAAGCAAAAGATTAACAAATGTAAGAAACCAGACGGTTTATCTCACAGGATTTATAAAAAAAAATCACACAATGCAGGCAGTAATCAATTGCGTATTTTCATATGTCAGAAAATGTTGCAGAAAGCCAAATATAAACAAGATAAACAAATGTTAGAAATCAGACATTTTATATCTCATTTGATTTACGAATAATACCATAATGCAGGCAGTTATCGATTGATTTTTTAAAAATTTGTCAGAAAAGATAGCAGAAAAGCCAGACATCGCAAGATATACAAATGTTGGAAATCAGACATTTTATATCTCATTGGATTTATAAATAATCACATAATGCAGGCAATAATAAATAACCGTGTTTTTTTTTTTTTTTTTTTTTTTTTTTTTTTTTTTTTTTTGCTTGTCAGGAATTAAGTTTACCAGGGACAGGTTGGAATTCTTGTTACAAGAAGGGAAAAATTGTGACATTGAAATATTATCATCCTGAGGCTTTCGGCTATCCTGGATATACAGCTAGCATCAAATGTCAATTATTTTTTTATTTTTATTTTTTATGTGCAAATGATTGAGCGGACTACACCCTGTAGGTCATTTGTTATAGGCCAAAGAGAAACTGTTGCTAACTTACATTTTGTTTTAAATATGAAAATAAGGATTAGTAATACATTTGTAGATAGAAATGTATAGGTGAAGAAGGAAAGCAATGACTTAAAATATGAACTTGAAGCTTTGAAACAAATGTTGGCTTCAAACATTTTCTTAATGGCCTATTACAGTGTTAAGTTTTTAATTAGAAAGATATTAAAAGATCACTCTGGTCTGTATATGAAAATAGGGAATAGGGATTAGTAATAAATAGAAATGTTCAATTGAAGAAGAAGAGTGATGACTGAAAGTAAAAACCTGACAATTCAGTCTTGAAAAGAAATTAATAATCACAACCTTCCCTGTTGGCTTCGAAACATTTTTAAATGGCCTATTACAATGTTAAGTTTTTAATGAGAAAGAGATTAAAAGCTCATTTATGATCACTCAGGCACCCACATGGATCCTTTATACAATTTGTGTGCTGTATCCCAGTGCTATTAAACGCCCACCTCGTTGTATTTAGAGTAAATTGTTTTTGCTATGAATTACAATCATTATCATCAGTCTCTGGGCCAATTTGGAAGTTATTATCGTAGTGGGCGACATTGGGTAGATTTGATGATGCATATTTTTTGCAAAGAAATTGTTTTTTACATTGCAGGAATATATTTGAGTGAAAGCCATTGAATGGAGCCAAATTTAATCTTCCTTTTCATCATATTACAATGAATCGGTCATTCCTGGTGATTTGATTGGGCCTCATTCTAATGAGATTTGTTAAAATGCTACTGTAAAAACGTGTATCATTACAATTATTTTGTTACTTGTCAACAATTTTTCAGAAACTTATGCCTCCCCCCCCCTCCGAAAAAGTCAAGCTTGATACACCACCTTGTGATATTTCCCATTATTCAGATTGTGGAGAGGGGTAAATATTCTTTGAAGGTTTCACTGATTGTAGAAAAAATTATCAGTGGAAGGTTTCACAGTGCACCACATATTCTTTCTTGAGGTTATGAGTGGTCCTGAAAAGGACCTACATGTACCTGCTCTTGACGTATTGGTGAGCATGTTCTCAATGTCAGTGGGTACATGTAGCTAGCGAGCATTTCATGAAATAAATATTCAATGATTCTCACTGACATCTGTTATAAGCTACTGAAATGCTTGCATCTGATTGACTGAGAGCAAATTCGTCGGATAAAATGTCCGACAAGTCCTTTCATTAAAGGCCCCCCCCCCTCCGGACCACTCATAACCTCAAGAAAGAATACTTGGTGCATCAATGGATAGGGATAGTTGCTTGATCATTGAATTCATTGGTTATTGAGGTGTGGTCATCCATTGAGTGATTGATGATGCGGTCACTTGTGGCATATCCTACTGCCAGTGGTCACTAGACAGGCGCGGATCCAGAGACAGACTTTAACGGGGTGCGAAAAGGTACCTTACAGCGTCGATAAAGCGGGGGGGGGGGGGGGGGAAGGTAGGTGTTTCAAAAATCTTCGGCTTGGCTGTTATAAAATCTATGTAAAAGGTATACTGATTTCCCAATCTTACGGGGTGCGCTATAG
This sequence comes from Paracentrotus lividus, assembly GCA_940671915.1. NCBI lineage: Eukaryota > Metazoa > Echinodermata > Echinoidea > Camarodonta > Echinidae > Paracentrotus > Paracentrotus lividus. Next base: position 6,891,732 of record CALNVZ010002100.1, read on the forward strand.
CACCTTCAGCCACCCCCTGGATCCGCGCCTGCTAGAGATACATGTACATCCATCTCTCTTCCTTCCTACTCCTGAAACCATGCAGTCACGTATGCCATTGGACATCCAAGAACCATTCCTTCTCACAACTTAAAGGCATGTGATAACATTGAACAAGAATTCAAATCATAATTTATTTAAATATCTTATTTTGTGAACATGATTATAAACATATAGGTCAGTCTAGTATTTCTTGAAATTTACAAACAAATTGCTTGCTTTGCTATCCAGATGTCTACGATTTCATATCTAGATTTTTTAAACTTAGGCCTATAGGCTACCTTAACGCTTTTCGATCAGTATCCTTCGGCCTTGGCGCAGAACTTATAGCGTATTCTTGATTATGAAGTACCCGCTCTCACCCCGCTGGGCTTACTCTCCACTGAGGCTTGCAACAGGGCCCCTTGTAACTGAGCGGTTGTAATTTGATCATGCACGGCTGTAGACCTAGCCTCATTTGTTTTCACTGTTTTAAGATAGTAAATACCTTCAAGCCCAACATCAAGGTAAAAAATTGCCCTAAAACTTTCAGTAGTTTGTTTTTGCACTCTGAGCCCTTTTGCACTTTTTTGAGGAAGTTACTAAATCCCTTTAATTCATTGGTTAGTGAGGTGTGGTCATCCATTGAGTGGTTGATGAAGCGGTCGCTAGTGGCATATCCTACTGCCAGTGGTCAGTAGAGATTCATCCATCTCTCTTCCTTCCTACTCACTTACTATGCAGTCACGTATGCCATGGGACATCCAAGAACCATTCCTTCGTACAACTTAATAATGCATGCATGTCCTTTGGGGAAAATTTGCATATATCCATGTATTTGCAGAGGTTTATTAAGGTGATGTGTTGTGCCGCGTTCGCAGAATTGCACGTACGTAGGGGTGCCGTGTTCGCAATTTTGCACAATAGCACACGAGTCAATTAGACATTCATATTACCGCTCGTAGCGGGCAGCAATTATTCGCGCTACGTATTGTTTACCTTGTATACAATTCGCGCTTTCGGATAAACTACTTTTCGTCATGGTGTTACATTTGAAATAACAGCGTATTTAGCGTTTTTCGGTGGCCTTTTTTTTTACTCTTGTTACGATGGCACCCTGTCGGAAACGTCAACGTGTCTTTAGTGTAGAGGAGGCTCGAGATCTTGTTACTATGGATGCATGGAGCATGGACTCTGATTCAGAGGAGTCGAGCAGCGACGAGTCTAGTGACGAGAGTGTTCAATCCAGTCCCACCCGTAGCGTTTCGCGTCCTGTGTCGCCACAACCCGAGATTGAGCGTGAAAATCGACAAGAGCCTATGAACTTCGCACACGATTCTGACAGTGAATATGAAGATGGAGGTGATGATGAGCCCATTGGGGAAGATGAGGACAATGATAACTGGATTCAACTGGGGGATAGAGACTGGA
>CALNVZ010002100.1:6897955-6971730 GCA_940671915.1 Paracentrotus lividus
CTTAGCAATTACAATTGCAATTCATTTATATTTTTTTCCCCCGGCTATAATATAGTAATTTCATTTCTTTTTCTTTTTCTTCAACATAGGTACCAATTACTGGACACTCTTCCCCAACATGCAGACAAACAATTCAGCGCATTCCACGAGGACGGAGGAAGGATACGACCCCCTCTTCAAGCGTCGTCCAATCTTCGGAGCTGTCCAGAGCCTACCTTATCAAAGCATCGTACTGTCCCTGGCTGAATATTCCATCCATTCGAGCAGCTTGATTCCTTTCAGCACGTCTTGGTTCACAACAATACCTTACCCATTGGAAAACCGAAGAAGTGGCGGCATCAAGTATCCTTGTGTCTCAGATTCGCTAAATGGATTTTTGTTTGGACTTCAAAGTCTACACTGCGCCGAGGAACCAGCCTCGCGCAGTGGTGATGGACTTACGACAAGGGTTGTAAAAGCATCTATGCGGAACCTTTCTATGGCTCGGGAAGGAGCATTTACACGAATCTTCTACACATCACCCAACCCTACTACTTCACTTGCAGGAGCAGAACCTTGGTGCGTGTGAAACCGCTGCGGCTGAACAGACAAGGCATGCGCTCCTGACATGCGTGCAGTTGAGCAACGCCCAGCAGGAAGGGGGATGATCCGCCTTTCTTCAAGAAGGCGACAGCTGATGGGGTCCGGTGACGTCGGGCACGATACCACGCATAAGTGAATCTTCTAGCACTGTGCATTGAACCGGGACAGTGCCGAAATCATAGAGCAGACGCTCGTTCGGAGACTGGGCGGATGACTTGGTCCAGAACGCTTTGCGATCGACTCGTACAATCAGGCTATGGACTGGGGCGTCGATCTCCTAGATCAACGCACATGAGCTTACTACGGTACCCGCATCGGCACATGAATGAGTATCATGGTCTTACCACTTCATGATGGAAGTGCCCTCGGTAAACGCCGTACTGTCTATCGCAATCGCAACTGAGACAGAAATAAAACGAACAAAAAGTTTCGACAGGAAGTGGTGCAAGCGTTCTGTCCATACTACCAGCGGCACCATGAGAAAGAGGGACGGGACCAACGGACTCTTGCAGAGGAGTAATCGGTCAAGATTGGATGGACAAGCAGTCACTCAACGATGCGAGCACTATTTTCCGTTAAGGATAAAACACCAAACTATCGACCCGGACTGTGTGTGTCGCTCGACCACGAAGAGCAAGAGCAGACCTCGTCATGTCAGTGTAATGTCGCTCCCACATGTGTAGAGGACTGCCTTCATCAGATTCCATACTGTGAAAATACTATAAGTGAACACATCGAAACAGTACTGATGCTACTGAGATAATGCCATTGTGTTTCGCTTATGTGTTCAGATTTATCTATATATTGTATATTTTTCTGTTTATGTAAAGATCGTGATGCAATGTCAATCGATTTGTAATGACGACACGTTTCCCCACTATTCAAGTAACTTTAGGCTTGCCATCGGTTTAGGATAGTTATACAAGTAATGAAATGTGCTTAATTTCAATTCTTGACATTTGCTAAACCTATTCTACAGCTTGTGCTTTAGTAGAGTTTGTCATAAATTTATGACAGATTATTTTGGGCTATTTTTATCAAGTATATATGTGTTTAGCTGATTGAACTAAGATCTACATGTTAGCAAATAGAAGTAGACGAAATCATTCCCTAATAATTGTTCTTTCATATTTCTTTCAGATTGATTATGTGATTACATTTTTAATTGCAATAATTATTCTAAATATTCGTTCATCTGCAACATTGCTACATTATATTCATGTAACGTTGCAACTCGCCCGACAAAACATTGCCATCAATCATGTGTGTTACATGTAAATATTTTGTTTCTTATTTTATTACAGAATGATTTGATGTTACACGACTAATGTGGTATCATTTGATTTTATTTTTTTTTTTTGTTGGTCTATTACTCTTGCCTAATATGTATTATCGTCTTAATCATGTATTTACTTGCTCTGTTATTCATGATCACTGGCTATATGTGCTATAATCTTATTGCATTTGTGTTTATTATATGATCATGTATTTATTATATTTATTTATGATCGTGTATTTCTTATCACTTCTTGCCTATTTATTATTGTCTATTGTCAATATCATGTATTATTTTTAGATCATGTATTTCTTATCGTCATTATATCATAATACCGCGTGGGTTCTTGCTGGCGACAAGAACTGAATATTGCACTATTTCACATGCTCAAGTTGTAGAAATGTTTACGGATCAAGAATAAAACGTAACATTAAGCCAGCGAACACTTACAACAATCGTCATATTTTTTTTTTTTTTTTTTTTTATTTAGTTTTAATCGTTTACTTTCAGAATGTAAGTTGTGAGAAAGACGAGGAGACAATAAGACTTAGAGGGATTTGAGGGAGGAGAGAAACGCGCAGAGAGATGGAGTGGAGGCGAGGGAAAGCAAGAGAGGGAAAAGACAGGAGAAAGAGATAAGAATTAGGCGATTGAGAATGAGGAGAGAATGAAGTTAGAGAGATGCGAGGAAGGGAGGAGCAAAGAGAGAGATGGCGGGTTGGGAGGATAAGCAAAAGAGGGAAAAAGAGAGAGAAAGAGAAGAAATGAGGGATGAGATGAGGGAGAGAATGAAATGTAGAGGATGGCAGGGGAGGGAAAGAAAGAGAGAGATCGGAGGAGGTATCTTTGGTAGGCGAGCGGAAAGCAAAGATAGGGAAAAAGAGGAGATTAGAGAAAGACATGAGGGATTTTGAGATTGAGGAAGAGACATGAAGTAGCAGGATGGAGGAGAGGGAGAGAAAGAGAGAGGATGGACGGGGTGGGCAGGGAAAGCCAAGTGAGGGATAGAGAGAGAGAAAGAGAAGAATTGAGGTATTGAGTATGAGCGGAGGAGAATGAATAAGTAGAGAGATGGAGGGCGTGTATACGGAGGTAAAGCCAACGAATGGGGCGAGGGAAAAGAGAGAGAAAGAGAAAGGAATAAGGGATTGAGCGGGAGCGGAGAGAATTGAAGTAGACGCAGATGGAGGGGAGGGAGAGAAGAGAAGATGGAGGGGTGCGGAGGGAAAGCAAGAGAGGGAAGAAAAGCAGAAGCAACAGACATTCTTTCCCATTATCTTTTTTTTTCTCTCATGTTATCACTTTCTACACCTCCCGCCACCTTTATGTTTCCTCCCGTGTTCATCTTTTTACATCACTATCTTTATTCTATTTCTCCAACCCCTCCTATCTTTCTCACGTATTATCACTTTACTCTTATCCTTTGCTTTTCTTCGCCAAGTCTCACTATTATTCATTCTCACTCTCTCTCTCCATCTCTCACTCTCCTTTTCTCTTGAACCCCCCCTTCTCTCTCTCTCTTTCTCTCCCCTCCCCTCCATCCCTCTTTTCTTACGTCTCCCTCCCCTCCATCTCCCTTTCTGTTCTCTCCGTCCCCTCCATCTCTCTTTCTTTTCTCTCCCTACCCTCCATTTTCTCTCCCTCCCTTTGCATTTCTCTCCTTCTTTCTCTCCCCCCCCCCCCCTCCATCTCTCTACTTTATATCTCTCCTCACCTCCGTCTCTCTCGTTGCTCTCTTCTCTCTCCTCTCTCTCTCTCAGTATGTTTCCTGCGTAAATCTTATTTCCATTCATTGTATATTCCACTCATCAATAAACCTCAATATAAAATAAATTTGAAAACCATGAAGATATAGTTTATAATTCAAAATTTTATTATCTAATCGAATACAATTTGATTCTCGTTCTTCAAATATTTTCTTCAAATGAGTGCAGCAAAAATAGCATAATGAAAGTGAGGATATTGAGTTTTCATAGTCCTTCATATACTGTACATCTGATATTACAGTAAACTGTACTTGTATACATACAGTGTAAAAGAACAAAAATCAATCAAGTTCTTCATTACAAAGGCAACAAAAAGAGAAGAAGATGTATCCCTCTGATGTTCCTTTCACTTCCCGCAAGCAGGCATATTCAACAAATGGACAGGAAAGAGGGTAATTTCAATGGGGAGATCACCCCCACTGTCAATGGTAGATGACCAGGGAAGGCTAGATTTCTATATGGGGAGATTACCCCCATTGTCTGGAGTGGCCGCCGCGTGCAGGCGCTAGGGGCGCAAATGGGAGGTGATTACCCGTTGTCAGAGTGACTGAGAGCGGGCGCTTTGATCTTTCTTTTTATTTTGAACTTTTTTCTCCAATAAGCTATAGCCTAAGCTATTTTATCTAGAAGTTATGGGATATGATCTATACCAAAAGAAAGCTTAGAAGTCCAGCTTTCTAATGCATTTGGTTTGAGAGTATGTCTACATGGTAAAAAAGACATTCTGAGGAATAAAAAGTTGTCATAAATATAAAAAATCAAACAACAATATCTATGATTATTATACAAATGATAATTGACAATTCAACGAGTGTGGATCACCAAAACGGAAATTTCATACTCTACAACTTTGCTACACAATATTTTTGCTTAGGTTCAAGCAGAGTAAAACAGTATTAGCAAGTTAGTTCCGCAGACTCTATAAAGATCGGCCTGGAATGCGCCTCCCTGAAATAATGTGGCACAGGCCGGTTTTTCAAGTGGCGCATAAAGAGTTAAGGTGATGTGTTCTGGTCAGCAAGTAAGTAAAAAGTGGAGAGCAATTTTCTGACAAGCTTCTGAAATACTAAAGGATAATGCTAGTAAGGTAAACACGTGTAAGTCCAAGCTATTGTGCAACTTTGTTCCATGTGTTACAGATGATTGATTTACCATGAAGTTAAGTAAATTATGAAATGATTCATTTCAATTATTTTACATCATTAATATATGGTAAATTATTCATCGGTAACACACGGAACATAGTTGCAAAATAGCTTGGACTTGCCCACAAAGGGAAACCAATCAATGAGAAAATTGGGATTTTTACAATGGCAAAACATACAGGTTTTCCTACTTGCAGAAAACAACATTTTTGTGCTCTACAAAGGAAAGCATCAAATTTCAGATATGAAAATGGGAAATTTTCCCCTTAATTTTTTTTTAGATCTCTCTTGTTATTGATTTGTCAAGATGTATTTGAAATTGCCATGCACAGTAACCTTTTCACTTGGTAGATATTTGCCTGACTTGCTGATTGCTGGCCAGTTTATAGAAGTTCAGATTTGTAATAATGACTTTATCTTGATAATCCTACTCTGACCATCATGGTCAATTAACCATGACCTGGAGCAGTGATCCAGTTATGACAACTCCGCCTGGTGGTCTAGCTAGCTTTGCTTCAAAATGAAATTCAGATTTAATGTAAATCCTGCCAACTTGTCAATTTAGATAAAGCGAAACCATGAATATAAATCTGAATTTCTTTGATCAGAAACCTGTGCCCCTTAACTGGTGCCTGGTTGGAAAGATTTTTGGGGAGTGGATAATGTGCACATGGAATATCCAATGACCAGGAATATCTGTAAGGGGAGGGTCTGCGAGGCCAAGGGTCCACAAGGCTGAGGATTTTTCCTACGAAGGCGAGGGTTCACGAGGCCTCTTTCATTTGGATGTTGGTCTGCTGATAAAAGAAAATAATAAAAATAAAAATAAAATCTGCCTCGTGGGAAGACCCCATCTGTAAGGCCCTTGATCTAGTGTTCTGATGCACTTTATTCTGAATTATATTATTTTGATAAGAATGCTCAGGAGGAAATGAAATACATTACAAAACAAAACAAATTGATTTCATCAGGATCAAAGAAACTGGTGAGTTTATATCATTTAACCTGTATTGAGTTTGCACTGTATTATCCTGTTGTGGGCAAGCTTATTTTTTTAGATAATATCTCCTTGCTCTAACTCACAGCTCCCATAGACTTCAGCCTGAGTATTCACAGGCTCAGTCCTCAACGGGTTAAGTCACACAGATCAGAGAGATATTCTTCGCTGCTATATTTTTAGATAATCAAGGCAGCTGTACACTCATGAGGACATGCATTAAAGTCTGCTTGAGTTCATTTAATGATATCCATAAATCAAGCATACTTCAATGAATTCATTTTGGGATTGTAATGAATCAGCTTGTTTTATTGCTTAGTAGGTAGAGTAGTACCAGTAGTTTTAGATATTGTGTTACTTATATCCTGGTCTTATAGTAGGCCTATGGTTATTATTAGTTCTGAGGTGCATGTTCTCACAAAATAGAGAAACATCTTCACTCTGAATTACACATATATTTAAAATATGCCTAAATCTTGAAGGATTGTAGGTAGGGATTAATAGATTATTCTATTTAAATTTAAATCTTAATGATTTAATGTAAATAAAAAAGCATAATATTCAAATCTTTAGTATTTAAATTTAAATCAAAACATTGATTAATCCCTATCTACCATCCTGTGGGATTTATTCTAAATCCTTTTTATTTAGAGTGTATACAGTAACTGTTAGATAATTTCTAGACCAGACTCTGGTTGTTTGAGTCTTTCACCCTACGCGTGTCGGTGTCTGCTCTCTAAAAACTCAATTTCCTTGAATCTTCGCCTTTTTTCCCCCTACATGTAGACTATCATTACAGAGGGCGCAAGTCACATGTGGCTAAATCCTACTCAGTTAAGGCAGTTGACTAGAGAATTTCATGATCTCTAAAAGATTAATTTCAATGTGGAGGCAATCACTGTGATTGATTTGACCCATTTATTAAAATGTAAGTGATTTTCCAGAAATTAAGAATTTTTTTCCTAGTTACAATGTTAATGATTTTACTTGACAGTATAGATTGACTTGACAATGTAGATGACATGCAAAGGAATTTTAAAGCAAATTACTTTTAAAAAGTAAAACTTTTATTGAAATACAGATATTGATGATAATCCCTTATCCTTTTTGACAAATCAGAATAGTCTTGCTTTTTTATTTCTTCTGATACTTTTCATGCAAAGTAATTTGAGTAGGTTTACCTGCTATTTTCTGCTTGTTGACATTTACTTTTTGAAACAAGGATCTTCACGTGATGATTTTTCTCTGCTTCTTATTAAGGGTGATCAACAGCTGGGCCTGTATTTTCTGCTGGTAGGTTTTGAAGGACGATCTGTTTAGCCTAGATCATGCATTTCATATCCCTCTGAACCTTTTTCTTCATGAAATTGATCGAAGTGTGAATCAATTAGCTTCTGATATTCAAACATGTGATATGAGAGAATTTGTAGAGCTAATATCATGTTGCATTTCTGTCACGCAGAAAATTGGCAAAGGAATAAAAAGCTTTGATAGCTGACCGACTTTTTATTTACTAGCAATCGACGCGTACTTGTAAATCCTCTGCTAGTAGAAGAAAAGGAGTTTACCCAGATTTGTATAGTGCTTTAAAATGCCTTTGTCATATAAAATGGTGTTCATGAGCTTAATGTAAGCCTGACATTACAACAAATACACACAAGTGAAGCCGACTGTGAAATAAGTCTGCCATTCGGTAGGTCAAATTTTATAATTCATGGTTCCATTCCGAAGTAATCTTTCTGAACTTATTTGTTTCATGCAATGACAATGAATTAACATTACCGCCACCCCCTCACCCCACCCCGAGACAACCCCACCCTCAATCATTATCATAAATATTGAACATACTTTCCACTTGATCCGTTCAGGTTCAATGTTTTTTGAAGAAGTAATTCTAGATGTGAAGGCAAACACTGTAGAGTCTCTTAGATTCAACATAAATGAAGTGGAAAGCCCACAAGCACTGATTACACGTCTACTCAGTTTGTTGACAGTCTTATTGGCAGAATAAATGTCACTGGTCTCTAATAAAACCTCTCTGAGGATCAACAGTTTTACCCCATTATTCATCCTTAAAATGAGAAAAAGAATTGCTTTTTAACAAGAATTGTTCCTATTTTTGTAGTGTTTTTCTTTTGTAGATAATATATTCTGCTGCAAACCAGAATGTTTTATTGTATTTTACATTTATTTATAAGTTCCATTCTGGTTACTTAGAATTATCTTTGTCGAAATATATTTGTGAAATGTATATAATGCACTTTGGAACTTGTGAAAGTTAAAATGTCAGAGGATGCAAATTTCTCAGTTTCTGATCCCTTAAAAGGGGATTTATCAGAGTGACAATATGAGAATTCTTCACAATCATTTGTCTCTCTCATAATGTGCATGCATGCCTGAGTTATCATTTAAAGTATGCATTTAGTTAGAAATGTCATGGTATATGGTGTTCTCAATTGTTAAATCAAGGATAAAAAGGCATATATTTCACTAAAGTAACCCATGGATACAGATATTTTATTGTTTATATTTCATATACACCAGTCATTGCTAAAATGTGATGAAATGAAAAGCTTTTTACATATATCTCTGGAAAAAGGAATATAAACCAAGATACAGTTCTACTCTGGTTATATATAAATTGATCTTTGCAGCATAATGGCAGCTTTGAGGAAAAACTAGACTTATAGGAAACAATGGGAATATATAAAGTGGAGATAGAGAATGAGAAGTTACAGACACTGTATTTCACCAAGTAACTCAAGCTAGCCAGTTTTAAATGTCAGCAGTTGAATTCCAGAAGGAATAAAATTATTTAAATTTAAGTCTTCTTGGAAGCAAACAAACCTTTTTACAGCATGCTGTCACAGGAAGACTTTATTATTGAATAGTAGATTGTTGGAACTTTTTGTCTTAACATTTAGTAGTTCTTAAAAGGTGAACTTCTCTAGCATCATAATGTAAAATCATGAATTAAATACTCATGTTTATAGTAGGTGTTGAATATTGGGATTAGTGATGTGTTTTAGCCTTATCAGTAGTAGATGTTAACTCATTCTTTTTTAAAGAGATATCAACTGTGTTTGGGCTTCGCCCCTATTTTAAAGATGATACTTGGAATAAAAAGCATTTACCATTGCAATATCATATATTCATCTGAAAATACATTAATTATATTTCATGTGGACATGATCGTTCCTGTATAGAGCATATCGTCGGCTGAGAAAAACCAGAAGGGCACTATTACAGATCAAAGATGTTCCGTTGAGAACCAGAAGGGCGCTATTAACATTGACTCTGTACAGCGTCCTTCTGGTTCTCAACAGAACATCTTTAAGATGCAATAACGCCCTTCTGGCTCTCAACAGACGATATAAGAATGAAAATAAGTACAGTGAAATGAATAAGTCAAGTCAAGTAAAGTCAAGAAATCTGATACAACAAGGAAAGATGCTTGATAGATTAGTGCTGGATTGCCTTAATATTTCAGCCCTTGATAAAATTTGGTGTTGATTCATATACAGAAATAGGATTTTTGCCTGCTCAGCTCAGCTAGAAAATCATTAATGTTTGTCTTACTCTCTGCAGATTATTTGTTCGTAATAAAGTACAGTTGGACAAAAAGAGCAGAGACAGATATTTGTTTGAGTGAATGTGACCATCTAACAGAGTACATTAGCTCATATAAAAAGTACCAGACAGAGTGTTGTGTAAATATGGATAGGGTTGAAGGCGTCTGGTACAGGTGGGAAAAAGATACTTGGAAAGATTGGGATTGAATTAGGGCAGCGTATTGATGATGGATGAAATTGATGCAAACCAGGTTTTTACATATCTCACACGTTTCAAATGCTTTTGATCGTGATATTTCACAATAGAATAAGTAGGTCTTGACACCCCCCCCCCCCCTCAACCAGGTTTGAGGATTCCTTTAAATTTCCTTATGTGGGTGGTGGCTTACAAATGCCAGAAATCTAAGCATAAGATGGTATCTCACTTCGCGTAGACGTCTTTGTGACTTGGACAATCAGAGACTTCTCTGATAATTTTTTTTCTGTCACATAGATGTCTCAGAGACGTCTCCATGACTTGTATCTAAACCGTTTGAAATCTGTCTCAAACCCGTCAAAAACTAATCTGAAATCCATCTCAAGGTAAGTGAGATACCACCATAAGTAATTGGGGATGAATTGAAAAGGGACTAATAGAGGGGGATGTAATTAGAGTTTACAGTGATCAATTTAAGAAAACAGCTACCTATATTTATAATCTAATCCTAAATTATCAGCAATCATAAACTTCCATGCCATTGCTCAAACCAAAACATGCTTTCAGAATTTTTATGAAAATAACAAAGATGGACGATAGTATTTTGTGAAACACAAACCTCCGATTTCACCCTTCAGGCATTTCTGTCCATGCGATGATGAATATTGCTGTCTCAGAAACAATTTAGAAATTAGAATGTAGCCTCCTGCTTGGCATAAACATTTCCCTAGTGGAAGTAACTAAAGCCAGCAGAAAATCCGGTGATCATCATGTCATGGCAAAGTGAAATTGCCTTCTTTGAGTTAGTTGTCATGAATGCTGTATTTACTGCCAAATTTATTTGCGCCATATAGAGCAAACCAATGTATGTAGATTCTCCCAGACAATTGAAATATGAAGGCTTGCAGAAGGTTTTTGTTTTAATCTGTTTAATCATGAACAAAAAGTACAAGTTTGTCACCATGATTTGATCATCACACATTTCAATGGGATGTTAGTAGACTCATACTTTGATGATTTTGTGGAATTCTTCTTAGATTAAATGTATAGATTCAGAAAAAGAGGTTAGCTGAGCAATGTTATCCCAATTCAGTAAAAATTAAATTTCTGATGTGAAAGGGGATAGAAAAACATGAAGGACTCGTCAACATTTGTTTGCAATATTTTTCATGTGACAATGCTGATGTGCTGACCTCTACTTATTTTGAAACTCTTCAAATTCGTAACAAACTGGCAGGATTCCATGTCAAACAACAATAGGTTAACTTTCTGATATGAAATGATGACGATTGATCAGAAGACCAATACCAAAGGCTGATCTTTATTTTTTTTTAAACAATATTTTCAATTTGAAAATGCTAATGTGTCGAGTTCTGCTCATTTTGAAACTTGTAAAGTCTGTAACAAACAGGCAGACTGATGGTTAATTTTCTGATATGAAATGGTGACGAATGATCAGAGGACCAATTCCACCGGCTGATCCATATTTGTTTGATATGCCACTTGACGATGGTAATGTGTTGAACTCAGCCAATATTGATACCTGTGGAATTCCTAGTGGAGATAGATGGAGACCCTATCACGCTTTGATTCAGTTAGGTGCCTTTTCAGTTCTAATTGACAATTCAGTAGCTGACTGGCAGTGGAAGTTTTTAATTTGTGATGAGTTCATACAGTAGATATAAGTCAGTTAATGAAAGTAGCAAAGTGTAAACCTTAAGTTTTAACCCTTTGCTTCTCAAATCCAAGTGGTTCTTGTATCTAGCCAAAGGATATGGGATGATGCAGTATACAGTTTGTTAATACCTGTCTGCTTATTTATCCTTAAAATTATGTCAAAATCATTATGATTTAGATTTATATTTAAAATATAACTAAAAGGCACCAATTTGTGAACAGTTCAACGACTCCAAATACATAAATTTTAGTGAAAACTAGGATTATAATTTTATCTGGAATAAACTGAAGCAAAATGAAAACAGTAATGTAAGGCAACTTGATAACGCCTGCATTTGTATTTTTTGTTGAATTTTTCTACTGCAGGTATAATATGAAAATCTGTAATTCTTTGTCCACTAAGCCTATATACTCAATATATTTTTATTTTATAAAAAAGGCTAATTTTATTAATATCCAGGTCAGTTTTTTTTTTATTGGATGGTATATGAATGAAAGTTTCCATTTCTGTAACCCATTTGCTATATTTTCTATGTATTTTCATTTAATAAGAAAGATGAACTTTGTTATTATTCAGTTTGTATTTTTGCAAATAGTTATGATGGGTTATAAATGGAAACTTTCCAGTTTTGCAACCTCATTTGCTATTCAAAGACTCCTTCCATACCCTTTAGAACTCCCAAAGGAGTGGGGGTAGAACAGGGATAAACATTTGTACGCCATCTTGTGGTGCTTGTAACTGTCTACCTACACTCCTAGCATCCGATCGTGACAGACAGTAGGGAGCCTTGCTTGAGAGTATGTCACCCAAATGCTACATATTGGCCAGTTTGAATGAATTTAGTTTTAAAGGGATTGTTAAACTTCATTCAAGATCTTAAAACAAATTAATCTTCCAGCTAATACTGTCATCATAATTGCAAACTTTTAGCTCAGACAGAAATAGCCTGAGATTTTTAAGCCAATCTTTTGTTTAATTGCCGAGATATTAATGATTGCATATCACCATTTCATTAGCGTACCAAGGACCTCTAAAAAATAGGGCTGCAGTCTATTAGGAAAAATAATATGGTATTTCCAGTCACTTAAACCTGTTTGCTTATTGTGAAGCATGTAATAAAGCTATAGAAATTGATTTTTCATGGGATTTCATCTTGACACATTATTTCAGTGGCAGATCCAGGCAGGGGTGCAGGGGACGTGCCCCCTATAATTTAAAAACCACTCATTGACTGTACATTTTAAAAATCAAAAATTTTTGGCGGCAGTTCCCCCCTTCTCCCCCTCCCCCCCACCCCCCCCCCATCTCTGATAAATTCCTAAGATCCGTTACTGTTATTTAATGCACTGACATCATGTAGGGTCCCACAGCTCAAATTTTTGCAAGCCGTGACAAAGTTACACATTCTCTTTAAGTGTCTGAGAATACTGTGCATGTTTAATTCTGAGTCACTAGAGAATAGGAGGCAAGGGTTTCAAGAAGTCAAGCTGCAGTGCATGTGTGACTGGTTTACTGTGTAGGCGAGATGGGTGATGTGACAAGGCATGAAACAGACTTGCCTTTAACCTGTTGGAGACGAGCTGATTTGCTATAACACACATTTCCCATAGACCTCAGCCCGAATATATTCAGGCTCAGTCCCCAATGGGTTAAACCAGGTCATATGTACATGATCTCATCTACATACGTGTTGCATTTTTTATCTCACAATGGGGGCATTCATGGTCGATTCTAAAATTTTAACAGGAATGTGAGTCATGATTTAAATTGCAATTACCAAACGCAAATTTTTGACAATAAACAGTACATCGCTGATTGTGTTCTGTGTTTTGCGATTCCGTTTTTAAAGTATCATGATACATGTTCCTGTTTAGATTTGTACCTCAATGGAATATCTTTTCTCTTCTCATTTTCTCTTTATATTCACCCTCCTTTTTGTTGGCCATTCACTTCATGGCATCTTCTTCATGTTTTCCTTATCATGCTGTGTATCACTCTGCCTTCATGTCTTGCTATTCATACCAATTAGTTTGTTGCATTTTGTGAGTCTGCCTCTCCGCGCACGTGCGCCAAACTTTCGCCATAGACCTGTGTACATTAATTACAAAAACGTTGAATTTCTACTTTTATAATTCCCCATATCTTTTTAATTTATCTACGAATCGAACCAGTTGAAAAAGAATATAAATATTGAATATACATGTAAAATATTGACCACATAATTTTCTTCGTATCTTCTTTGGAATTCTGGCCTTTTTTGTTTGAAAACACCCTTATTGTTCTTTTCACACAAAATCTGAAAGCCCCAAATAACACGTGTTTCTATGGAGAAAGATGTCAAACCACAGTGACAAGGTGTTTTTTGTTGATTGGTTAGAAGTGTTTCTTGTGGCGGAAATGAACCAGTTGAAATGTCTAATAGAAGAGTACGATTTCATTGTTTGATCTATCTATTCTTCTTTCCTATTGGCTGTATAGAATTCTGGCCTTTTTTATGAATATAAGTGCTTCCTTTGGGGTCATGAAGTTACTCGGAATCTAATGCCAATTCAAATTACGCATTTATACACTTGCAACGAATGCTTACGCTGTTACACAATCGCAATTTTATTTGATTTGAACTGTTTTGAAGGTTTAGCACTCAGGTTTTTTAATTACATTTACGTGTTATTATATATTTTGTTATATTTAAAAGCTTAAAAGAAATAAAAATTGATGTATTATTGATTATTAATATGTGATCTCTTGTTTATTTAGACTGATCACTAAATTGGGTATGTCAGCGCACGCGTACCAGCGCGTACAGCTAAGTGTCTTTCTGGTGACCTTCATCTACGCAGATGCAACAAATTGGCCGAAACTTTTTGACATGGGTCCATTTCTCCCTTCCTTATATGGGATATTTCATCTTCTGTAATTCTCTTGAATATCCTTTCTTGATGTCTTTCTATTTTTTCACTATGTTTCACTGTCCACTTCTCTCTCTCTCTCTCTCTCTCTCTCTCTCTCTCTCTTTCCTGTCTCTCTCTCCTTTTCATTTTTCTTTCTTTACCCTGGCTCCCTTCCTTCTATAAACCTTTATTTTCTTTGTCAATTTCCTTCTCCCCCCCCCCCTTCTCTCTCTCTCTCTCTCTCTCTCTCTCTTTCTCTCTTTCTCTCCCATGCTCCCTTAGCATTAATTTATCTGCCCTTGCCTTTCCTTGGCTCATTAGGCTTAATAGCGACAGGTGCATATCTATAGATTAAATAATTAACCTTGTTTAGGTCTTCACTTATAACGGATCAGTTTATCTCATAGAATCTGCATTCATTTATGAGCAAAATATAATATCTAGATGTATGTTCAGACCAATCAGTCTGTGTGGCTTGAACCACATTCAATGAATACTTGTAGGCATTCTGAACCTGTTTGAGACGAGCTGATTTAGCTATAACACACATTTCCCATAAACCTTGACCCAAATAGTTATATTCGGGCTCGGTCCTCAATGGGATAAGGGGCATGTAATGTGTCTCTTTTCACTGAAGGCCTATAGAGAGGTCACAACCATTGTACTAATTTCTGGTTAACATTATGAACAGCAATATGTTTCACATACATAAAAGTCAAAGTGACAGTTTACCTCTTTAAGCTTAGCCGGAGTAGATACATGTGATATCTACATAAGATGTGAAACTACTCGATAATAACAACATGTCCAGGTATTCTTGCAATTCATTTAGAGAATCCCTTCAGAGTACAGTCCTCTTGTGTTTTGTTGTTATTTGTAACAGACCCTATTGGGAAAACTACCCCAGAAATAGGATTGCTGTTGGGGTATAGGGTTAGGGTAGTTGTCCAAGACATACAGGCCTTTGAAATGGTATTCATATTACTATTTCTATTTGTTACAGAAATGCTATCCATGTTCATATTTCTATTTGTATTAAGGTTCACATGCATGTTTCTAATTGTAACAGACACATACATTGTAGATCTCTGATAGTACATTTAGGAGTCCTAAAACAAAAGGTTCCATACCTTGTTTTTAATGATGCTAATCTATTTTCACCTTTTTTGTTACTGAATGCTAACCATGTTTATATTTCTATTTAACAGACACATAGATCTTTTACAATAATATAGTACATATAGGAGAGCTAGAACCAAGAAATCCCATACTGCGTCTTTAGTGATGACATCCATGTTTATATTTCTATTTGTAACAGACACATAATCCTTAAAATTTCTATCTTTGTTTCTATTTCTTTCTGTAACAGACACATAGACCAAAAGGTGCAGACCCAACAACGAGAGGTCAAAGGGTACATCTACAATTATGGGATACAGCCGGGCAAGAAAGGTGAGTGTAATCGCTCAAGATTGAGATTTAAAGGGAAAGTTCACCCTGGGTTTAAATTTGTTTTTAAAAATGGAGAAAAATAAAAGAAAAATATGAGTGAAGGTTCGAAGAAAAACTACCAAAAAATAACTAAGTTATGAATATCTAATTTTTGATTTTGTGACATCACATGCGAGCTTCTCTCCAATGTGTTGTGTATGGAAATTCCATAAAGTGTCATTTTTTTCAGAAGAATATTAATTAAACCTATGCTCATATACATACCTGTATGAAACTGACCTATTCATTTATCAAGAACCATGAAAAAGACAAATTTATGGAATTTCTATACGCAACACATGGGAGAGCTGCTCGCATGTGACGTCG
The DNA here is from genome assembly GCA_940671915.1 of Paracentrotus lividus. Taxonomy (NCBI): domain Eukaryota; kingdom Metazoa; phylum Echinodermata; class Echinoidea; order Camarodonta; family Echinidae; genus Paracentrotus; species Paracentrotus lividus. The sequence continues at coordinate 6,913,877 of CALNVZ010002100.1, forward strand.
CAGAATCAAAAGTTTAAATATTCATAACTTTGCTATTTGGGGGTCGATTTTTTTTTTCAAACTTTTATTCATATTTTTCTGTAATTTTTCTGCAATTTTTAAAACCAATATAATTTCAGGGTGAACTTCAGAGAAAACTGTCCAATACCATGTGTGGTCTCTTATTGACTGGTTCTTATGAATAACTAGTCTTAAAATATAGCCCTTGAGATAAGTCTCATTAATACAGTGAATAAATTAGTCTATAATTTTATATGTATAAGGAATCTAATTTTTTTTTTTTTTTTTTTTTTTTTTTGGAGGGGAAAAGTAACTTCTTTTGCTATACTTTGTTACATAGTTATTGTGGTGTGAAATAAATGAGTTGTGAATTAATGTGTTATTATTCAAATGGGCCTACATTGTGTGACTACACAGCTCAGAATGGTGCATTATGGGGTAGGAACTGGGCCAGATTTGAGTAGTTGAGGACTTGAGGTGGTGCTACACAAGGCTGCTGGTTTGTATTTGCTCCAATGTTTTATTTGTAGGGAGCCAAAAGGTCATTAGCTTGAAATGGAATTGTTAACGTCCAACTGACCCTCGGCAGATTACTTCTTTTGAAATGTCAAGCTCTGTTATTGTAAACTTTGTCTGAAGATCTGTACATCTGCTGTAAAATTCATTTAAATATTCTTCAAACTATTGTGCCTTGGGGCAATGTGTATATTCTGAGGGAGCTGAGAAGACAAGATGATGGGAAGAAAAGGGGAACAGGAGGGAAAAAAATAATTGAAAAAAAAGTTGAGAGACAGGAACACAAAGAGAGATGAAGAAGATGGAGAAACATACATGTATGTGAAGATAAAAAAGGGAATAGAGTTTGAGAGAGAGGGAAGATATGAAAAAAGGATTTTAATGGAATTGGAATCACGTATGAAGTAATGTTTGAGGGGAAGTTTGGAATTGGGAAATGGCTATCACATTAACAAGAAATGCTCAGATGATTCAAATTTCCTGAATACATAATATAAATTGCAGTGATTGCAATCATCCACATTTTCTTTTCTTTTTTTTCAAACCATTGGGGAGTTCATTTCATCATCTTAACTATAGCAGGGTATTTATTGCTTTTTTTTAAAAATCCAACCATATGTTATTTATGCTGGACTGGGTGACATTTCCAAGATATCTATGATAAGATTCATTCAAAAAGCTTTTCTTTTGTGTCCATAACATTGGTTAGAAAAGTAACATCCAACCACGATATTACTACTCATGCTTTTTTTTAAGTATGGAAGGGTAAAACTAGTACATGTATCATTAAAATTTTGACAGCATTTCTGTTGGTGAACTTGTACTAATGACGGTTTTGTAATGCAGGTCTTGTTTTCTGGAAAGATAATAATGGACCTCAGTTGTTTACCAATAACTTCAAATGTTACCCTTGAGCCTCATCAGCATAGATTGCATGCATCATGTTTTATTGACTGAACATGATTCAGTTGATAGACATATCTAGACTTTTTGATTAATGAATATTTAATATGAAGATGTGCTTCTACTCCTCACCTCCTGTTCAGTCAGTCATTGTTCTTGCTCCCCCAAAGTTCTTTCCAACTCATTTTATAATTTTAGAGGAATTTTATTGTAAACATGTATTTTGTTTTTGTGCATTGTGAAACTTCAAGAAATTGATCAAAATCCTGTCAGGTTTAAGAATTCATTCCTTCTTTAGAAAGTTTTTTATTAATAATAAGCAGGCATCTACTTTTCATCATTGGCAAACAAACAAACAAAAATAAAACAACAAAAAACATGCCAAGACAAAAATGATCACACAAACATTAATCTGTCACCCTCACAATCATCATCTCCAACCATGAAGGAAATCAGTCGAGATCATGGGATATCAAAGAAATCACAATCTATGGATAAATGTCATCAAACATTCATAAAAACCAGGGATGATTTTAAATTACTGGTGCTTGCAGAGATCCCAGCATCAATACATTAAAGAGAAAGTGTATAGTGGGAAAGATGAACAATATTTCTTATTATTTGAATGCTATTTAGGAAGAATTTCATAGTAAAAAGGTCCACCATAAAGGATTGCTCTTCAATTGCCCTAATAGTCATAATATGACCAAAAATATACCCCAAACAGCTGAAATGTTTGGGCCAAACATTTTGTGTTGTCTGATACATGCATTTTGGTGTCAGTACTTATGATTCTGAGAAGTATTGGGTTAATTTATTGATTTCTTAACGTTTTGGTGATTCCAAAAACTCTCATCACACAATGATGCTTATAAAGGTAAACTGTTATCAACCATTCCAAAGCACTTTTAGAGAGTGTCTTCCACATTTCATTCTCATAACCAGAACAATAATTTCACTTTAATAATAACTGCAGCGGAGACAGTACATCGCCATGTTTATTATGATAGACAGTACTGACATTTTCTTCTGAATTACAAATGGCAAAATATGAAATAGAAAAAATGTTTTATTTTTACAACTGAACAAATCAAATATTAAAGCCTTGTTCAGACTTAACACTGTATAACCTGCATGAAAATACTTTTGTATATTTGTAGAAAAACTTGAGTTTAAATATGTGGTAAGGTGTTAAAAGTTTGTGTGATCAAAATATGAAACACAATATATGCTTAAATCTCTTTTCTTTTTTTTTTTTCTTTTTTATTTATTTATTTTTTTATTTATGTGGCAATCATGTTTATGTAAAGCTGGCCTATAACCTCATTTCTACACTATTAAAAATGTTAGATATAAGTCTCTATCTAAATGTAACTCCTGATAGCCAGATATTTCAACATATATGTTTTGATTAGATTCTATTACCTTGGTTTGATTCATATTTTTGTGATATATTGAGATACATATTTAACATTTCACTTTAATAGCTAACATACAATTTTAAAAGTTTTCAATAGTGTATTAAAAAGATTTTAATTTAATTATACTATTCCTGAAGGGACACAAAAATAAAAATAAAAAAAATGCCTGTATACATGTGCTCAGATTTATTAATTTAAAAGCAAATAATATATGGTTTCAACCTTTTGATGAGAACTATTTTTGTAAAGGAATTCTCGGTGCCTCTAGCGTCTCCAATGCCCCTCTCTTTTCCTGGTTTGTATTGTGATAGCTCGTATAGATTTTTGTAGGGGGTGTAAAGGAAGTGGTGAGATAATGGTACAAATTATGTATCTTGTCATCATGCTTGAAGCAATATATTCACTATGATGGATGCACAATTTTAGGAGCGAGATGAAAAATTGTCTTGATGTCGCCAGATTTATGAATTTGTTTTCTCTCTGACATCTACATTTACACTTATATTAGCACTGCCTCTATCACTCTCTCTTGCATGTCTTTCTCTTTCTTTCTGTTAAACTATTTCTTTGAACAGCCTCTTAGTACTTCTATACAGTCCTTATATTTACAAATTGTCTTGATATCCACAGATTTATGAATTTGTTTCTCTCTGACATCTACATGTATGCTTATATGAGCACTGCCTCTCTCTCTCTCTTGTGCGTCTTTCTTATTCTCTCTGTTGTGAAACCATATCTTTGAACAATTCCTTGGTACTTATATAGTCCTTATGTTCACATTCCTCTACCTCTCTTTTCTCTCCCTTTTGCCATCTCTTTCTCTCTCATTTTCTCCATATTTAGCTTTCTCTCTCTCTCTTTCAATCTCACTGTATTTTACTCTTCAACTGCTTCTTATTCTTGTATCATGCTCTATTTGTTGGCCTCTCTCTTTTTAAAGCTCCCTGTATAGTCCTTATATTCCTGTCCCTCTACCTCTTCTTTTGCCATCTTTTTCTCTCTCCCTTTCTCTGTCTTTTACCCCTTAAACTACTCTTTACTCTCCATATCACTGTCTATTCATCGGCTTCTCTCTATCTAAATCTCACTATATAGTCCTTATATTCCTCCTTTCTCTCCCTTTTCCATCTCTTTCTCTCTCCCATTTTCTCTCTATTTCACCCCTCAAACGGCTTCTAATTCTCCATATCATCCTCTATTAGTCAGCCTCTCCTTTCTCTGCTTTTCCATCTCTTTCTTTATCTTTTGCTCTGTATTTCACCCCTCAAACTGCTTCTTATTCTCCAATTCATCTTCTATTCATCGTCCTCTCTCTATTTCTGTACTAAGATCTCCCTTTTTTTTCTCTCTCTTTTTCCCCATCTCTCTCTCTCTCTCTCACTCTCTCATTTTCTCTGTATTTCACCCCTCAATCTACTCTTTACTCTCCATATCATTCTCTGTTGGTCGGCCTCTCTCTATCTAAAGCTCACTATACCTGAGACAGGGCTTGAGGCATCTGTCATCTTCCGTTACACCAATCTGAGATGCAGGCTCCTCGTGTAATTTCTACCTCTGCAGCCTTCATCGTACAAGCTACATGCATTCCTATAGATATTGCAGTTGGTCACTGTATTCATTGATGTGTCAACTTGACAGAGTCAGGACTATTGTTGTTATAAAGTCTATGTGCTGATAAACTTAGCTAATCCAATTTCATACGTTCAGCGCACATTTACCTCATATACTTTTCCATTAAAGGTTTTTCCTTTTTTATATATACATTTTCATTTTCTATACACATTACCAGAAGAAAAATAATGTTTCAAATTAGCAATTAATTTTTTTTTTAAAGAATTGTATGTGTATACAGCAATTAACAGTTTTATGAAAAATTCGTAATTCAACAGTCTGTTCCATGTTACGTGTAAGTTCAGGAAGATAGAGGTAACTCTATAAAAGTGAGATGATCATATTTTCTTTCTCCCTTTTCATGAAATTATGTGGAAAACATTGGGATTTGAAAACAAAATGTTAGAGTAAGATTAATTTGAAACAACATTTTTGGATAAAGTGATTGAGATATATATCGGGGTAACAATGTTCCAAGAAAGAAACTCCAAATAGAAATCCTCTACAACATAATGGATGTGAAATTTTTGGATCAAGGACACGATCCAAACCAGTTCATGTTAAATTGCCCTTGGGATGAAGAAAAGAGCACCCATGAAGCCATTAGCTTTATAAGGTGAAGAACCAAATGCCAAGAGGCCTTAGTTATATCAGTATCATCATCAACAGATTTACAGACTGACATGGAGCCCTGTAGGTGTTTCTTCACCAGCTCGAGCTAAAAAAATAGCGCGTAAATAGGTGGATCGGGAAAAAACATGAAAAAAGAAACCAGTCCTGCGCTTGCTCAAGTTTGAGCTTCAGTTTTGCATCAACAACCTGACCTGACCTTGAACGAAACAATCCCGATATGTATTGCGCACATGGAAACTACCGCTAGCGTATACACGCACAGGTACATGATTTCGGAATTTTCTCGAGCTAGTGCAGCACCCCGCAATATAGGGCACTATTTCGTGCTAAAACCGCAAACCAGCTCGAGTTTTTTCAAAAAAAGCCTAAGATGACTGGGACTGGGATTGCCTCCAAATTAGTGCGCTATATGAGAAAAAAGCCAGATCACCTCTGATCGGGCTAATCCATCAGATCGCAAATAGGGTGCTATTTAAAATAGCTTGAGCTAGTGCAGCACTGCTTAGTGACATGGAGCCGATTGTGGTGGGTTATGCGTGGGCTTTGCTTTTTCCCCTCATCCGTGGATCGTAATGTAGCAGATACCGCAGATTGATCTAAATACGGGTTTTAACTCGCTGTGGTTTAGGTTTCATGCCGCTAATCATCATGACAAATTGAACATGCATAATTACGAATTTATAGCAGTTGGGAAAAAGTTTTTTGTTGTAGGAGGAAGCAATCACTGTGAACCAATTGGACTTTGAATTGGCTTGTATTGTAGATTCAGTCAAAAATTTTCAAAACTTCCAAGTCTTATGTTCTTCAATAGTCAGTTGTCCACACAAGTTTGCGTCTTCTCCAATGCAACAAAGCTCAAAATTTTATTGTCCGAAACAGAAATCCTCTTTGCCCAATTGATCGTGGGCCTGGTAGCATATAATATTTTTAGCAGCAGATAATTTTCACCATCAACTCAAACAATACCAATAAAATTATCAACAATTTAAGACAACATTGAATGGATAATAACCTGTAAAAAAAAAAAGTTGAAGCGCCAAAGATTAATCAGTGCAGTACATTTTGCTGCCCATTATTGTTAGATGAAACAGATGTCTTTCTTCATCTTAAGTCATTACAGAGAGATACACTCATTATGAAGAGATTATAGCATTTACAGAGTAATCACTCTCTGCAGATGTTGTAGTGACAGGATAGATTAGGTTTTATTGCGAAAAGGTACACAGAGAAATTTAAAGTTAAAGGTAAAATTGACATTGTATTTTAGTGAAAAGTACAGTAAATTCCACTTTTTATTTGGACAAATTTGTCTGTTTTTTTTACAGGTGGTTGCTATGTACAGGTTATGTATAAATTTTCAATCAGTTTTTTTTTTAATGCAGGGAATTCAGAGCCATTTTAGCCAATATCAAGCTTGTATAATTTAGCATCTGTGTAATACTGCCACCTCAGTCCTGAACTACCCATATTGCTCATTTATTGTTCCTCAAATGCTGGAACTTGCAACGGTATTATTTTAAATCATTCCTTCGATGTAGAAAATTTAAGAGAAGTAAGAATGGGGGGAAATCCCTTTCTCCTAGATATATATCTAGAAATGCGCTTTGAGCGAAATAACAAAACATGGTGTGGTATTTCAGGAGAGTGAAGGCTTCGAACAAATGTTATCAAACCTGCCTCGATAATTTGACAGCCATCATTTTAACATTTTATCTGTAATTGGTACATCTTCCTTTTCATTCTCAATGTACAAATCAATCTCAAGGATAGTCGCAAGGGACACAGATGTTTGTGGGGGAGTGATAGTATTGTCTTACGAGTGATCACACCGTTACAGCATCGGAGACACAGCTGAAATTACGGCCATCATTATCCATCATGGTGGCATCTTTAACCCAGCTTTTAAAGGGAATCTAGTGTAATGGGAAGGTCTGGGGAAAATGAAGAAATTTTTTTTGAGATTTCCTGTTATTTTCATGCTATTTGGGAAGAATATCATGATAAAGAGGTCCACAAGAAAGGATTGCTCTTCAATTGCCCCAATAGTCATAATATGACCTGAAATATACCCAAACAGCTGCATGTTTGGGTCCCGAACATTTAGTGTTGCCCCAAATATGCATTTCTGTGTAAGTGCGTGTGACTCAAAGCTGAATTGGGTTGATTTCTTATCATTTTGGTGGTTCCAAAACCTCACAGCACAAAATAATGCTTAGCTGAACCGTTATCAACCTATCCAAATCACTTTTAGACAGTGTCTTTCACATTTCTTCACCTCTCCCAGTACACTAAATTCTCTTTAAAAACAGTCTTTGCTGATGGAATTCGAAATAAGGGTAGCCCGAAAAGAGGTTATTTGTCTGAAGTTGTTTTTCTTTCACTGCTGAGTGGGCAGGGGAGTATGATGTAGGGAGGATGGTGTGCATCCAAAAAGGAATACACGGTCAATATGTAGTATCCAGAATAAATGTTATGCATTGTTCACACAGAGCAGAGTTGGGAGCACGAGTTTGAACACCAATTTTTTAAAGTCGTATCGAGGTCGAAACTACTCGTATGAAGCCCCATGACAAACAGGATTAACTCAACTTCACTCATTATGCACTCTTTCAAACTTGAGACGTATTCGAGCAGTACTTGGTACTACTCGTTGCTCACTCTTTGCCCACTCTTTGCTACTCGTATTGTGCTCTGTTTAATTCGCATTTGACTCTGGACAAACTTGAAAAATAATGTACTGTACAACTTAGAGCTCGCGGAAGCTCGCAGGGACCCATACATCCAGCTCTCCTCTGTGTGAACAATGCATTAGAGGAATGATGGAGGTATCGAGAATTAGGAAAGGGGCAATAGAATAGTTAGATTGTGATATATACATTTTTTTCGGGTGGGGGATGGGTTTTAGCTCTACTTGATGAAGGTAAAGGAGAATAGGTGAATAATGCCTGTATCTTTTTTTTAATGAAGGATCAACAATGAGAGATATATAAAGGAGGAGTATAGGAAGAAACAAATAAGCAAATATAAGGATGGAATATACATGTACACTACAGGGGTGTGATTCACTAACAGCTAAAATCAATCCCTAATATGGACATAATGGAAATATATCATGGCTATTGGTCCTAAAATTGATCTTATCCCAGTTGGGATTGATTTTTAGCTGTTAGTGAATCACCCCAGGAGATGTACAGAAAACAGAATATTGAGAGAGATAAACAAAAAAGAAGCCTTTACAACCTACTCCTACTTATTTTCACAGACATGATAGTGTTCAAAATGAAGATTGGAGCAATTCATATGCAAGTGCTATCATCGGCCTGTGAATAGTATATTATCATGCTCTTTGCTTTATCAAAGCGTGCCCCATTTCTTGAGTGCAGGCCACAATAATCTTGTCGAGGAATAGAAAGAGCTACTAATGGGAAAGGGGGAAACTCAATTTATCCCAATCCTTGTGGGCTTTATTTGTTTTTTTTCCAATAAGGAGCATCCATTTATTATCCTTCTTCATAATATTCCAGCCTAGTTTTTGACACGTTCTTGGAATGAAAGCACATCAAATGGCCTCATCATTTGAAGAGAATTTGTATTTATTTGGCACATACACTCAGAAATAGAGGATATTTTTATACGTGTAGTACTATTCATTTATTATTCTTAGAAATACATATTTGTTAATGCATGAAGATTACCAGATGAGAAATTATGTCATATTTATTGTCAATGCACTCCTTGAATAAGACAAGAAATGTATAAGTGTTGATGTACATGCATAACTTTTGGATTTCTCATCTAAAATATCATTTGCTCTTTTGTACCCCCTTTGACAAAATTATATAAATGAAATGAGTATTATTTCATGATGTAAAGCTTTGATAAAAGGCATAGAAAAAAGTATGAAACATGCTAATGGATTGCTAATCCACATGTCTCCATGGTTATCTGTGAATGTGTAGTATTGAATTTCCATTGCAGTTTCAGAAACCTCAGCTCGGAAATAAATGTGCGAATTTGATGAATTTTGAAGTATAATTATATCATAATGATATCATTATAGTAGAAAAAAATTGAGTCATGCTTATTAGAATTTACCTCATTTTGTACTATAGGTGAACCCCCCCCCCCCCATGTGTTTTGTCTGCAAATAAAATGTGGATTTGTAAACTTTTTTTAATAAAAACATAGTTACCTTCATTGTGATATTAATTTCATTGAAAATAATTAAACAATAATACAGTGTGCAGTGTAAGATGATCAAAAGTAGAAATTTAACCTCTCAAATTTGATATTAATTTTTTAGTGGCACAGAATGGTATAAATGGGTAGCAAAGGCCATGGAGTAATAGTATAGAGACTGTTTAAATAGACTAGCATACAAAATACAAGTTACATTCTGCTTAGGATGTAAACATCTGAACGTACGGGAGACTAACGGAATGCCATATTCGACTCTGCTTTGATACCCCCCCCCCCTGCAATTGATTTGGAGGCTGGGTTGTGCTGATGGCAGGCATGTTGTGAAGGCTTTTCTACCTTTCTGTGATGGACAACAAGTGTCCTTTTCTTCATACACTCTGCCATTTTGAAGATTATTAAATCTAGTCTCAATCTTCTTCGTCAGGCTTACTCGCCTTTACATGACTTGCATACCTGCAACCATTGGAAAAGTATGATCAGATGATTTTAACGTTTTGTTTTCTAAAATATATGGTTCAGTTTCACATAAATCCTTTCACAAACCGGTCTACTGTCTATTTCCTAAAGTGTAAACAAAATGTTGAGGAATTCCCAATTTATTGCTAAAATATATGAAAATTTTTTTTTTAGGGGGTGGGGAATAAAGATAGGAATTGAAATACATTGTATTGCTTCAAATTTAGTGATCACATTTGAAAATGTCTTTATGATCATTTACAATGTAGTTACTTATAATATAGTGAGTAGGTATGTCTCTTTATTTTCCTGGTTAGGATTCCTATGCATTTTGCAAAAACCCTTTGAGAAGCTGACAAGGGGCTCCCCTTTTCCAAGCGTATTGTTGGCCTCACATATGCTCTGCAAACAAGAGAGAGAGCATGTCTGCAATTTTCCCTAGAGCTTCTCATCACAAATTCTATCATGTTGACAAATTGAAAAGTTTGTATGGGCCATACAGGTGCAAGATTTGCTTGCCTCAAGGCACAATAATTGATCAGAGGGAATATAACTGTAACCTGTGGTACAGGCTACTTGTATGAAGGTGCTATACTCCTGTCATCTTTTAAAGCATTTGACAGACCATTGCATTGGTTTACATGCAACTTGCACTCTAAAAAATAAAATGGTAGAAAGGGGTAAATCACCCTTTGAAAAGGTGACACCCTTTTCAACCCTTTTTTCAAAAAAAATCCTCGGCCCATTTAAAGGGTGATTTACCCCTTTCCACCATTTTGTTTTTTAGAGTGTGGTGTCTAATCATAATTCAATTTTACCTGCTTGAACTAAATTCCATGAATGTAATTTCATATATTCTTTTTGAAATTGGTGAAGATAATAGAAAACTTTAAATTCACAAATGAATCTGGTGCATTTTTTAGATTAATATTCAAGAATGCTTCAGAAATGTCATATGTCCTATCCTCAGTTCATCAAACATGTTTATTATTCAGGAAACTGTTTTACTAAATTAAGAAGAGAAAGCACAGGAATTGCAAGCTGCAATTTTTGTTTATCAAACGAGGTAGCATGTGGGATTCCATATGGAATTGAAATGGATATATTCCATTGTAAGATCACTTCCAGCCTCAATTTCTTTCGAAGTTCATTGTGTTTGCTTGTTGAATACATAAAATATTTTGGTATGATTTTGATAATGGAAAATTAGTGTGGGGTGAGAAAGACAGAGAAAGAACAGTATATGGAGTGTGGAGGATATTCGTTGGTGTTTTTTTCATGATAAAGAATTTTTTTAAGTTGAAGAGGGACAGAGAGAGAGGGGGTGGGGGAGAGAAGATACATGTACATCAGACAAATGGGATTGAGTTTGGAAGGAAAAACAAGGAATTAATTAATTGTTTCGCAGTTTAATTTGTGTGGCTGCTTATAGAATGTTGAACATACTAGAGGAGACATAAAATTGGGATTTGTTTAAATGTGTGGGTTGGTGCTTAAGAGGGTGACGTTTTAATCATTCAGAACATGTATACATCATATCATCTGAAAGTGGTTTCCATGAAGAGGGAGTGACGAACCATTATATCATTCGAAGCACTTACGTGACAAGATAGCAAATCAGTCCAAATGCAACCCCCTCATGGTGTTTTTTGAGGACATATGATATGTTTTTTTGAAACATCATTTTTAGTATTGGTAGTAAGCAAGGAATTTATAACGAAAGCTTGTCTTACACTAATATACTTTAATCAATGTTTCAAACTGATGGGGAGAAGTCAGAGAATGAAAAATGACACTCAGTAGGTTAATATCTACCTCTGATAGGGTATTGGTATAATAATTAGGATATACATGTAATATTAAATGATATAATATTATATTATATATGCTATAATAATTATAAACAATTGTGTAATAATAGATTCTTTTGATTTATTTTATCTCAAATATGAGTTGATATGATCAAAAGCAGGAAAACAGCATTTGAAAATAGAGATACAGATAATTTAAATACAAATTTATTATAATCTGTATGCTCATGATGATATTCAAAGTCCTTCTCTCTCCTTTGTTGTTAAAAATCAGTTTCCACTTACTTATTCGATTTTCTTTATCATTTTAATTTTCCATTGTTTGCAGGTTTCGTAGTCTAACAACAGCATTTTTCCGAGATGCAATGGGTTTCCTCCTCCTCTTTGATCTCACAAACGAACAGTCCTTCATCAACATCCGTAACTGGATGACACAACTCCAGATGCATGCATACTGTGAGAACCCTGATGTAGTATTATGCGGTAACAAAGCGGATCTAGATGATCAGAGGGCGGTGTCGGATGAGAGAGCGAAGGAGATGGCTGAGAAATATGGGTAAGTGTATCAGGATAGCTACCCCCAGGACAATTATCCCCAAGGACATTTACCCGTAGGACAATAGATTTTTGGCAGGGGTAATTTTGTATTAAGGGGTAGTTGTCCTTGAACCATGGGTGAAGAATCACAGATGGATGCAGAGTCTGAATCATACTGTGTTTTTTTAGTTATTTTATTTGAGAACATTCTATTGTGGAATTAATTTGGTTTACCTTAATTTAATTCATCATCTTGACAACTGTTTAGTATTGATATGGAGATGATTCAAGAAAGGGAATGAGGAAATTTTTTAATTTTTTTTTTTTAATTTAATCTTACATTTGCTGCTTGGGGGATAACATTAATACTAGACCCAGCTTTTCTTCATAAGGGTTTCAGTGTTTTGAATCTTTGAACTGAAAATAAGAAAGGTTGGAGAAACACAAATCGGTCAACAAGAGAGAAGTCTTTGAATTCTTGAAGCAAGAATATGCTGCCAATGACAAGAGAGCAGAAACCCTTGTGAAAAAGAGCTTGGTCTAATAATTTTTTTCCCGAGCTGTATATATGAAGCTATTAAAAACAAGATCTCAAACTCTCTTTTAAAGTAATTCTCAATAGTTATTTTGTAAACATTTCCTTTCCATTATAAAACAACTAGCTTTCTTTATATGGGTAGCATATTTTACTATTGCTTAGTATGAATAAATGTGGATTTTATTATATATTATCAATGACCAGGCATAGGGTACAAGGTCAATAAAATCATTGTCAATGCTCTGCTAAGCTTACAATGGGTACATATCAATCGATGATAGCATTAACAATGTGACATTCAAAAAGAGATATAATGTCCTTGAATATACATTGATATACTTTCAAGTTAAGCCAATATGTTCCTGGTTGTTATTTCTTATTTCATGAGTAGGTTATCATTTTTTTCAGCTCACTAAAGTATAATTATGATGAAATTAATAATCAAAATAATAATGATAATTAGAGTATTTTTATGTAGTGTATTTCATAGTTCAGTAACCAATAGAGTATTTCTATATTATTACACCAGTCATTGGATTCAATCACAGTCAACCATTTAACAGGCACAAACAATTAAAAAATCCAACCAGGTACCCTTTTCAACACCCGAGTGAGGTGAAGCAAAATTATAGAGAAGATGTTTTACCCAAAGACATAAGTGTCGTTGCCGGGATCAAATTAACAACGTTTGCTTCCCCAGTCATGTGGTACTAAACACTAGACTATGATAGCTTTACATGAGAGATACAATTTCAAGGGAAACTTAATAGAAAATTTTCGACAGGTGGTTGCAATGAATTGATCATCATTCTCCTATATATTTGACTATCAATATTATTGTTGATTTACTTTTCAAAAGGTGTGTGTGTGAAAACTCATAAAATGGAGCATTGGTATATAATCGTAGCATAAATTTATTGTAAAAATATTCTTGCTCCATTGCATCAGCCTTTTATAATCATCATTTTCCCCTTTGTATCACAGAAATATATTGAAGTATATAATAATCCCTGAATGATATGCATACCTTGACCTACATCAGGGCTATATCTCCATGGTCTGCATATTTGCTATTCATTCATAAATGCTTCATACATGTATTGTAAAGCCAGTTATGAGGCAGACAGGCACTAACTCTTTGTGAAGTACAATGAATGAATATCCTTCTGGTGCTCAAAATATGTATCCTCAAAAGCTTTGGTGTATTGTTGTATAGAATAGGATATAAGATATGGCCTCTGCCTTAATATCATGATTATGGATCAGCCTGCGCATTCAAGCTTATTCTATTATAGTAAAGGTCTGTGTATACATGTAGGCCTCCGACATGTTTAGAGTTCAGACATTTATTGTGACAGACAACTGATTCTATTAAAATTCAGCAATTACTATGAATATGTAACTATATGTCTACTTCCTCTTTGTATCCTTATGATAAAATATGCCAGTACTGTATCTCATCATTGATCATCTAAGAATCTTATAAAAAATTTACAAAATTATTTTCTTTCCTTTTTGGGGTGGATAACTGAATTTTGTGTCAAGATTCATGCTAATGTACTGAGTCAGATTCCTTTTTTTTTTTTTTATCTCTCATAGATATATAACTGCGAGCAGGATAGTAAAACTCAAATCTTCTAATGTCCTGTCACAAGTTATTTTATCTGCATAATAAATAGAGCAATTTGTCATGTAATTTTAATGAAATTCTAATGAGATTCTGTCTTTGAAGACATGACATATCAGCTACTTTATTATGAGCACCAGACTTCCTGGCAACATGGTCTAACTTAGTCAATTAGTGATGAATTATTAGATGTTTAACTTTTCTTTAAGAATACCATACTTTTGCGTCTGATACTTGCTAGATGATTGGACATGTGATTCAGAAACAGAATTTCATGCCTATTTTGGTAAAAATATGTTGATGGATTTTTTTTTTAAATGCACAAATTTAAAACAGGGTAACAGTGTTAAAGTTGAAATCCGTGTGATGATTCCAAATCTCTTCTTTATAGCATACATGTACAATTCTATATTCGACCCCTTTCATGCAAACTTTCACTTATCTATATTTTTTTTTTTTTTTTTTTACTCACCTTGCTACTTGCTTACCCTGTACATGTAGTTTATAGTAGACCCTCTTACCCATTCCCGCATCAGAATGTACAATTCACATTTTTACATTTTCAAGGCACAGCAATAAATGAATGTTTAGAAAAAGCAGCAGAAATTTCAAATTGATGCAGAAAAAATAACAAAAAAGGGGATAATGAAATTGACAATGACAATATATTAATCCCATGCATTGAGGATTTTCACAAGGATATTTTCCAATATAATTCACAAAATAATCCATTTGGGGAAAAGGTATAAATGATAAAATGAGGTAAAAATAGTGGGAAGAAACATGCAAAGAAGATACAGAAAGGGGTTTGCAAGTAGAGAAAGCGAAGGGAAATGTGCACAAGAAAGAAACAAAAACTGACAGTGGTGAAAAACAACATCTTTTGACAACGTCATTCAGCTAAATTTGAAGCGGCATTTCTTGACCTTCTCACGTCTGACAGTATTAACATGTTTTTGGTTGACGCCTTTCTCTCTCTCCCCGTTGAGTTAGTAATTTGCCACTTGCCTACTGAATTTTTAATGGAATTCTTCAGACGTTTTTCACTGTAAAATGTACATGCCTTTATTGCATGAACTCTGCATTCTGGTAATCTACAAGAAAAATTGTTATCATGAATATAATTATTTGAGTTATGTGAGCATGTGTAATGATTTGGCTTTAACCCTTGGCACACTTATATTGTAATTTTACACATTCATACAATTAAATTCAATAACCATAATAATTAGTTTTCTCTGTCGCATTTGTTTTAGGGATGCTAAAAAATGGCTGTCAGAGTACTTTGGTAACATCTAAAAGAAAATGTGTAGTATCGATGATGCAATAAGTGATTCAGAGTTCAAAGAAATTACCAATCTTAGAATTAATTCAACTTGCAAAGAGTTAAAGTATCATATAGTTAGTAACATCACTTGGTTGATTCAGGTGGCAGTAGTGCCAGTGGCGGATCCAGGATTTAAAAATAGAGGAGGTGCCTGACCCGGAATGGGGTTTGGCTGCTGAAATTTTTGTAATTTTAACATGTACATTCAATGAGTGGCTTTCAAATTATAGAGCGAGTGCGCGTCCCCTGCACCCATGCCTGGATCCACCACTGAGTATGCTCAATTTATTAGTAGTTTCTAATTCATCTAGGTTAAAAATCAAGTGTGTTGATAGTCACAGTTTCAACAATATATCCAGGAGCTGTTTCACACAGAATTTACACAGTTTAAGAGGATCAGGGACAGTACATTTGCTGTGTATGTAAGGGGTTCCGTACAAGTAGGCCTATATACATGTACTTTACATAAATAATCTACTTTTAACATACCTTATGATAATAATAATGATGATGATAATAATATACATGTATAGCGTTTTTATCACGCTTCATACAATGTTTCTTAGGGCTTAAGAAGAACATGAAATATTTAGAAGAAAAGAGATATTTGTAAGTCTCGATATTAGAATTGGCCTTCAATTATCAAGGTCATAACATTTAGACCAAACTAGAGTTGATAACGTTTTCTCCACTTATATGTGTATGTTCTTTAATTATAATCCAACTGCTTGACTCACATTCATTTAGATGATCATTTCATTTCTCGTAACGAAATACTAATTATTCCGATCGGCCCTCTTTAAGATGGAGATCATTTAACCTTTAAGATGAGAAACTTATTGAGTTGATGTTAATTGACCTGTAGAGCTCGGACCGAACTTTGATTGCCTACCCTAATGTGATGCAATAAACATTATTGATTTTAGTGTGGGCATGCGGCAAATAAACCCCAACCAAACTCATATCAGGTAGTCAGAATACAAGAGTCACTTAAAGTCTGCCATCAATGTTCAGTGGCGTATCCAGGCGGGGGCGCAGGAGATGCGCCACTCCCTCCCTTATAATTTGAAAACCACTCATTGACTGTACATGTTAAAATCAGACAATTTCAGTTGCACCCCCCCGTCCTGAAATCCTGGATCCGCCACTGATGTTCGAGTCAAGAAATGTACTTAACCCACACGTATTGTAAGATAAGAAGCTATGCCCTTATTTGGGAAGAGAAAGTTAGAAATAAGAAGCAATACATATGAACATGCCCCCTCCCTTCCCCCATAGTAGATGTAATATAATCCTTCGATCCATCTTTATCTTTCTTGTTGCATTATAAATATCTGCTTTAAGTACTAAGTCCATGGTTGATATAAGCTTACCCTTTGAAATTTATAAATTCATGGAATATAAATGTAAATGTATCCTTCACTGATCACATTGTCCAGTGATCTTTTATTGTAAAATGTAAATCCAGCACAGAATATACATGTATGTAATCAATCTTGGGGAAAGATATCCCTATTATCAGTGGATATAAGCGCTCTTTTATACCCTCTTAATTCATGACATGCTACCTGATTTGCCAGCTAATATTAATGATAGCTTGGAAATATTTGTGTTTATTTATTTTTATCTAACATAAGCTTTTCAAAAGAAGCATCTTTTTTATTTTTGTAACGATGTATTTCAATACTGCATTTTTTAGATTTTCTTCAAGATTGTAATTTCATAAGTTTCATGAGTGGAAGTGAATAAATTTATATATGTTTAAAAGAAACTGAGAGAAATCACTTGCTTGTTGACGTTATTATCTTTTTAGCATATAACCATGAATCTCTCTCTCTCTCTCTCTCTCTCTTTCCATCACTCTACAGATTACCTTACTTTGAAACGAGTGCTAAAAGCGGAAACAACATTGCCAAGGAATTCACTTGCTTGCTGACATCGTACCTATTGAGCATATAACCATACCTTTCTCTCTCTCTTCCCATTACTACAGATTGCCTTACTTTGAAACAAGTGCTAAGAGCGGAAACAACATTGCCAAGGAATTCACTTGCTTGTTGACATCATACCTATAGAGCATATATTACCGTGAATGCCTTTCTCTCTCTTTCTCTCATTCTATAGATTACCTTACTTTGAAACGAGTGCTAATAGCGGAAACAACATTGCCAAGGAATTCACTTAATTGTTGACATCATACCTATCAAGCATATAACCAGACCTTCCCCTCTCTCTCTCTCTCTCTCTCTCTTTCAATCTACAGATTACCTTATTTTAAAACGAGGGATATGAGCGGAAACAACATTGCCAAGGAATTCACTCGCTTGTTGTATAGAGCATATATTACCGTGAATGCCTTTCTCTCTCTTTCTCTCATTCTATAGATTACCTTACTTTGAAACGAGTGCTAATAGCCTAAACAACATTGCCAAGGAATTCACTTAATTGTAGATATCATACCTATCAAGCATATAACCAGACCTTCCCCTCTCTCTCTCTCTCTCTCTTTCAATCTACAGATTACCTTATTTTGAAACGAGTGATATGAGCGGAAACAACATTGCCAAGGAAATCACTTGCTTGTTGACATCATACCTATCGAGCATATAACCATACCTTTCTCTCTCTCTTCTCTCACTCTACAGATTACCTTACTTTGAAACGAGTGCTAAGAGCGGAAACAACATTGCCAAGGCGATAGAGTGCCTCCTAGATAATGTCATGCTAAGGATGGAACGAAGCGTTGATAAGAGTCAGTTTCCGGGCGCGGTCATCTCCCACGGCAACGGTCAGGGCATCCCTATGGAGCTAGACGAGGCAGGAGAGAATAGGAACGGGTGTGCATGCTAGTCTCTTCATCCCATTGATTATATGAGAACAGTATAGATAACACGCAATGTCGTGTTGTAGTAGTGGAAAGGAAGCAGAGTAGATAATCTTTAAAAAAACTGTAGAATATGATGGAAGGCAATACGTTATTGATGAAAGGACCCATGGCGAATGTAGTACGAACATTGGACGATGGACAGTGAAGTTACATGGTCATGGTCTGTCATAAGGGTGTTAAGGCTCTTCTGGCGCTGAGCAGACAATGTCTAAATGTCAGTTTTGCAGTTAGAATTGTAGTTTTGAAATGTCAAGTACATTAATAGTAGCTAGTGGAAAGAAACTTGAATGGAATAGTTTCATGGCAACTCAATACACGAAAATCAGGTAAAAGGTGGACTGCAAGTTGGAAATGTGTTGTTGTTTTTTTTTTTCAACTCAAAACTGTTTACCTTAGTTAAACATTTAAGTTATATTATTTTGGTTTTAACCCACCTTAAAATGATGCACAATGGGATTATTTTGATAAAATTTTGGCTCCAAAGTTTGAAAAAAATTGAAAAATTCAGGACTTTATATTGCTTTTTATAAAAAGATAAAACTCATAAACTATAACAGATAAGTGCAATGTTATGAACATATATTTGTGAAAGATGAATTTCTAAAGATAATAAATCAAAGATATAAGAAATGTCTTGATTTTCCCTTTTTAAAGCAGACAATATAAACCCCTAACAAAAAGTTTTGCAAAATCGACTTTGGGCAATGATAACTTTTACTATTGGAAAGATAATTTATTCCCCTTTTTATTGATATCCTATTTGTAATGATTGTGTCATGTTTAAATGCACAGAATATCAGAATATGGAGAAAAGTAAAAAGACAAATGTTGCAAAATGCATTTTTATTGATCAAATGGACTTTGGAATCCCAACTTTAGGCCCTGGTAACTTTTGGGGTATTTTATAATTTGTATTGAATTTTATACCATTCTCAAGCTCATTTATTCTTCTTTTCATTGATACCCTAATTGTAACAACATTGTTGTTCTTGTATGCACAGATCACCTGAAGCTTAGGACAAGTCAGAAGTCAAATGTTGCAAATTGAATGCCTATTGTGAGTGTTATTGTCTGTTGCGAGTTACTCAATTTGAGCAATAACAATGCATTTTGCAACTTTTCACTTTTTACTTTGCTATATATTCATGAATTATGTGCATTCAAACATGATTTTACCATTGCAAATAGGGTATCAATAAAAAGAAGAATAAATGAACTTTCCAATGCTATAAAAATTTATAGTGATAAAAACCCACATTAAAATGTATCAAGGTTCAAAGTTGTGTTACAGAATATTCAAACTGAACGCTTTGTCTTGCATTCAGGGAGTATTCAGGGGTTGTGTGGACCCGGGCATGACATATCCATGACAAATTAGGTATCAATTAAAAGAGGAATAACTGAACTTGACAATGGTCAAAATTGAATAAAAATTATAAATTACCCCAAAAGTTATTAGGATCTAAAGTGGAGTTGTGGAACTTCAATGTGATCAATAAAAGTGCATTTTACAACATTTGACTTTTTACTTTTCTCCATATTCTGATATTCTGTTCATTGAAGCATGACACAATCATTACAAATAAGATATCAATAAAAAAGTGAATAAATTATCTTTCCAATGGTACGAATATCAGGAATAACTAAAGCGCACCTCAAAAGTTATCATGGCCCAAAGTCGATTTGCGGAACTTTTTGGGAGGGGTTTAGTAAAATGTAATGAAGGTCTTACAGAGTTGTACACCTCTTTTCAGTAATAATGAAATATAATTGCAATTAGTCTAATGTACAGCATTGTTATGCAAGAATTGACTTGGTCAATCAACATCAGTCTTGTCCCTATTTCAGAATTTGTAACTATTTATGGTATCTGGTGTGGGTCAATGTGAATGTTTTGCGAATCGGGATTTGGGAAAGTCCAACAGTCGTTATTTACTGTATTTTTTGTATGCAACAGAAACCTTTTTTTTTGCATTAGAAATGACTGTTGGATTAACGTTGGATTTACTAATCCCTCTCCCATAAAGTCAATGGTATAATAGGAGGGGATTAGTAAATCTGTTATTCCTACGAAGTGAGTTGCCTGTAGTGGAACGAGGGTTTACCCTTTAGTAAGTTAGAGCGAATAATTTAACTTATTCTAAAAGGAAGAACAAAGGCAAAAAGTGTAGGAGTTTTAATTTATAGCGCTAAGTATTGTAACATGAGTTTTATATGTTCAGAATCAAAATCATTGCCAAATAATGCATATTGTACAGTCAGTAAGATTAAAAATAAGGGAATATTTTTGAAAATATTGGGTATAAGCCTTGCTATTGCAACCCTGTTTGATACTTGCATGAAAGTATGATCATGTGTCTGTATATTTAAATTACAATAGATAAAGAGAAAATACAAAAGGCCACTTAGTGAGCTGTAAATAGAAATTTATAGAGTACATTCAATTGAAAGATTTGAACAAGATCACATTTTAATTGTTCATCTTTCACATCATGTTATTTCATGTTCAATCTTTCAGAATTGAAGTGTTAAGGAGTTATACTATTTAATAGCAGATCCATTATGCCATTGAATTTTGTCCTTTTGTTCATTGCAAAATTTGTCTATTTTTAAAAGCTCTATTTCATGCTGAATTTCTGCCCCATTGTATGTTAACCAATTGATAACTGAGCCTGAATATATTCGGGCTAAGGTCTATGGGAAATGTGTGTTGTACCCAAATCAGCTCGTCTCCAACAGGTTAGGCTTTATACAACTTTATTCTTATAGCAATGTTTCATCTCCTGTCTTTTGGTTCATTTATTGTAATAGTTATATTGCTTGACAATCAATTAACCTATTATTCTGGATGCTGCCAATTATTACTTTTGATTTTTAAATACTGCACATCCCCTTTTAACCCACAAACCGTGACATTCAAATATAACATGATAAAAATGGTCATCTCCTTTCTATCATTACCGCTGCTATGTCTTCGTTTTAGTGGTGAGCTTGTGGTCTGTGTAAGCAGTAGCGATACCACTTACAAGAAAAATATTTTTATTGAATGGATAAATATTTGAACATCTGACCGCAGATACAAAAGGAGAGAAAAGTAGTGCTCTTTTGCCTTCAATTATATCATATTGATTCCTCAAAAACTCCTGTATCAATGTGCCACATTATCTGGGCAATTTATTATTGATTCTTTGCCAAAATGGAAAACAAAGTAGTTGGGAAGTGGTGTTTGCAATTGATCGTGTAATGAAAGAATGCAAATGTAGAGACAATAGGGATTTGTGTATGCTTAATACAGTCTACTCCTATTATAATTAGAACATACTTGAGATTTTCATATTACAAGGCAGTTCCCCCAGTCCCAATTTCAAACATTTGCACATGTCTCTATGGCCCGTATTCTCAAAGGCCACCTAACTTTAAGCCTGGCTTAAATCTGTTGTTTAACTATGGCCTGCTAAAAGGGACTCAATCCCAAAAGTAGATTTTGAAGTCATCATAATTTTTGGTAGTGAAACCTTAAAAAAAAAAAAACTGCTTGGGAATTATAAGTACAAAAGTTTCCCTTACAATTAAAACACAATTCCAGAATGCAGTGAAGGTGATAGGAAAATACAACATACACAAATTGATTCCCTTTTAGCAAGCCATAGTTAAATCACAGATTTAAGCCAGGCTTAAAGTTAGGCTTTTGAGAATACGGGCCATGTGTTCAGTATAATAAGATTTCATTATAAAGAGGGAGTTGGCTTGGTCCTGAGTACCTCATTATAACAAGTGTGGACTGTAGAAAGGTTTAAGAGGATGTCATCTGTGGAAAGCTAGAAAGGGCTTTAACTCTGTATTAGTGTAATGAGTTAACAGCCTTCTTGCTGTAAAGATGCAATACGTGAATGTGAATGAAAGATTGGTCGAGTCAAAGAAACATGAATGTGATTTTGATAAGTGGCTTCCATGCAAACAAAGCTATTTAGTTTGGAAATTTATGTTGGAGAAATGCCTTGAATTGGAAAATATGTTGCAGTTAATATTGTAACTATATACCTTGTATAAATTAACTTTATGATGTAAATACATATCTCATGCTATGAGTCTGTAAAATCTTGCTAATGTATATATTCATTGCTTCTTCTGTGGTATATGCTATATCATTTGGGTGCACATTATTCATGAAGGAAGCCAGATTGTATGTTGATGAGCTGGGGAAGAAAATAGTGAGGTGTTTCTCAAATGAATAACTCGTTTTGTTTACCATTGTATGAGTAAAGTTTATTCAATTTGTAGTACCATACATGTAGTTTTTAATTTGTTCAATATACCTCAAACATAATCACATTATCTTGTGTAGTTGCAAGTTGTAGATAGAAGAAGACTTTTCCTTATACATTAATCACTTTTCAAAATGTATTTTTTTCCTTGTCCTGTTAACTGTAATTTTGTCAACTTGAAAAGACTGTATGGATTGATTATTGCTTATTTTTGTACTAATTGATTTAAATATATGAGGGTACTGCAGAAAGCACCTGGGAGATCATATGGGAATTGGTTCGTGAGAGTAGGAATTATGTTGCTTCTAAAAGATTTCATCATAAACTGTTCATTTACTCTCTAAATTATTAAGCCTACCCCAGAAATCAAACAGTTAAAGTGTTTACGGTACCATAAATATTCTAATGAATTGATAACTTTTAATTTTACCTCTCTGACAGCTGACTATGGGTAAAATCAATTCAACTTGCTCATATGCAACTTGTTTAGTTTTTTGTTATGAGTGTTGTTATTGTACAATATTGATTTTTAAAATAAATTGGCACACAAACATGCTCTTTTATGTAAAAATAGATCAGTGGTAGATTGGCTTATATGGTTATGGTCAAAGGTCAATAATAATTGAGATATATGCTGGGAAAAATTATCATCAAAGTTAAGTTATTTATATACCTGTATATTAGCAACGTAGTTGAATGTATTCTTCTATCATCTCGGTCTAACATTTAACATAACATGTTAATGGTTTATTTTCTCTTTTTTTTTAAAGCCTGTATATTGTCTGCATTTATGGCTTTCTGTGTGCTTTTCCCTCTTTTTGTCTATAGACATTTTGGAATGTATAGGATATTGATCTTTATGTATATCTACTTCATGATAAGAAATCAGATACCAACTTGGACAAGTAGTATTTTTTTTTTTAAATATGTTGATATATGCATCTGATATTTGATTACCCTATTCTAGACATTTTTCAGATACCTAACAGATCTCTCGGTTGTTTTTAATGAATCCTGCATATTTGTTATCTTTATTATTTATTAAGGAACACAATGCAATAAGGTTTTTCACATTTGTTGTCTAGTTTATAGAGGCTTTTTCCCCATGAAAGTCTGTAATAAGTTTTGATTACAGACTGTTATTTACATGCTAATAGGATTTTCTTTTAGTACAGTCATTTTTTTTCATGCCAGAGAGCCCTCAGAAATGTCAAGAAAGAATTGTCGAAATATTATTTTGATATATATCTGAAGAATTTTTGTTATGATGCATGGGTTAGACTGAAAGAATGTTTGATTATTGGATTTGTTACTGTCACTCTATATTATGATCAAATAAAATTTGCTTTTCAATTATCTTCGCTATTCATGCAGCTAGATTTTCAGCAATAACAAATTGCAATATGATTTCATTCCTCAATTCTTCCTTACCTCCCAACTTCTGTTTGATCTATATTGCAAAAATAGATTACAAATTTGTTTTGTTTCCTTACAGTATCACCATATCTGTAGAATAGAATATAGATCTGTAAAATGAAAATAGAAAACAGTAAACACATTTTCTTGAATAAATATAGAGTTTAAATAAATTTCACCTTTTCTTTAAATCCTGACTCCCTATTGCATATCCACAGCAGATCATGATACCTAATACAAGCTATAGCATTATGCCCTTGTTCATTTCTTCTGTGATGGTTAAGAGCTATAAGGAACTATATCTTTTGAGAATCATAAGGGTGCTATCTCAATAGATATTAATATCATTTTCAGCTCTCAGCATATCATATAGACTCACTTGCACTATTAGTGCCCTGAAAATTATATATGTTGTATACCATTAGTGCAATATGATACATGCATTTACGGTTCTTTCTTTGAAATGCATGATTGGACAGATTTCTAGTTAGTCGCTGATTGAATTGCACACCACTGTACCATGTTATGAACGCAAATTGATTTTCACCACTGTGCTACAATTCATTTACGAATCCATTCTTACCAAAAATATATCCTTGGAATTGTACGAAAATAGTCACATTTTAAACTGATCCACATAACAAACCCGAAACAAAGCTAATTTCTCATATAGCGTTTACAACATGATCGCACGCTGATTCATCCCATCATGCATTGCAATGAAAGGCCTTTGAATACACGTATTCAGTGTTCATTTGCTGAAGACCACCGTATACACACACTGCCATACGTTCTACAGGGTTTATGGATATTCAAGCTTGCAATGGGAATAAAGACCATCTGAGGCAAATAAATTAGAAGGTATCCTCATATATGACTTTCTCTCATCTCATCAAACAGTAATTAGATTGTGTCTATTGGGCCAACTTAATTCCTCTGTTCGGGCTGGGAAGACTCGCAGTGGGATGTTCTTTCACATATTTTCTAAAATAGTGTCGCTATCATTTATTTTATTATACCCTCTGCTCTCATCAACTTTCCATTGGCTGATTTTATTTCTTCCCAATCTTCTTTATGTTCTCTCTACTACTTTCGTTGTGCAGATATCTATTCTTTATTCTTCTTTGAAATTTTTATTTTCTCACCTTCTTCTAATCAGCCATCCTCATTTTACCTTTATCTCTTGTGCGAGGACGATCGAGCGAAATAGCGTAAATTGGTTCATTCTTGCGCCGCTGCAACAAGCATTATTTGATTATAGCCGTCTTCCGATTGGCTAGTTATCACTGTTTGGAGGGCCTGTGGGATTAAATTGACCTCAAGCGGAAAATGTCTGCCTATATGTCTAAATGGGTAGTATTTCCTATCCCCTTCCGGAAAGTTCTCAAATTTACAATATTCTATCAATTTTGTCATATTTATTTGATAACACAGACAGTAGGACATATCATGAATCCAGTCATCGTAGGAATGCCTACAGAACATTGAACTCACATCCATTCAAAATTGAAATTGTCCATTCTAGAAAATTTGACATGCAAAAATGCTGTTTAATTTTGTCAACAAACAACCTGACAAAAGAATAACATTTTGGTTATTTTGTTAATAGTTGTTGTTGTTTTGGCAAAAGGGCAATGAACTTTCTACCTAATATGAGGTTTTGAATAAATAAAAAGGAGAAAATGTATTTTATAAAAAATAAAAAAATCCTCTAAATGTTTGTGGTTATCCTAGTGTTCCAGCTCACCCAGTTTAAAGTTACATTTATAGCAATTGTTCTTTGGAATGCGGCTGGAAACTGAATTTTCTTTCATGATTCTTTCTGCATGACTCTCTTTAGAGAAAACATTTAACAGTATAATTCTACATGTTAAAACGTTGTTGTTTTTTTTTTTGTATTGTGAAGCAGATTTCATGCAGAATGGAAATAATCATCCTATCAAGTAATTCTATAAATCCTATAAATAAATTCATAATCAAAGGATTGTTCACAAAACATGGTCCTCCAGATATTGACAAAAACGACAACTCTGTAGTAGAAATCACTTTAAATGTAAATGAAAGAAAATACATAGAGCTCTATACATACAAACCTTTGCGTATTACCGGTATTCACTGATCTCTGTAATTCTAGTATAAATGTTAATGTACTCCAGTAGGAATCTCTTTGCATTGTAATGTTTATTTCTTTATGCGGTTTATCCTCTCATCGCTGAGAGGGGCTTAAGAGAAGATATTTTGACATTAAGTCGCCTAATCTTGGATTAATCCATGGCCCTGGAATATTCTGCCATTCTTTGGCAAAAGGAAGCAAGTGACAGATCTTGAAAAATAGGAAAATGCATCCCATTATTTACACCGAGGTTGAAGCAATATCATAATGCCGTTATTTCTTTGCTTGATGAATGTAAGTTTGGGGGTGAAGAAGAGTACATGTATACATGGTAAAATATTAAAACATCAGTTAATACATTTTTTTGATATGTCGGTATATTCCCACTTGGTCTAAACTCACTTTGAGTTATGCACATTTGGTATCATCTCACATGGTGTAATTCCATTTTTGTCTGCATCCAGTTAATCAAGTTATCTTTTGGTCTAATTGCCACTTTGCCTCTTACCATTTTGTCTAATGTTTACTTGGTCTAACACCACTTTCCAATTACGGTAGCAAACTGGTAATGTAATTATTCATTTCGGAATTAGACAAGAAAGCAAGTATAGACCCAACGGTAATGAGACGGATTGGCAACTAGACCAAGTGGTCATTAGACCAAATGAGAATTAGACCAAGTACATATCAGACCAACAGGAAATTAGTCCAAATTGTTAGTAGACCAAATGGGCTCAGCCCATGTGGTATTTGACAATCAGAAAACTAGACCAAGTAGATATAAACCGATATGTCACTTGCTTCCTTTTGTCATTGAAGCAAGGCAGTATTGTATTGTAGAATGGCAGAGAAGCAGAAGGATATTAGATACAGTATTAGCATTCTTCTTGCACTCAACAGATTATATGAATGTAGAAAGTGATATTTAGAGTAAAAAATCAGAAATTGCATCAATCATGTTTTTCTGAATCAACTCAAATGTTTATGTGATGGTTTTCGCTAACAAAGGATATATATTAATTTTATTCTTACTAAGAATGTGGTCATTGTAATTGTTTTCATGTGTAGTAAAAAAAAAAATTCTATCAAGTTGTGAGAAAATTCCAGATTTAGCATCTTGCAAATAAAATGTCACTAATTTTTGCCATCATCTTTGTTGTATTATTTTATCTGTGGTATTCATATTTAATGATAAATTATAAATGCTTTTCACATTCTTGTTTTCCATTCGTATAAATAACTCATTGTTTGTAGAACTATATTTTATTTACGGTGTCTGTATATTTTAAGAACAGGCTATAGAGTTAACCTGTTTCATCTACATGTACAAGAGCATTAATTTGATAAGTGCAAATGAAGACTATTTTGACATTCCTGTTTCTTTTTTAAGTTGCTACAAATTCATATAGGTATATATTGCATTATTACGGTAAATGTTGAATGTATTTATTTGATTAGGTACAAATGTATATGGGTAATTATATGAATGGCAGTAAATCGCATGCCAAATGTATGTGGTTAAGCTACATGTATGATGAATGCTTGAATTTAATTGTCATTTTGTGAAATGTAAGTACGGAAGAGGAGTCTAGTTTTTGAATATTAAAATGCACTTGGGCTATAATAAAGGGGGAAAACTAATGGAAAATAAGTGTTTTGTGTCTTTCTTAAAATTGTAGAGATTAATATGAAGTATGGCAGTACAGAAGTAGTAGTATGAATGGTTGATTTCAAGTTTGGTCTTGGTGCAGGAAGCACATTAGATTAGCTCCAACACCTAATCTGAGTTTTTTTTTTTTTTTTTGAATCAGATTACTGATAGCTCAACACCAAGTAAGACTTGTCCCAAAACAAGTCTTATTTTTATTTTGATGTAAAAAATCTGCCCAAAACCAATACTAAAAGGTCAACACCAAACTTGAAATCACCCAATATCTTTGTACTCATTGTTATACTGTATAAGCCAATATTTTCGCGTCCAGATATTTTCGTGATTTTGGACTAGTTGGGGAAATTCGCGAGAGCAAAATTTCACGATTTTGGTGATGAATTAATTACTATAAATAGCCTTGTACTGAAGAGGAAATTTTCGCGATGACCGACTCGCAAAATTTGTGAAAATTAAGTCACCGCGAAAATAACCACTTGTACAGTAATATAATACCTCTTGTTCAAGAAATGAGACAAACAACCATGAATCCATTACAATTGACTTTATAACTGAACAAATACAAGTTTTTACCACATATAGAAAATAAAAAATTAGTCTTGATATACTATATTTCATATAGAGCATATTACATATTTACATATCAACCTTTGACTACTATCATTGGACCTAGAGCATATCCTGATATTTCTCCTTGTCATTGGATAATAGCATCTTCTAAATTACAGTCCACCCCTGTTATTACAAGCATGGTTGCAAGATTTCATTCGTGTAGAAATTCTCTTGAAACTAATTTGCAAATTATGTGTTTGCTAAAAAAAAAAATACAACAAAACAAAACATTTTGCAAGAACAAGGCAAAAATAAGAGTGGACTGTATATTTTTTAGCTAGACTTTACATACATACATTTTTGTATTACAAAGCGATTACAGACACACATTACAACATTAAACATTACTAAGAGCAGCTTTTCTGATTGCATTGTTTCATGTTTCCATCAAAATTGCCTTTGATATACCTTGTAATTTGTCACGTATTTTAAAAGGAACCTCCAAATTTGTTTATTTTACCTCCATGGACAAAAAAAAAACAACCCAATAAGGAACAATCAAAGACATTACTCATGGAATTATCCATGAACATTAAAACATTTGGACCAAAAAGAAGAAGTATTTTACTTGCATAACATGATATACATGTATAAAGTTCAATTTAAAAAAATTAACCATTTCAAAGTTAATTCAGGACATTATCATATATCTATTCAGAATTTTTAAATTAATAAAATGAATTACCATTCATTGTCTAGACAATATTTTCATTTTTAAAGGGATGCAGTAACATTGAATGATATTTAAATCACATTTATTTGATTTAGCTTATTTTCCCAACATAATTATAAACACTTAGGTCAGTCTGGTATCTCTTCAAAATTGCAAGCTAATTGCTTGCAATACCTTCGAGATATCAATGATTTCATACTCAAAATTTATAAACCAACACCGGATGGTTTATAAAACCATGTGCTTTTCCACACACCCATTTTCTGTTGTATAGTCCCCCGTCCCTAGCGGCCTGGTGAACTATCAGCAGAGGGTACTGGTGTTCGGCTGTATGCTTGGCATTGTTTGTTACACTGTTTTAAGGTAGTAAATGACTTCCATTTGATCTGAAACTTTCAGTAGTTTGCTTTTAATGTTGGAACAATATAATTTTATTAATCTTGATATAACTGTTCTTGTTTTTGAAAGTTACTAAATCCCTTTAATGAAATCTAGTGAAAAAAAAATAAAAAATTGAAAGAAAAACTACCATTCAACAGTTGCTCCCACAATAGTAAATTGATTTGTAATACTGGTACAAGGTCCATCTCCAACAATCTAGTCAAAAAACCTAGGACAATCTAGCATATAATTACTTCTATTTGTTTACTAATGGAAACAAAAATAACTTCAACGTAGTAAGGTTTAATATTAGTTCATATACAAAATTAATATGTAAATACAGTTTATTGCACATTCTTCAGAACATATAACTCTTGTACATACAAGTTTAACAAATTTCCAACCTGCATACTCAGAAATATTGAGTATCCGGGTTGGAAATTTGTTAACCTAACCTAATTTGACAATGGGAACAGTATATGCCGCATCAACTATCAAATATAGCGTAATATAAACAGTATGAAATTGAAAATCGGTATGAAGCTGAAGTTGTTAGAAAGGTTTTATTTTCCAACACTTTTACTTCAGTACAGTTCACTCTTGTCAATACTCCTACCCTATCTCTGATATTCCTTCAAACCCCTCTCCATTACCCTCTTGACTAACTGCCCTCCTTGTGATAAGTAGATGAATATATTTCATAGTATACATATACAGGTATAGTAAATAGTGGTAGTATTTTACGAGCTGTGATTGGTTGAAAGGGTGTCACGTGTCGTTCAACATTCTGGTATGTTGAACGCTTTTTTGTTATGTTGAACGGTTTTATCCTGTGTTAAAATGAATGGCGAAATCGACTGCTCTGTTGCGCTAGCGCGTAATAACAGTAAAATGGTGCGCACAACAATAGATACGCGGAGCAACAATATACGCCACAATAGCTTAATTAGCACCAAAAGTTTGGCAAACATTGGCAAAGATAAAACCAGATTAGGCAAGGTCAAATATCTAGGGGTCTATTTACTATAATAAATAGTGCATGCTCTATTAATGCAACATTACTAACTACGTGAACTCTAAATACTAAATTATCCCTCGTGCACATCTATTTCAACTCGGCCTACGGCCTCGGTGAAATAAATATGCCCTTGGGATAATTTAGTATTTGTCGTGCACATAATCTAGTATGTTGCATGGTAGAGCATGCACTATTTATATAATATTCATGAGGAGCCATTGTTCCTTCCTTCTTTTCTTTTTGTACATACCTGTATATCTGTATTGCCCTCTTGGTCAAAGTAATAGAAGCCTCTATTTCTCTGGACCTAAGCCTTGGAACAGCCTTCCAAAATATATTCCAAAAGCTGACCTCTTTTCCTATGTCAACTGAAAGACCGTCTAAACATCTGTAATAATATCTATTTTCTTAGGGTCATCATCAATAGAATAATCATTTCTATCTATAAGAATAATGGAATAGGACCCTTCTTAATTGAAGCACTGACTGGAGATGATGTCATTTTTAGACAAAACTTTTAGACCCAATTTCCCATGATCACCCAAACAGAGGAGGATAAGAATGATAATAATAATGTGATTTGTATTGTGCCAAATCCATTCTGTAGAGATTACCCCAGTCATCAGGATTAATCCTAGTTGGCCTTTTGACCAGTCGGATATACCAGCTGCAGATCAATACATGAACTGATCATCATCATGTTCTTTCTTATCATCTGGCTACTATACTAATGTTGGAGTTGCCTTATAGCACCTGGTTTGAGAAAGGTACCCAACATTGCTCCTTGACTGGCTGCAGCGATGTCTGCTGTCACCAAATTACAAAATCATCATGTCTTCAACTACTGTCTGATCTTCAAAATGTCCTAAAGGGCTTGAAGTTGTCCCATAGCATCTGGTTTAAGATAGGTAACCTGGATTGTTCCTTGATTAGCTGCAGCAATGTCTGCCATCACCTCAGCATCCCATGAGAAGTTAATCACCGCTGCAGGGGCCTGAAAAAATATAAAATTGCAAAGACGTTTAACAACTTATGTGTGATTGAAATGAATGCCCTGTGCCACAGAGAATTTGTTAAGCTGTACGCTTTGTATTTTGTATTTTTGTGCCAATCTGCTAAGTTGGCAAGCCATCAAATGTGGCACATGTCAAATAAAGCACATATAGAATTGAACAAAAAAGAACCTTTCCGCTTAAGAAATCAGCATAAGAAAACTTGATATCCATTTTCACAGAATTAGATGCAAAATCACACCCGACTAGCAAGCCAGTGCTTTACTGGTGAAAAATTTCCAGTTGATATATTTTATTGACTTATTTGATGTTCAACTTCAAAGACTAATGATTGCTACTTGGATCAAATGTAAATATCAAATACAACTCCCTCTCTGGCAGAATCTGAATCAATGCAAAGAGTAATAGATAAGTCACAGAAAGCGCTTTAGTTTCATTCTGGTTTCATATCTCAACAGTGGATTTACTAAAAGTACATGGCAGCAAGCTTCATCACTTGGCTATTCAAACTTTATAGTACATTGCATCAGAACCCTTCATCTACTCATAAAGTGAGAGAAAACTATCAAACAGTCTCATTGACATGTGTTATCAATAGCTAGTCTTGAATTATATATTTTGACATAAATATTAACAATACAGTGTATACATTAACCTATCATTTAATTTGTAATGGGAAATTAAGATGTTTTGAGGGGAAAAGTTTTAGTTTTGCTACTTGATAAATTACCAAGTTATTATCATAGTGTGAATTTATTGAGTACTGAATAAATGTGTAATCAATCAAATGGACCTACATTATAAGACTACACTGCTAAAGATATTGCATTATGGGTCAGGAAACGGACGAGATTTGAGACTTGAGGTGATGGTATACAAGGCTGCTGGTTCATATTGGCTATAAAATACCCTTTCCCCATGCACTTACCAGGTGTAGTTCAGCCAGCATCATATCATCATCGGTCAGTTTGATGTTTCCTGGATCAGTTAAGATGAAAGGCTGCCAGTTATTGTCTAACTGTGACTGAACAAACTCCTTGAGTGTACCAAGCTTGTCCCTAGCATGGAAAGTACCTGAGAGATGATCAAACAACCAATGAAAATTAGATACACAACTGCAAAAGTTTGAAAATGCATTCATGGAGGTATTGCAGAGTGAGCATCAAATTTAAAATGTTTTTTTCATTACACAATCAATCTTCCAATTATAGAAGAATTGAAAAAAATCTATTATATGAAGAAGATTTTTTTTTTCACTCTAGCAGTCAGATGAACCACTCTCCATGGAGTGTTGGTAAGAGTTGATGGGGTAACAAAATAATTATTTTTTTTATTTTTATAATTTTATAAAGGTACAAGGTGTTGAACACAACCCCAAAAAAGTTAGTACATATATTTCCATCTAGTTTGCTCAAACCAGTTTTAACTGGAACAGGTCAATCACAACAAGGTCCATATGACCATTGATTTGATTGGGTAAGGCCTATATGAATAATCTCAACTGCAGAGGCACAAAGTGTCAAGGAGGTTTTTGATAGCAATAAAAATTATTATAATGTAACAAGTCACAAGAATAATCATAAGCTACTCTATCATAGTTGTTGTGCAAGCGTTACGATAACATTTGTTGTCACAAAGAGTTTTTGTAATAGTGTGATTAAATGAGTCCTTATATAGATCAGACTAAAAACATGTGACTCTATACCTATGCATCAATGTTGCTGACCATCCCTGTTATCTCACCTTGTAATAAGACACCATCTGGAAAACGAATTCTGATAAGAGCATAGCGGTATCTCCGTAGTGCTTTCTGAGATTCTGCTTCCTTCATGGCTTTTGTTCGTAGGACTGAGCCCCGCTCAACAACCTCTGCCCTGAAATTCAATACACACATCACACTAATGAATTCTCCAGTAGTGGATAATGGATTTGATAAAGGGGGGTGTCAGCCCCAATAGGGGGGGGGGGGGTCCACCCCAAAAAAGTTCTTATTTTAACAAGTACAGTCAAATCATTTTTAAATTAAGAGGAGGGGGGAGGGGAACACATCCCTCCTGGATCTGCCACTGCTTCTCTATCCAACATCATCAGGTTTTTTGTAGCCATTTCATTGTCCTCTCATTTTTATACTGAGCTCCAAAAGAAAAATCTGTCACAATTCAACTTCAACACTCAGATTGTTTAATTTGCCTGTTTCAACACAATTCAACTTATCTGTTTAGACATATCTGTCTAAAAAAGCTCTACAAACTGCTTATTGAACATTGGCAGTAGACACCAAGATAAGGAATTGGAGCACAGCTATAAAACAATAGAATAAATACATAAGTAGGGGTTCATGGATCCAAATCTAGATGTAGAGGAACAGAATAGAATACAAAAGTTGATAACAATTTGAAGGCCAATTGGGGGAGAAAGCCAATAAAAGGAGAGATTCTTCTCAATTTGTATAGTTAATGACAATAATAATAATAACAATAATAATAATAATAATAATAAATAATAATAATAATAATAGTAATTATAATGGATGTCATTTATGGAGAGCTGAATATAATGTTTGGCTGGTGTTTCTACGCACATAATAGTGTTAAATTATTATCATTGTTAACTAATAACTATTATCATAACAACTACTTGTACATGAATGATTAAAAAAAAAAAAAAGTAGATTACATACCTCATTTGTTGCTCTCTTTTGATTTCATCTGGTGTTAGCATGTAGAACTCGTTTGGAAGCTCAAAATGGCTAGCCCTCTGAGATGGTTGATAAACCTTCATGTCCCGATCTAGGACGGGTCTGAATGGAGTAGCAGATCGTAACACCTCCTTCAGAGAATTCAGCTTATCAGTGTCTGATGCACTCTCCTCGTTCAGCACAAAGAAGTCAGTCTCAGAATCTGTAAAAGAAAAAGAAAATAATAATAATAATAATAATAATATTAATAATTAAAAAAAATGAATAAATGAATGAAATTGAAATTGATATTTGAAATTTATTTACCACTTTCATAAAAACATACAAATCAAGAAATATGGAATATTTCATAAAAAAGTAAATTATTTCACATGTGAGAACATTTATAAGAACAGCGGAAGGGTCATGGAGAAGTTACTAAGAACTTATAAATTGATGATCCTGAAATTACACAATCATTTAAAACAAAACAAGACAATAAAACCAAAATACAACAAAATGAATCAATGAATAACTGAATGAAAGACTGAATGCATGAATGAATGAATGAACAAACAAACAAATGAATGAATAAATGTATAAATAAATAAATACATACATAAATAAATTAAATCAAATAATAACAATAATTGCTTAATTGCTTCAGGTTTGGTTAAGTTTGTGTTCTTGATTGAAGAGCTCTAGGTACAGGTTGAACGTGACCATGAAATCGGCTGAATTGTGACTCAGACATTCATGGAACACAAAGAATCCAACTGTATCAATGCTTAATATTCAATTACTAGGATGATAGTCAAAGCAATTTGCAAAATAAGGGATGAACATATAAACACAATCTATTATAAAGGCCTTTCACATTTCATAAATGTTTAGGGAACAAAAATCACACAAAATAAATTATGAGAGATCTCTGAGAGAGTACAATCAAACTAATATTTGATGTGATTGGTTCATTTGAAACTCACCTTCATGGGGTAGTATTTTTCTCTCAAAGCCTACAGCCTGCAAGAATTCTTCTGCTCCTATCAAGCCAGTCACCCTCTCCTGGAAAGCCTTGTTGCTTGCTCGGATCTTACGATACTTCTCTTCCCCAGGATTCAGGCACACGTTGTCAAGGTATCTGTAAGAATCAAGAATACCAAAGTTAAGTCTAAAAGTAGATGTTTTCCACTATCATAAATATAGTGTAAGCAATGTGAAATGTGTGGTTTGAAAATAAATTGTAGCTGCAGAGAAATTGTGTCTAGCCCCAAATGATGGTAATCTAATCAGATTTGCTGAATTACCATTAATTTCTAATTGGAAATCGAAATATTATGCTGTACCTGAAAATCATATTTACAGTCAAAGTGTTTGGAGAAGGTACATATATTTTTCATTGAGAAATCAAAATGAAGAAAACACTAGATCACATATATTGTTCCATATTTCTGTTGAAAACATTCAAAGGTGCAGGCTCATCCAATTAAAGTTAATTACTACACATCTGCTTGAATAAGAGATATCTGAGGCATGATTTGAAGTGCTTGATACTGTAAATGAAATATTAATTCTATACTCACTTGCATATTGTATCTACTCCTACTTTGACCTTGTCTTTGTCCTTGTTCAGTGTGTATACCATGGTGGCTGCAGCTGAAGGTGGGTCTTCTGCCAATTGCTGAAAGAGATTAGAAAAGTAAATATTTATAACATATGATGCAATAGCTGTCCATTTAGAAATATTGATAAATCCAATCAATAAGAAGCAAATTTACTAAAGATTGCAATGATTAGAATGTTCTTAAATTTATGTGAAATGTTGGCAAATTAATGGCAAACATACGAAAGTTGAGATTTACTCTTTAAAAAAAAGTGAGATTTATTACTGTCAGTGAGTTCTGACTAAGTCTGCAACCCTTGAAAAGATATGCAGTTCGCTTCATGTGAGAATGATTTCAAAACATTAACATTAAATAGTTCTAGAATTGCAATATGAAGACTTAACTTTCATATGATTGAACAAATGTATTTGAAAATTTGAAATGTACCTGCAAGAAAATTCAAACCAAGGTAGAACTTAGTATGCAAGAACAGACTCATTTTGACACTTCAGTCTAGAGGGGAGGCTAGCCTCCAACTCACCGTCTGTGTCAAGAAGCTACAGTACACAACTGAATATAATTCTTTATTTCAGACCCTACTAAGAAAACACCATGGGTTTGTGCCTGCAAGGTAGATGTAACTTACCATGAGAAGACATTCTGTAAGATGAGATTCCAATTCTGGTTTCTTTAATCTCTTTGAGCATCGACACCTGAAGGTAACTCCATACACCAATAAAGCAGCCTGATTGTCATTGTATCCTGGATTAGCTGTTGCCCCACCCTGCAAAAGAAAAATATTAATAATAATAATAATGACAATATTTATAATGCGCAATATATCCATCTCTAGAGATGCTCAAAATTAAGATTATAGTAATAAATTCAACAAAATTAAGATTAAAATTTAAATAGAAGTCAGATTTAGTCTTGCGCACAATCCAGTTTGGAAGTTGCTCAATGTATGTATTCCAGCTAGAACATGTATACGTAGCATCTAGATTTACACAAAACTCAAGCAATATCAAAATGTGTAATATGTCTTTGATTCTGGTTAACGAGACAAGAAGTACTTGACCCATCATGAGTTGGTCATTTATCTCCACAGCATGCATTTTCAGGAATTATC
This sequence comes from Paracentrotus lividus, assembly GCA_940671915.1. Lineage (NCBI taxonomy): Eukaryota > Metazoa > Echinodermata > Echinoidea > Camarodonta > Echinidae > Paracentrotus > Paracentrotus lividus. The sequence goes on from CALNVZ010002100.1 coordinate 6,950,914, forward strand.
TTAAATACTCAGTAACACATACAACTGACCATGTGAAAAAAATAAGTATGCCCATTCAGTATAAACCTCAGCTAAGGGAAATATTATATCAATAAAATAAAAAATAAAACAACATACAAGAACATTTTAACTTTTTTCTTCAGATGATCAGGCCTTTATTTGCAAGGCCTCAACAGGCTTATGACACAGATCTGCTGAAAAGCAGTCTTTTTGGCAGATGTAAGTTTGCAGTGATTAAGTAAAATCATTACCTGTGCTTGTGATGATGGTTGTTGTCGTGTCCCCTCACCTTCTACTTGTGCTCTGGCTGCAAATACAAGCGACAAACCATCTATTAACCCTTTGCATGCCAGATAAATCAGGGTTCCCAGTATTTTAAGTAAAAAAAAATCCCTGATTTTTTCCCTGATGAAGTCTAAAAATTCCCAGACAATTATTTAAACCCATTTCCAGTTTCACGTGTTTTATTTGTTGTCCCAGTGAACTATTTGCAGTATAAAATACTAGTATAGCTGACTACTGCACTTTCGATATTTGGACCAAACAAAATTCCATGACTAAAATGCCTTTAAATCAGATTTTAAGGCATTTTCATCAACTTCACTAACTTTTCCCTGACTGGAAAAGAGTAAAACCATTTTCCCTGATTTCCCTGATAGGCTGGGAACCCTGTTAATTTGTGTCACAAAAAGGGAACTTTTCACATTTCTAAGTTTTTTTAAATGATACGGAAAAAGTCTTGCAAGGTCTGAATATTACAACCAGTAGTGTTTATCAAATCCACTAGCATCTACAGAGAAAATGAATCTGCATCAGCAACAGAAGTGTCTAGAAGAAAAGCTAGTCCTGGTGGACTTTTGATCAATTCTTCTGGTAGAATAGAATATGAATACTTTGTGGGTATACAGATGGGAAAAATGTTTGTCCAGCAACCTTTTGAAGGTGTGTAGGTTAGAAGCTGAAATAAAGTGGAAAAATTTAACTGGTAGGCTAAGTATCAAACAAATAATGGCTATGCATACATTTCATTTTAATTACTTAATACATATTGCATTTACAACTAAATAAACTCTGTGATAAAGTATCTCTTCTGGTTTATGTTTAGAAAAATGTTCTTATACAAAATACCTTTGGGGAAGAAGGGTTCATTGACTGAAATGTCAATCCATACATAGGAATTTTCTTAATTTTGCTCTGGATCTGTTCATTAAACAACTGATAAAATACCCAGAGAGCATATCAGGACAACTACCCCCTGAACAATTACCCCCAGGACAACTACCCCAGAAACATGGTTAGGGTTAGGTGTACAGTTAGGGGGTAGAATTTCGGCAAGAGGTATTTGTCCATGGAATAATTGTCCAGGGGGTACCGGTAATTGTCCTATAACCCATAGAAAGATCTGTACCTTGTGCTTTAATTGAAGCAGATCCTGGTCTAGATACAGTAGGACCTGGAGCTAGTCTAGTAAGTGCTGCTTGGCCTGCCATCTGAGCACTGGAACTTGGTTCCATCCTCGGTGCTGCTGGTTTGGGCTGACCAGATGTGCTGAATGATAATCATGATAATGATTATAATAACAATGATAATAATACTATTATTTATAATGTGGTTTTCCAAAGCACTGTACAGTATATTATTACCCAATTATATTGGATTAAATTCCAGCTGCCATTCAATTTAACAGGTGTTGACTTTATCCTCCCGCATACCCATTTACACCTGGGTGGAGTGAAGCAAATGTAGATAGAATGCCTTGCCCAAGGACATAAGTACTGGTGCCGGGAATCAAACTCATAACCTTTGCATCCCCAGTCAAGTAATTTGTGTCGACAAGACTATATGACTATGATCAACAATCAAACCAAATACAGCCATTACAACATGTTTTTCATTATAAAATTTCATACAAGATATTTCCTGTTGAAATTTTTATGTTTCAATACCTTTGATATGAGTTTACACCAATCTGTTATATCTACCTCAGTCTAACGTTAGATCATTAGATGAATTTTTTTTAATCATTAGATAATTTTTTAATTTTCAGTTTATAGTTTTTGCATATATATATTAATGTTGTACTGTATTATACTGTAAATTGATTTTTGTAGTTTTTCTAATTTATTACTATCAATATGTGTACTATTTTGTACTGTCTGATGTGTGGCATTCGACTATCTTTTCCTCTTTGACTTTTGACATGGCAGATTCGGAGTGTGCTTCACCACAATTATGAATTGACCATGCATAAGTGTAAGTGGCGCTTCACAGGCTGTCCCTCTCTTCTGCTTAATTAAGATAAAAATAATGTGCCACTTACACTTATGCATGGTCAATTCATAATTGACCTTGCACTGGTACCTTACTGCAGCAGTTTTCTTCCAATGGAAAGTCAATGCAGAAAAGTGTCTTGAGCAGCTAAAGCCAAGTCAAGGTGGCATATCCAAAAAAGGGTCTAAAAATTTTACTACCTAAACAAAATTAAAAGTATTTAATGGAAGAATTATATTGCAATGAGATTAGATTCTATAGATTATCTCAATTTGTTCTGAGGTCACGTATTTCCGTGTGCAGCAGATTCAAGTGCGCGGCCATTTTGTCGCCGTGCCGTGCGCACAAATCGAAAGGAATTTGAATTAATTGTCAGATGAAAAATGTAAACAAACACCCCCTTTTAATATCCCAACCAATCAAATACTAGAAAAGATTGATGTATGCATATGCATGAGGGGGTGAGACCACTGCTTAATTAGCATAAATCAAAAAGAGTTTTTTAATTTGGTTAAAATTTACCCAATTTTTCACGTTTTTAATGATCGATTAATTAGGCGCGTAATTTGCTATAAATATAACATATTTTAAGGGTATTTTAAAATTTTATTGTGCCCCTATCGAATTTTTTTGTACCTATTTGGTTGCAATTAAGTGATCGAGGGTGTAACCTTGCCGATGCCCCAAAAACTTTTCATTGTCGATTTTTTTTTGTGATCACTACTAAACGTCAAAGATAGCCAAAATCAAGGTAAATATTCAATTTTTTCAGTATTTTGAAACATGGTAGCCACATTTGTGAAATATGAGAGATTGTGAGTAGGTATAGAACGGTGATTAATGAATGTATGTGTTAATAAGTATTTTATTAAAGTAGTAAAGATGTTTGAATTGGTGGGTGGTCGGCAAAATCCAGTTATTTTCAAAACAGAATGGTGTTTGGAGCCCTAGAAAATCAATTCCATCGGAGCGCACGCCATTTGACCCCCGTATGCGTGCGGTGCGTTCTTAAGCTCGTGCTATCCCCCAAGTGCAGATAACGGTGTGTGTTGTGTCTCTGTTCGTGCAAATCGTGGATAATCCTCTTTATTTTTGTTATTATTCATTATCAGACTTATTTGTATGTTATATTATTGATGGATTACCTGCTTATAAGGCTTGGAACTCTATTCTCGTCTTAATAGACTAATTATTGAGGGAATTTTGATGAACCAGACCACCACCGCCACCGGTCGAGTCCTGTATTTGATTAAACTGTTTAGTGTTACTCTAATCTGTATTGTGCCACTTCTATTTTCGGATTGAATACAATATCATGCCTTATTCTGAAGCAATCTTTCAACCTAATCAATTAATTGACAGAGGCCAGAGCTAGAGTTATAAAATTAATATAGACTCTAGGGTCTAGATCTACATGGGGTGGATAAATAGGCCCATCAAACTGGTCTCGATGTAGAGATACCCCCGCCCCCCCCCCCCCCACCTATTTGAGAAAAAAAAATAGGTTTGTGTCGTGCCTGAATCAATAATTGCAACTAGTTTGCATTGCAATTAATGTGACCATTGGCATTGACTTTTTCATTCATACATAGACTCTAACTAGTTAGACTCTTCTCTATTTATTTTTCTTTATCAAAACTAGGACAAAATCAACTGGCACTGGTAGGTGACGGCAGAATCTCTTCCGAACCACTATACTATTAGGATGCTCCCGACACTTCCATTCCATGTTGAGTGTCACATGGTTGAAAACAAAACTGCCAGCAGAATTAAAGGTAAGTACATGATTGTTTTTATATTTATTAGTATCTGCTAGAATGATATATCAAAGTAGGTTAGAATAATTAATAATACATTGTTTATTTTACATTTACAAAAAAAATGTTACTGTTTATAGATATTGTTCCATTTTAAAATTTACAAACAATATAAATGCTAAAATTATTCAAGTATTTAAGTATGCCTAAAATTGTGGTATTGTCTGTGTTGTCATATTACAGATTCTAAGGAGGATGCCTGATGCCTATCAACCCCATGAGATATGAGAGCCCAGAGTTGCTTATTCTTCTCTTGATCACAACACCAAGCGTCAAAGGCTATTTGTATTGCTGGACATGTCTATTTTAACCTTGAACTAAAAAGATAAAAATATACATAAAAATGAAAGGAATAGTCGTAAAACATTTTGTAACATTTTGGAGAGTTGATTGCATTTAATACTTGTAATTGTGAGCTCTGAGCTCTGTTTATTAAATAAGAAAAAAATATATATCCTCCTTTGAAAAACATTGTATCTGTTTCTCAGTGGATGTTATTAATTTGGATAAATAACAGACAGATCCAGGGTTTCAAGTGTGGCCTGTACATGATAATTTGGGGTAGAGCATATTCATTATGTTGTGTTATGTTCATTAAATTGCCCCACAAAAATATTGTAAGTATATGTACCACTCTTGAATTCCACATGGATCTGTTTGTTATCTGGTATGACTGTTTAAAATCATTTAGAGGTAAAAATTTCAGGGGTATCTTCATAATTTTCAATGGGATTATGTCTTTTTCATCTATTCTTTGAAAAATAGATATCACACGGTCAAATAAATTATTAAAGCACAATGATAATTTTTACAAGGTATAATTATAGTAGTATACATGTCAACAACAAAATATAAATGGTAACAGAAATACATGATTTTTATGTTTCTACATTAGTTCATTTTTTATGTAATACAATTGGGTAAGGACCTGATTGTATGATGCCTGAAGTACGATGAGGAAGGGAATGAGGAGAATCATAAACAAAAGAAGAGAGAGGGTAAAGATGGATGTGTAAGAGGCAAAGAGATAAAAAGATAAGGATCAAGAGAAATGTTAAAATGGTTAATAAGGTCCATTCTTTTGTCTCATGTTTTATTTTAAATCGTTTTGATATGCAGTTATAATATAAATGGTATGAAGGGAGTGATGAGAATGATCAAAAAAGTATAATGAGATGAAGCAGACAGGGAAGAGAGAGGGGTGTGTAAGAGGGAACAAGATTTAAAATAATATAAGAAAAAAATATATATACATAAAATATACTCGAATGAAGAAACCATAATAAAAAGAAATTAATAAATAAATTGAATTGCCTAGGTTATAAAAACTCTCATATTTCATATAATCCCCACCCTCCCCCTTACCAAGAAAAGTGCACTCCTGAAAAGGCGCACTTGGGTCTTCTCCCATAGACTTGCACAGTATAAGAGGCGTAAGTCATATAAAATAGTACATGAAGCTCCAAACTACATGATGAAATCACTTTTTTTAAAAATCGACAAGGAACAGAAAATTAGAAAGTATTGTCAAAAAGTATTGTATTTTTAAAAATAAGTTCAATAAAAAATTGGAAAAATTCAAATTTTTCCTAGAATTTATTTTCTAAAATATTATTTTTTCAGGGATAATTACGGGCCGTTCAACATGGCATCGGGCAAGGGGGTAAAGAGAAGGAGTTTTAATCAAATATTTGCGCTCAATTTGTCAAAACTACTTAACTTGTCCTTTACTATGGATTATTATTATGTACTTCTGTGAAAACTATAGTCATATCTACACTCCACATCACAGGAAAGACAATTTAAGTCGCCAAAACCCTTCCAGGATTTCACCGAAACGCGCTTAGCAACACGCTAGCAACGTAAAAGACGCGAATCTGTCGTACGCTCTCTACGTTGGTTGTGCGTATAGGCGGCGCTCCTTGAATTCATATCGCCGCCGCACAGACATACGTGAGGTAGGTTTAAAGCTGGTTTCGCTAATTATTATTGAGAAGTTTCCTCAGCAACCAAGAGGGCGACAGACAGCCATTTTTCAGTACTGACTGATGTTGGTTTGCAGCTGTATGTGATAATGTGCTTGCAACTACAGTCTATTTAGATCTATTTGTAGTTCAACACTTTCATCTTATTGTACAATGCGCCTTGGAAACGTTTAACTAGACAGATGGCACTATATAAATGCGTATTATTATTATCATTAGATGTGAAAACACTGACTGACTGACAAAGTGTTAGACCGAGGCTGCTCTGTCCTTATCGTAAATCCCCTCTGAGGACAGAGAGCTTCCATCGGCATTGCGTGTGCTGTTCAAAATGCATTGTACATAGACGAGTGTGTTTTTCGGTGATCATCTTATAGATCTATAAGATGAAAGTTATTCCACTTACCGCATCTGGAAGTAGATTTTCTCTATAAATTGTCCTTTTTGATGCCCAACTGTCTTGTTGAAGTTGGGTTTTGGAGGTTTCTGTAAGTTTTTCCCATGAAATTTGGGGAAATTTAACAGAGAATACACTACTGCATTTTGAACAGCTCACGCAATGGAAGCTCTCTGTCTTCAGAGAGATACGCGATGAAGACAGAGCAGCCTTGGTCAAACAAAGTGTATGAAGATTGAAGTGAATGGACTGGGGACTTGTCTTAATTATTCCACGATATTCGATATCATTCATCATTATCGATAATGCCGATTGCCGGCAAAAAGGAAAAGAGCCAACAATAAAATAGAGATATCAGATTATAGATCTAGATCTAGGCCTATAGTATCATATAACAGACAGATTGAAGGAAAACGAAAAGAAATCTACTGTTTATTGGTAAAACAATATAGTGTTACAGTTCCCACTCAACATTGTTGATAAAATAACAATAACAGTGTAACAATTAACAAAACTCAGTCCCACATGTATAAAACCGTGTTAGTGTATTTTCTGCAAACTTATCTTTAAAAATTGATGTCATACCTGGGTTGTGGTGTGCTTTCACTCAACTTCACTCCATGACCAGCCTGTTTAAATTTTAGGTCCGTTTTCTTTTTCTCGAAGAACTGTCCTATCTTCTTCATTTTGGTAAGATCCACCCGACTTTCAATGAGAAAAAAAAAAAGAGTCGATAATATTAATAAGTCAGCTGGATTTTGCAGCAATATTAGTTGTCAAATTAAACAGCGCCATCTACTATACATAAATATATCCCAGGCCCAATGCAATATGTGATGATTAATCTGACGTGACGTGACAGGGGGCGGGGGGGGGGCGGCTAGGCGTTAATTTTTTCGGCCTTCGGCCGTCAAGACGGTCATCATTTATTGGCCATACGGGTAGGATTGTCTCACCCACACCCATGCGAAGGGGCGCCAAAAAGTTGAGAAATGGGAGAAGGGGGGAAAAAAGGAAAGAAGAAAAAGAATAAAGGAAACGTGTAAAAAGAAAGGACAAGAGGAGAGATAAACTGAGGAAAAGAAGAAGGGGAAAAAGAGGGCATTAAAATATCATTCCCTACTCAATGCTATTTGGCTTGTTCTTTTTATTATCTTACTTTTCATGTTTCTAATGGTATCAATCTTGGGTAAATAAAGACGGTTAAACTGATTTGATGTGAATTCTGTGTTTGTGATTTTTGTTATACTTTATTACTGCAAATAGCGCCCCGTAGGCTATATGTGACCTTGAGAAATTTTAGTTGGAAAAAATTAGATTATTGGCTATCGAAAATAGTCGTTTAAATGATTTTCAAAAATTAATGTATATTATATAAATCTTTTGAAATAGGAGTAGGATGGGGGGCCCGTTGTCCGGACACTTAAGCAGATAAAAACATCATCTTTTGCTCTCGATTTTCTCAAAATTTGTGCAGTAAATAGCAAAAATATTTGTGAACATTTGTGCTTTGTTATATTGTCTGATATTATTTTCAATCAATTAATGAAATACTGATCACAAACTCCTAGAATTGCCGTCTTTGTCCGGACAAACAGCCCGTCCGGACATACAACAACTGGGTATACAATGTGTTTAGTGGCCTTCGTAACGCAGACCCATTGATTATATAATTATTGTGACAAAATATTGATTGTTCCTTATCTACAAATTTGTGTAATTCTAAGTTCGTTCAATGTCCACCTGGTGTAACACCTAGTTCATTTCTGTAAGAAACTAATAATAGACTATATTAATTCAGTTAGACAATCTGGCTAAGACGAATTGGCAATTATAGACCAAGTGCGTGGTAGACCAAGTAAGTAGGCCTAATAGACCACGGAAAAATAAAACGCAATACATGGGTTATAAGCCCATGTTGTAATAGACAATCGGAGAATAGGACTAACCTGTCCCCCCCCCCCCACTCCCCCACTCAAGTAGTCGACTTTACACGTATGTGCATGCCGGATTTTTAGAGACACTACTGGTTTTTGGAGGAGAATGCAGGGTCAAAGTGACCCCTCTATTACCGGCTTTTGGAGGGGACCAAGCAAAATTACCCCCTTTTCACATTTTTTGTACCATATTCGGGACCCAAGTCAGGACATTTCTTAAAGAATTGAAAATTATACCCCTAATTTAAAAAAAAAAAAGTTCGGAGAAAAATGCTAAAAGACCCCTATTTCAATGATTTTCGGGATTTTTCCCCTACTAAAGCCACTAAAATAAACTTGTGTGTCTTCTGGTCATGTGTGTGACATTTGAAAGTAATCAACTGCCATAGTTAATTATCTTAATATTATTTAATAACATTTTTTTTTTTTTGGTTAGATTAAAAGGACTAGAGTTAAATAACAATATAATGACAGTAATCAAAGTAAGGAAGTCAGCATATCCAACCCAGTCAGGGTAAAATGTATGATATTTTATGTGCCATTAATTTTCTATCTAATTATATTATGTTAATTTATGCAAATGAGCATGAAAATTGCTCAAATCACGAAAACAATTATTCAGTTCATGAAACTTCAGACTGCAGCTTAAAATCAAAAAGCAAAAACTTTATTTAAAAAAAAATAAAAGGTATACACTTTTCAAAGAATGGCCCTATTATTATATATATTGTACTAATCTTAAGATTAATTTGGCGCCCCCTATAAGTTAAAGATAAATTTTGCGCCCCTAAATTATTGAGGATACAATTCGCGCCCCCTATATAGCTGTCGGTCAAATGGCGCCCACGAAATTTAAAACCAATTTGGCGCCCCTAATGTTAAGATCAATAAGGCGTCCCCTAAGTTCTAGGCCAATTTGGTGTCCAGCCCAATTTTTATTTCCTCTCACTTTTTTCTTTTTCAGCATTTCAGAGATAATAATATTCCTCTGGAATATAATTTTGAAATCATGAGAGCGCAAAGCGCGAGCTATTTTTTTTATTCTAAAATAAACATGATAAAGGCATGGACTCTTACTTTTGGGTTTCGATTTAATCTCTTCCAGAACATAAAATCATGTGAGCGCGAGATGAAAGTTTAATTTGATTTGAAATCGTGTCAATGTAAATTGCAGTTTGGGGAGGTAGGCTCTTAATCCGAATAATGTATAAGCAGGTAACAGTTTTTTTAAATATTAAAAAAAAAAACAATTTGGACCTTATTTTAAAACCAATTTTCTTTTTCAGTGAATATGGCGCCTCCTAATCATTAAGGTCCAGTGGCGTATTTAGGGTCAAGTGCGCCCGGGGCAAATATTGACTTTGCGCCCCCCCCCCCTCCCCCGGTCTACTCCAGTCCTGCTCAAGGATTTGTTTTAGTTTATTATACCAGTGGCATATATACATGTCCCCAGACCTGGGGATGATTCGCTGTCCATACATACACGTAACTTATCAATTTTTGTTTCCTCTGCAAATATTTTATTTTAATGCCAGCGCGAAGCGCGAGTGGAAAATTTTGAGTTTTTGCATTACTCAAATCTTGCATTTAAGAATCATGAATACAGCTTTCGTTATCAACGAAGGTACAATTAAGAAAAAATGCCTGACCTTTGGGGTGTCAAAAAGTCTAGTGCACAAAGTGTTTTTGGAGTTGTATGCATCGGATTTTTCTTTGTAGGAAAAATAATTTTAAACCTTTATTGTTGGTCTTCCACAAATGATTTTGAAACATATAATACAATGCGAGCGCGAAGCGCGAGCGAAAAATTCTAGAGCTCTAAACTTGAATAAACTTTGCAAGGAACAGGTACTGATATCGAATGGTTATAAAATACGCCGGAAACAAAGACAATTGATGATGATGATGAAGAAAAAAAAAGGGAGTAAAAGGCAGCGAGAAAAAGCATGGACAGAAAAAAAAAAATACTTAGAGGGACTTTGATGTTTATCTGAAGCAGAGGTGGAGGGGCAAATTATTCTTAAAATTTGAGGCGCCATATTAATCTTAAACTATTTAAAGGGGGCTCCAAATTAAATCGAAACTCAGGAGATGTCAAATTTGTCTTAAAATGAGGATTAGGAGGGCACCCAATTGATCTTAACCTTTATAGAGGGACGCTAAAATTGAATTTAAGGGCGCCGATTTGATCTTCAATACAGGCCTAGGCCTATACAGGGGGCGCAAAATTGACCTGAAACTAAGATAGAAGGTATATACTAAACCTAAAAAATGACTAGAAACTTTGGGACGCCCAAAAATTATTGAAACTTAGTGGTGCTATGTAGGGAGCGCCAAAATAATAATGGGAGGAAACATTGCCCCAATATCCACTGTGGATCACCGATCTCCTATTTCTTCTTCTCCTCCTTCTTCTTCTTCTTCTTTTTCTTTCCTTTCTTCTTCTTCATTTTTTTTTTTATTTTTCCTTTTTTTGCGCCCCCCTGAAGCTCCGCCCGGGGCACGTGCCCCCCCTTGCCCCCCCCCCCCTAGATACGCCACTGTTAAGGTCACATTGGCACCCCTAAATTTAAGAACATTTTGGAGCCCTAACTTTACGATAAATTCGGCCCCCTAAATTTAAGATCAAATTTGCGCCCCTAAGCTTTCAATTTGGCGCCCCTTAATTTAGGATCAATTATGAACCTCCTATCAATTTGCGTCCCCTATATAAGCTTTATTAGGTCAATTTGGTGCCCCTCATGTTAAGATCAGTATGGCGCCCATAATTTTTAGGTCAATATTTATTTCTCTTCTTATTCCTTCCCCTTCTCCCTCTCTTTTTCATTCACTTTCCCAATCTCTTTTCTCCATGCTTCTTTTCTCCTTTTGTTCTTTCTCTAGTCCCGGCCTCTTTTCTTCCCTTTTTAGCCAAGTCTAGTGCAGTGGAGTCGGACACGAGCAGCTAAAATCTCTTGTTGTATGCTGCCCTCTTTGTTGATCATTCTCATGCAAATTTCGAATGATGATGGCGATTGTGTAAAAACCGTGAACTAACTTAGGTAAGTAGGAATGCTGCCTCAAAATAATACCAGTAAACGTTTAGAAAGTATACCTTAAGAATTGTAATTGATGGAACAAATGCACACCTTTTTGTCCGCTTTTGAATAATTCTTGTTGTGTCATGGACGTGTAATGCAGAGCTAAATAAACGTCAATTGTCATGATGTGAGTGATTCGCGTAGCCGTAACGCCACGGACGCTGGTGATCGACACCGCCTGGTCCGTCGGCCTACGAAACCTTGCCCTTGGGTTGGGCTGGCACACACACAAGCAACTGAACTATCTGGTACTAATGACAAGACTCAGTAAGAAAACTTTCAGAAAACAAACTTAATTTTTCACTTTTTAAAATCACATTTTCACTTATCTTTCTTCAATAACTGAGTGTTTGGGTGTTCCTTTTACTATCCCTGATGTTTTCCAGTTTTCTTTTTTACTTCTTGGATGAAAAATTATTTTTTAAAGTCCACTTTCTGAAAATTTCCCCGCACGTTTTTGGGCGGGAGAGGGAAAAAATTCAGTGATGTTTTAATTTTTTTTTCATGATTTTGATTTCAAATTTTTCCAAAACTTATTCACTGTGTCTTATATTGACATAACTATACACAGCCCCGTTGCCGAAGGCGACGGGGCTGTACTTCCACCACCCCTATTTACAGCGTAACTTTCAGTGATGATGAGCGCAAAGTGAATTATACTGGTCAATTTAATCAATCTAATGTTAAAATGTTGTTGTAAGGTTTCTATGATGTTTCACGCGTAACAACGACTAAAAATGAAAGTATATAAGAGCTTCTTGACTTACCAAATTGAATTTTCCGTTGGCCTTGTCTCTTCTCATAGTGTTGGTGCCATCGCTGCCATTTTCTATGACGTCATTTTACTGTGCGAAGACGTATGGCGAAGACAACGCACGCACGGAGAAATATACGTTGATGGACTCAATTTTCCTGTATTTTTCTACATTTTTAGTTGATAACTTCATGTGAAACATTCGCAGATGTCACTAATTCGAGGAAAAACTTCAAAGAATTGATTCAATGTGAGTATGAATTCAAATATTAAATAAGGTATTTTTGACCACGAAATTTGTGGTCATCATTATAGATATTTTCAAAACTTCGCCAAATATGTCAACTGGTTCGTCAGTTCCCGTCGCTTCGCGACGGGGGCTGGTCGGTTTAATATTGACATAGACATGATATACTACTACTAATTTTGGAGCAGAAAGTGATTGCAAAAAGGAGAAAAACCTTGGATAAAACAACATTGACAAGGTTGCAAAATTAAATTTCCCCCAAAATATGGCAGTTTGGTCCACGAGGTCAATACTAAAGTATTGACATCGTATCATGAGTGGGCTGGCATTGTGTTAGACCGACCAGTCTTCGTCGCGTCGGTAAGCGACCGCACAAAGAAAAGTCTAATGTTAGGCCCTACAAGCTCTTACGTACAGAGGGTCAGAGCTAACGTTAGAGGACAATGCATTTTGATTGTTGGGCGCTCTGATTAGCCATCGCGTGTAGCTCCGCCTCCTGGTTACGCTAGTGCGTTGACCGTAACTGAACAACACGATTCAGCTGTTTCCCGAAAGAACGCTTTTAACTTTAAGTTTTATTGTGGGCACGGCGCTGTCAATCATAACCAACGCGTGGACCATTTCGCAGGAAAAACTGCAAGACTCGACTTCAGAAACCTGTCCACTGAAAGCCACTGTACTGTAATACACTAAGTTACAATACTTTTTTTTTTTAGTATGATGGCAGTGCCCAAGTCTGCGCACCTAAAATTTGACCTCAATTTCAATAAAAAGTAAAGTATTATTTTAAGATTCATCAATATTATTCCATTCTTTCTATTCTATTGATCAATGAAGCAAAAAATCTCAAGAATTAATTTACAACAAAAATGTTTATTTTTTATTTTTCGAAGAGCTGTCATTTTGTATTGCAGAAGTGAATAGTGCCCATGTCTGCGCACTAACTCATTTTGCACGCAAATCGTGCGCACGCAAGTTTTTGACTTTCAGCACTGTTTGAGAATGGTTGAAATTTTCAGGGTAGTAAATATAACTTGCTGAAAACCATTTTTAATCACTTTTTTTCGCAGTTGTTTGTATCAAAATGGATTGTTGAGGTTAAGATTGCAGGTTGATATTAGTTACGGGTTTTGTTCTATAAAATTCGCGCATTTACGTGGGTGCGCAGACATGGGCACCGCACAGACTTAGGCACTCTCACCATATAAAGAAGAGAAATATAAATAGGAACTTCAACGAATCGAATGGTGCTTCCGTGGATGGAAATAAAACGTAGCAAAAAAATGAGGACTTACCAAGAAATAAGTGACGAGTCTAAATTTTAGTGTATTTCATATGCTAACGTGATCATTCAAGCGTCATGCATATTTGTGGAGTTAAATATTTAATGTAGACAGGGACTGACGGATGATTAGTTGTGGAGCTGGTATAGATCTACCCCGCATCTCCCCTCTCAAATTATAATTTTTTTAAAAATTGATAGGCCTACTCACATTAAATTTATGTAACAGCAAAGGATAGACCAGATAGGCTCTTCCACATATTATGTCATCATAAAGCATGGTTAGTGATATTGAAGGCAAAAATCAGTTCCAACAAAGGGCTCTTGAACAGTTAGATTACCGTTCATTAAGTCCCACTTACCCCACTTCAAGATACATGTTTTATTTTTCTATATTTTACCAGTCATGTTATCGTTATTAAGATTGGATTTTTACTCAATTTTCAAATTTTATAATTCTTTACAATTCCTCCAGATATCCAAATGAATTAGGACCATGGCACAGACCCCACGTTCTTCACGCCGCCCGTCCTCGAGGCGCTCATCAGCTAAAAAATCAAGGCACGAAGGTACCGTCGTCCATTTTGATAATGCTGACATTCCAAGCTTATATGTGGAAGACATGGAGGGAGATGAAGGGCCGCCAATCCCAACGGTTAATGAGAGGCTAGGTTATCTGAGACCTTCCAGAGAATTATTGGAGTACTACAGGCGTAAGATTGCTGAGTTTGATGGGGAGCATCAAGACATGTTGAACAAACTGGATCAATACAAGACAACATATGAACAACAGGTTGGTAGTCAATTCAATATTGATTAGGAAATGGAATTATTAGAAGAAAAGAAAGGAACATGTATGTTAAAGTCCCTGACCGGACCGAAAAATGAAATAGCCAAATTACATATAAAACGAAAGCTAATATGCTACATAATACAACAATTCCCAATTTAAGTGTTTTTATTGTCCATCTAGAAAGTATTTCATTAAAAATATGATCTTACCTCAACCAGGCCACCCCTTCCAAATACTCGAAAAATTACTCCTATTTTATTGGCGCAGGTGATGACGTCAAAGGATGTTAACGGAATGCTACAGCCACCTGGCAGCCAGGCATGATTGAATTTGCCCTTTTATTTCATTACAATAGAATTCTAGCACACAATGGGGTCTATTGTTCTGACATAGCAATACAAACATGTTTTCTAAAGGAGAAACCCAATCATGCCTGGCCGCAGGATGGCATTTCATTAACATCCTTTGACGTCATCACCTGAGCCATTAGATAAGGGGTAATTTTTTGAGTATTTGGGAGGGATGGCCTGGTTGAGGTTCGATCATCTTTTTATGAATACTGTTAAGAAGATTGATATTTTTTTTGTGTGTATTTAAGTTATAAGCCTACTTAGCTTTCAATCGATACTCCGTCAGGGATTTTTAAGAAGTTTCCATTGGCATATTTTCAGTTACTTGTAAGGCCACAATGAAAGGATACATGTACAAGTAATTGCAGTTACCCAAATTAATTTAAGATATTCCAGGACCTTATAACACAAAGGTTTGCAATAAAGTGCAAACTGTAAAGATCAAATTTACTTTTGAACAGAAAGCAAATGCAATAATCATAATGATCTTGATTGACCATCACTATTTTGCGATTGATTGCAAACTTTTGTCTTATCTAATTTCTAATTGATTGCAAATCTTTGTGTAACATAGAGCACAGGAAATCCAATGAGATATTTTACTCCAGCAATGATATCCTTTCTTGTTTTCAAAGGGAATATTATTTACTATCTTGGATGTAAAGTCCTCAAGTATAATATCCAAAAATAATAATTTAGAAAATAAAGAAAATTACAAGATCAGTATATCAAATTTACTACATTAACTTCTTTGAATTTTGTTTAAATTTGATAGCACAAATCCCAGTGGGAGTTACGTCAACGTGAAGAAGAGATAGCTGAGTTGCAGAAGGCTCTAAGTGACATGCAGGTGTACCTCTTTCAGGAGAGAGAGCAAGTTCTTCGATTGTATGCAGAGAATGATAGGCTGAAAATCAGAGAGCTAGAAGATAGAAAGAGGTAATAGTGTCAGAGCCAGAGTACTTGGCTTTTTGCAATAATCATCTGCCCATAGAAAGTGTTTGTGGCAGTAATGTTTGATATACATGT
The DNA here is from genome assembly GCA_940671915.1 of Paracentrotus lividus. Lineage (NCBI taxonomy): Eukaryota > Metazoa > Echinodermata > Echinoidea > Camarodonta > Echinidae > Paracentrotus > Paracentrotus lividus. Next base: position 6,966,856 of record CALNVZ010002100.1, read on the forward strand.
ATACCTGTCAGTAACAATCCTTCAAATATTACTTTTGAGAAGTTTAGACATACATATACACATATTTACCCTTATTTTAGTTTTTGACAGAGGAGTAAACCATCATTATCTAGATTAAATTAGTTTTAACTGTGAAGTGAAGTAGGATATAAACTCTTGAATATCAAAGACTGTTTTGTGTATTAACGAGTCCTGTTACTTCATAATAGTATTATATTGTTCTGACATAAACATTTGATTTGATTGTGCTCAATCAGGATACAACATCTACTTGCACTGAATGGCCCGGGTGAACCTGAAGTGACCTACTTTCATAAAGAGCCGCCTGCTAGGGCTGTTGTGAAACAACGTCATCCAGCCAAGAGATACCCACATTCAGAAGGTCAGTATGGTGAAGATACAAACACAGTCCACTCCCATTATAAGAGATACATGTAGGAGATTAACAGAATATGGTACCCATGTTCACTATACAGTGTGTTTCAAATAAAAGGTAATCCATTTTTGGAGGGGCCATATTCCCGGCTAATCCATTTTGGATATTTATTTTATATATAATTAAAGACAGACTCTTTACCTTTACAATGATACCTTTCTTGAATCATAAATCTAACGCATAATTTAATAAATTGCAAATGAAGGTGTCGGGTACAAAATCCAATTTTTCCAAGTTATTGTCACAGGATGAAAGACTGAGTGGATGCTTTCTAAGGAGTCACACATCATCGCACACAATCCTATTCAATGCTCTTGGACAGCAGGGACATCTTTCACTCAGTCTTCTTTCATTTTCTTAAAACTTGGAAGAAATGGACTCTCTACTTATTAAGCTCATTTGCAATTTATTCAATTATGCGTTAGATTTGTGATTCAAGAAAGGTATCATTGTAAAGGTGAAGAGTTCGTCTTTAATCACATGATAGAAATAAACATCCAAAATGGATTAGCTGGGAATATGGCCCCTCCAAAAATGGATTACCTTTTATTTGAAACACACTGTATAGATGGTTGAAGTGATTAGTTGACTGCTAAGAAATCCATTAAGAGTTTCTAAATAAACAACCATGGGGCCCTATGAAACACTTTACCTCTTAAAGCAAGGGCAAACTGAACAACACTCTCATTGACTCTGTGGTATAGATAGCTAGTCTTAAAATATACATTTTGAGATAACTATTAATAATACAGCAAATAAATTAAGCCTGAATGTTATTTGAGTAGGGGAACTAAAATGTTTTGTGGGGAAAAGTATTTGTTTTGCTACTTGGTAACATAATTATTGCGGTATGAATGTATTGAGTAGTGAATTAGTCTGTTACCATTTAATTGTAGACTGCACTGTAATGATTGTTGCATTATGGGTTCGGAATAGGGGCAGATTTTAGAATTTGAGGACTTGAGGTGGTGCTATACAAGGCTGCTGGTTCGTATTGGCAGAGTTAGTAGGTCCAGGGTATATAAAATGGTATTATTATTATTTTTACCAAAGGGCACTGGCACATCAATTTGGTTTTCCAACTAGGAATATCCTCATTATGAGGCAACTCCTGGGGCATCAAGCCTCCTATTATGGGGTGGACTGTTATCACTATTTAGCAGGAATGTAACGACAAAGGCCTGTATTCTCAAAAGGCGCCTAACTTTAAGCCTAGCTTAAATCTATGGTTTAACTATGGCTTGCTAAGAGGGAATCAATCCTGAAAAGTAGATGTTCAATTCATCATAAATTTTGAGAGTGAAACTATTAAAAACTGCTTGGGAATAATAAGTACAAAAGTTTCCCTTACAATTAAAACACGATTCCTGAATTCAGTGAAGGTGATAGGAACATGCAACATAGACAGATTGATTCCCTCTTAGCAAGCCATAGTTAAACCGCAGATTTCAAATAAATAGTGTGGACACAGTAGAAGAAGTTCCATGTTTAGAATAAATTTATTTGTATTTACATGCATTTGGAATCGGACTAATCATAATATAATTAATGAAAATCATCAAACTTGGATCAAATTTTATACGACATGTTATGTTGACAGGTGTAGATAAAATCGGTTTTTGATGGATGAACATACCGTGAAGATGTGCACACCATCAACCTTGTGAGAGAGAATCCAATAAAAGAAAGAACCTTTGTTTTTATTGATTAGGTGAGGATCTTGGTTTGAGATCTGCGATGCCTCTTCAGAGTAGCTCAGCAGCTAATGTTAAAGCCTCATCATCATCTCGACCAGCCTCTGGTAGACCAGCGAGGAAGAACCTTGCTAGTAAGAATTGTTTGGAGGGATCATGGAGTTGTGACATCAAGAATGTATGACCGGTTATGGCAGCGAAGTCACTGAATTGTTCAAGCCTTGAAATAACAAATATGGGCCCGTATTTTCAAAAGTCGCCTAACTTTAAGCCTAGCTTAAATCTATGGTTTAACTATGGCTTGCTAAAAGGGAATCAATCCCGAAAAGTAGATGTTCAATTCATCGTAATTTTTGGTCGTGAAACTATTAAAAAAAACTACTTGGGAATGATAAGTACAAAAGTTTCCCTTACAATTAAAACATGATTCCAGAATTCAGTGAAGGTGATAGGAGCATCATCATAGAAATATTGATTCAGTTTTAGCAAGCCATAGTTACATCACAGATTTAAGATTGGCTTAAAGTTAGGCGGCTTTTGAGAATATGGGCCATGGAGTTTTGTAGGCTCTGCTGCTATTGCACAGTAATACAGGATTGTGATTGAAAGGGCAGGCAAGCAAGCAGAAATTGAATAACATGTCATAAGTCACAAACTCCACAATTGTATTGATGTAGCATACTGGTATATGTGTTCCATTAACTCAAGTGGGGTGTAACACAAAGACTTACGATTGATCAAAAGTTACGATTAATTTTTTCTTGGTAACCTCATTTGAAAATCAGGTACAGTCATGGATTAGGATTTGGATATGATTAAGAGAAGGGTTAGGGCTAGGGTTAGGATTAAGATGATCAACTTTGGAGCATCCTGTCCATGATGAGGCTACCAAGAAAAAATTAATCGTAACTTTTAATCAATCGTAAGTCTTTGTGTTACACCCCCAAGATCTCTGGGGAAAAAATGGAAATTTTACTGAGAAATTGCTACAAAAAGGACAATCATAAAAACATGAATATAAATATTTCTAAAAAGTTATTAAGAAACACCTTCATTGATATTGCAAAAATGTGAAACCTAACAGATTTAAACCACGAATCTTTAACAGTTGTAAAAAAAATGCATGTTTACAATTTGCAAATTATTTGAAACATGCAATTGAACACTGCCATGTGTATATATTTTATATGTGTTTATTAGATGCTAATATATTAATCACTGTATGTTTCTATATAGGTAAGAAGAAGTCAAATGAGCATGCCGGCATCAAAGAAAAGCAAGATGTAGAGGTATTACTTCTTCAAATTGAAGCTTTGCAAAGTCAGATGGAGGAACAGACTCGAGTATCCAAAGAACAGGTGAATAACACATCTAGATGTACAAGATCAAAATGAATCACTTTTTAATCCTCAAATTGGCAGCAATTATATTTTTTATTTCATTCGTACAGTGTACAACCTTTGAAAATGATAAAATTTACATTGGATAAAACTTTGTTTATGAAAATGACAGTATGCACACAATCTTTAAAAATGTACTATATCTACATGTAGATTTCTTATGAAAATAAGTTATTGGGGACGTGTGATGTTGGTATTTTTTTATATTTCTAAGTTGAATTTTTTTTTTAAATCTCTGCCTAAAGAACTTGTGCAATGTTTTCATACCCTGCCATTTCTGTAGGAGATTTCTATACAGTACATCCAAGAAAAAAATATACCCACTTTTGAAAGCCTTGTATTAAAAATGTATTAAATAATATGATGTTTCTTTTTATTTAGGAGTAACTCATATTCTGTTCGATGATACTAAACTCATACCTGGGTTGTCATGGTTGACTGAGCATTCTAAACCTGTGTCAGAATTGCCTGGTACCAAGTTTCGGCAGAAGTAATCCATAGCCTCATCTTCAATTTTTTTTTGTTTGTAAATGGAATAATGTTTACTTGGACTAATGAAATGCATGGGTTGCTCTTTCCTAAATTTGGTGCAAGGTATTTTTGACACACATTTTTTGTTTCAGATAAGCCTCCCTTGTGAATAGAATAATGTTTCCTTGGACTATTGAAATGCATGGGTTGCTCTTTCCTAAACTTGGTGCAAGGTATTTTTGACACACATGTTTTGTTTGAGATAAGCTTCCCTTGTGAATGGAATAATGTTTCCTTGGACTATTGAAATGCACGGGTTGCTCTTGCCTAAACTTGGTACAAGGTATTTTTGACACACATGTTTTGTTTGAGATAAGCTTCCCTTGTGAATGGAATAATGTGTACTTGGACTATTGAAATGCACAGGTTACTCTTGCCTAAACTTGGTACAAGGTGGTTTTGACACACATTTTAAAGCCTAAGCCCTTAGATTGGTCATACTTATTTTTTCTTGGATGCACGTTTATAACTATCCAATACTCCTTTTTTACAAATCAACTTCAGGCAACAATTAATTATTTAGCATGAATATTAATATATATACTAGCTGCACCCGGCGCTACGCGCCGGGGCAGCTAGCAGGTCCACCCCTACAGTTTGAAAGACGGTGTTTCTTTCATTCCCTCGACCCTTCTTTTTAAAGCATTTCGCGAAATTGATCAATGCTTCGGCGACAATTCGGCTCCTGCAAAAAATATAAAACCTTCTCCGCCCCATATGGGCCAGATGAAGTTTCTTCTGCTTCTTAGTTCTTTCTTTCTTTCTTTTACATTTTTTTAAATTTATTTATTTATTTTTTTTTTTTTTTATTGTT
>CALNVZ010002100.1:6971755-6984565 GCA_940671915.1 Paracentrotus lividus
TGTTTTTTTTTATTTTGTTTATTTATTATATCATTATTATTATTATTATTATTTATTTATTTATTATTTTAATTTTTTTTAATTTATTTTATTTATTTATTTATTATTTATTTTTACTTTTTTTTTTTTTTTTTTTGGGGGGAGGGGGGTGCTGAGGGTTGTAGGCCTACCCATTACCCACCCCCCCACCTCCTCCTTCGCATAGGATCTGCTCCCTGATTTTATTTAGCTATTGTGGAGTTTTAGTTCATTTATTGTTGGGGAAGATGATCATATTTTAATCGACTCTGTCATTTTTTAATTTCTTTTATAAAAATGCAACTGAAAAGGGGACCTCTTTTGAAAAACTTTTATCAAAAAATGAGAAAATGCGGGCTTACTATATTATATTATTATTTTTATTTTTTTAATTTTTAATTTGTTTAGCGGCAAATTTTTTTTTTTTTTTTTTTTTTGGGGGGGGCGGGGAGAAGGAGGCGCAAAAACTTGCAAAGGCTTGCGTCGTTTTTACCGAATCTAAAAAATTCCTTGCAGCCACTCGGCGGCGTCTTATGATAAAGAAATGTGACCCTTTCATTTTTGGGCTGGGGGACTACTTTCAAACTTTGAGAATTGTAAGAAAAAAAAAAAGAACCAATGCATGGGCTATAATTTATTTTTGTAAATTTATTTATTATTATATCATTATTATTTTTAGCGGGGGCAGGGGGTGGCATGCGGGCAAATGTGACATAGGCCGTAAAGTTTGTTTTTTTGTTCGCCGCTACCTTGGAGTAACCTAAAGGTTTGCCCCGCGGGGGGGGGGGGGGAGGCGGGGGCCTGGGTGGGGCAGCAATGTACGCTAAAGATTTTGCGGCCCATACCCTTTGCGCTAACACTAAAAGGTTTTCCCGGGGGGGGGGGGTTGGAGGCAATAAAGTAACGTATTATTTTTTCACGTTACCGGTTGGCGGTAACCATGAGGTTTGCCTCTGGGGGGGGGGACGATGGCGCAAAAGGTACGTAAATTTTTTTTTTCCACGTACCCTTGGCTAACCAAAGTATTTCTGTGGGGCGGGGCGGGGTGCGAGCGAAAGTCTACATAAATTTTTTTCGCGTACCTGGCCGTAACCTTAAAATTTTCCGGGGGGGGCGGGAAGCGTACCGTTGGCGATAAGCCTAGAAGTTTGCCCCTGGGCGAGGGGGACGCTGGGCAAAGTGCTAACGTAATTTTTTCTGCTACCCTTTGGCGTAACCTGAATATTCCTGTGGGGGTGGGTGGAGCAAAAAGATCTACGTAAATTTTTTCTTGCGTAACCCTTGGCGTAACCCTTAAAGTTGTTCCCGGGGGGGTGGAAGCAATTAGTGTACATAAATCTTCTTTTTATTGCATACCCTTGCGTAACAGCTAAAAGCTCCATCCGGGGGGGGGGGGGAGGCAATGGTGCAACGTATATTTTTCTTCGAGTACCTTCAGCGTAACCTAGAGGTTTGCCCCTGGGGAGGCCGGGACGATGGCAAAAGCTGTTACGCTAATTTTTTCTTCCGCTAGGCCACTATCCCCTTGGCGTAACTGACAGCAAGGTTTGCCCCCTTGGAGGGGGACGATGGCCAGAACAGTGTAGGCCCTACGTAATATTTTTTTTCCGCATACCCTTGGCGTAACCCTAAAACCTATTCGGGGGGGGGGGCGGGGAGCACCATAGGTGGCAAATTTAATTTTCTCTCGCGTACCCTTAGCGTAACCTTATAGAGTGCTTCTGCCCCTGGGCAGTGGGGACGATGGCGGCAAAAGTGTGACGTAATTTTTTTCCGCGGCGTAGCCGCCTACCTTTGGCCGTCAATACTGAGAGGTTTGCCCTGGCGGAGGGGGACGTATGGGCAAAAGCGTTAGGCCTACGTAATATTTTTTTCCCGCCGTTACCCATTGGGCGTACCTAGACTACTTCGGGGCGTGGGGGTGGAGCATAAGATGTGTTATGTTATTTATTGTTTCTTTTTATTATGTTCTCTGCTTTGTATACTCTTTTTCGCGTACCTTAGCGTAACCTAGAGGTGTTGCCCCTTGGGAGGGGACGTACGATGGCAAAAGTGTGTACGTATTTTTTTTTTCTGCATGCACTTGGCGTAACCTAGAGGTTTGGCCACTGCGGAACATGCAGGCATTTAAGTTTTGCATCAACTCTTCTGCCTGCCCGGAGCTATTTTTCAGCGCCTAGCTACGAACATGAAATCGAAGCAAAGAAATGTAATTCAACCTGAATGAAAATCAAACTAACAAGCCTAGTACATGCAACACAAACAAAAGAAATTATGCGACGGCAAAGCGATGGGATATAATTTTTTTTTGGCGCTACCCTTGGGCTGTAACGTCCGATCTGCCACTTCCCCATGCAATTGTAATAATATCACCACTATTTCGCTTTTAAAGTATTGTATGAAGCAAAAAAAATTTCAAGCTGAATGGAAAATCAAACCATAATAAAACAAAATCTCAAGACTGTGATTGGCACAGATTCAAAATTTGAGTGGACCTCCCGATCGTGGAAAAAGGCGGATCGAGAAATATATTTTTATTTTTAGTTTTTCCTGATGGTAGTGATTCTCTAAATTTATTTTCAAAACTATTTCCGTGAGGTCAATTACTACATAGACAACTATACGGACCAACATTTCAGAAAGAAAGAAAATAAATTTTAAACACAAATAAGCCAAGGCTAGCGGAATGCTGGAATTGCTATACCCCGTGCTGTCACGCAACACCATGGCCATCCAGCTCAGCCTTATTGCTTCAGCTAACTCTGGCTCACCTCCAGCTCATTCAGTCACGTTTCAATCCAATACGACTATGTATGGAGGATCGCCGAATTCATGTTAACAATTTCTGTTTTTTAATATCAACATAAGATTTGATACCTCTGATGACTGTTTTTACAAAGATAGTGATAGACGTGACTTGTACCGATGTTTATTTTGCGTCTTAATCCAGTTTTTAAGAGCTGCATTTATTTTTACAACGCCGTACATGACAAGAAATTGACTCGAGAAAAAATCGTCTCGATACCTCCTCAGTTCTTCGAAATCCGAACCTAAAATAACCGGCATTCGACGTTAACTCGCGCGCTGCCGCTGATCAAACCAGGAAAATACCCGATGATATTCAGTGGACATGATGCTTACATGCAGGGGGGAGGGGGCGGGCAATGTTGTTTAGGCAAGAGTTCATGAGGAGGTGATGGTTGGGTATCGTAGCTTTCGAGTTCGGTTCGAGATGACGTCACGCTCTTGTCGTCTGTTTTCGTTCGACGTCGGACTTCAACACCAAGTCAACGGGGAATTTTTCGTCGAGGAAATCGAGGTTCACCTGCACGTCCGACGTCGTGGTGGGCTGAAATGCGACGGTTCCCTGATGGGCCCACGATCCGACCCGTGGGCCAAAGCGGGGGCCTCGGCGAGGGGGAAATCAAAAAAAGGAGATGGCACAAAACTGTCCCTCCCGCTGCAAAGTTATGGGACGACCCCCACGAAGAACAACGCTATTATTATATAGAATATATATATACTTGTATCTTTTGTATAATTCTTCACACAGTTTACTAATGATTCATTGTGCATAATATTATTTAATAGATTGGAACTTGATAATGTACGGTAGCCGCACTGATAGAAAGACAGTCGGCCGTGAGAAATGGAAGAGATTGCAGACAGTAAGAGATCGAGTATACAATACTGAGAGAGGGTACACGTATAGAGGACATTAGAGTAAGTACAATCACTTTGAAGAAGATGCGTTAGTTTATCAATAACACAGTTATCAGAGGAGATTAGAGTAACATACAATCACTTGAGAGAGGTTAGTTACTCAATAAGAGTTATAGAGAGAGATTAGAAGGTTAAGCTACACACTTGCAGTTATTCTCATAAAAGTTATAGAAGAGACGGTAACATTGAGAGTTAGTTACTCAATAAACGTTATAGAGAGAGATTAGAGTAGCTAAATTCACTTTGAAGACAGGTTAGTTACTCCAATAAACAGTTATAGATAGAGATCAGGTAAAGTAATCAACTTGAAGAGAGGTTAGTTACTTACATAAGACAGTTATAGAGCAGAGATCAGAGTAAAGTGCAATCACTTGAAGACAGGTATAGTTACTCAATAAAGAGTTATAGATTAGAGATCAGAGTAAAGTACACATCATTGAAGAGAGGTTAGTTACTCAATAACACAGTTATAGAGAGAGATCAGAAGTAAAGTGCCAATTCACTTGAAGACAGGTTAGTTACTCCATAACACAGTTATAGATGAGACAGAGTTGAAGTACAAATCACTTGAACAGGTTAAGTGACTCAATAAAACCGTTATAGAGAGAGATTATAGTAAAGTACAATCAGTTGAAGAGACACCGCGGCTTTATTTACTCATAAGCAGTTTATGAGAGAGACAGAAATATAGTTACAATCACTTGAAGAGAGATGTTAGTTTGACTCAATAAGCAGTATAGAGGAGAGATCAGAGAAAAGTACAATCACTTGAAGACAGGTTATAGCTTACTCAATAAACAGTTATAGAGAGGAGATTAGAGTAAAGTAACAATCACTTGGAAGAGAGGTTAGTTACTCAATAAGCGTTATAGAGAGAGATCAGAAAGTGCAATCAACTTGAAGACAGGTGCTTACCCAAACGTTAAGAAGCAGGTCAATCACTTGAGAAGTACTCTAAGCATTATAGAGAGAAGAGTCGAGTAATACAATCACTTTGCAAGACAGGTTAGTTACTGCAATAAAGCGTTATTAGAAGACGATAGAGTAAAGTACAATCACTTGAAGAACAGTTATGCATACTCAATAAAAGAGTTATAGAGAGAGATCCAAGTAAAGTACAATCACTTGAAAGACAGGTTAGCTTACTCAATTAAAAGTTATAGAACAGAGATTTATAAAGTACAATCACTTTGCAAGAAGGTTAGTTATCTCAATCAGTATAGAGGAGATATAGTAAAGGTACAATCACTTCGAAGAGAGGTGTAGTTACCAATAAGAACAGTTATAGAGAGAGATAGAGTAAATACAACTTGAAGAGAGGTAGTTACTCAATAAACAGTATTAGAGATCAGAGAGATTAAGTACATCACTTTGAAGACAGGTATTACTCAATAAACAGTTATTAGAGAGAGATTCAGAAAGTACAATCAACTTGAAGAAGGTTAAGTTACTAATAAAACGTTATAGAGAGAGAAGTTAAAAGTCAAATCATTGAAGAAGGTTAGTTACTCAATAAACAGTTATAGAGAGAGACTCGTAGAACTGAGAAGTTATTCAATAACAGTTATAGAGACTTGATAATCCTTGAGAGCAGGTTAGTTACTCATAAACAGTTTATAGAGAGAGATCAGAGTAAAGTAACAATCACTTGAAGGACAAGGTTTAGTTACTACAATAAACAGTTATTAGAGGAGAGATTAGAGTACATCACTTGAAGAGAGTTAGTTACTCAATAAGCAGTTATAGAGAGAGATCAGAGGTAAAGTACATCACTTGAAGACAGGTTAGTTACTCAATAAACAGTTTATAGAGAGAGATTAGAGAAGTACAATCACTTGAAGAGAGGTTAGTTACTCAATAAGCAGTTATAGAGATGAAGATCAGAGTAAAGGTGCAATCACTTGAAGAGACAGGTTAGTTACTCAAATAAACAGTTATAGAGAGAGATAGAGTAAAGTACATCACTCTTGAAAGAGAGGTAGTTACTCAATAAGCAGTTATAGAGAGAGATCAGAGTAAAGTACAATCAAGCTTGAAGACAGGCGTTGTTACTCAATAAACAGTTATAGAGAGAGATCGAGTAGTAAAGTAGCAATCACTTGAAGACAGGTTAGTTACTCAATAAAGAGTTATAGATAGAGATTCGGAGGTAAAAGCTACATCAACTTGAAAGCAGCGTTAGTTACTCAATAAACAGTTATAGACAGAGCATTATAGTAAAGTACAATCACTTGAACGAGAGGTTAGTTACTCAATAAACAGTTATAGAGAGAGATTAGAGTACATCACCTTGAAGAGAGGTTAGTTACTCAATAAACCAGTTTAGTAGAGAAGATCAGAGTAAAGTACAATCACTTGAAGACAAGGTTAGTTACTCCAATAAACAGTTATAGAGAGAGATTAAGAGCTACATCACTTGAAGAGAGGTTAGTTACTCAATAAACAGTTATAGAGAGAGATCAGAGTAAAGTTACAATCACTTGAAGACAGGTTAGTATAGCTCAATAAACAGTTTATAGAGAGAGAGATCAGAGTAAAGTACAATCACTTGAAGACAGTTTTAGTTAACTCAATAAAGAGTTTATAGATAGAGATCAGAGTAAAAGTACAATCACTTGAAGGACAGGTTAGTTATCAATAAACAGTATAGACAGAGATTATAGTAAGTACCATACATTGAAGAGAGGCTTAGTTAACTCATAAAACAGTTATAGATAGGGAGAGAGATCATGAGTAAAGTACAATCACTTCGAAGACAGGTGGGTTACTCAATAAACAGTTATAGAGAGAGATCCAGAGTAAAGTACAATCACATGAAGAGAGGTTAGTTACTCAAATATAAGCCAGCTTATAGAGAGAGGATCAGAATAAAGTACAATTACTTCAAAGAAGAGGGCTGAGTTACCTCAATAAACAGTTATTAGAGGAGGAGATCAAGAGTAAATACATCACCTTGAAGCAGAGTTAGTTAAACTCCCATAAGACAGTTATAGAAGAGAATCCAGAGTAAACGTACAATCACTTGAATGGACATGTTAGTTACTCAATAAACCAGTTATAGAGAGAGTCAGAGTAAAGTACAATCACTTGAAGAAAGAGGTTAAGTTACTCAATAAACCAGTTATAGAGAGAAGATCAGAGTAAAGTTAATCACTGAAGAGAGGTTAGTTACTCATAAACGTTATAGAAGAGAAGATCGGAGTAAAGTAACAATCACTTGAAAGAGAGGTTAGTTACTCAAATAAACAGTTATAGGAGAGATCAGAAGTAAGTATCAATCCACTTGAAGACAGGATTAGTTTACTCAAATAAAACAGTTAATAGATAGGAGTGCAGAGTAAAGTTAATCCACTTGGAAGAGAGGTTTAGTTTACTCAAATAAACAGTTATAGGAGGAGAGATCGGAGTATAAGATACAATCATTGACAAGAGAGGTTAGTTACTCAATAAACAGTTATAGAGAGGAGGATTATAGTAAAAGTACAATCACTTGAAGAGAGGTTAGTTACTCAATAAGCAGTTATAGAGAGAGATCCAGAGTAAGTCAAATCAACTTGAAGAAGAGGTTAGTTACTCATAAAACAGTTATAGAGAGAGTTAGAGTAAGAGTACAATCACTTGAAGAGAGGTTAGTACTCGAATAAGTCAGTTTAGGAGGAGAGATCGAGGTAAAGTACAATCACTTTGAGAGAGGTTGGAGTTACTCCCAATAAAACAGTTTAAGAGAGAGATTATAGTAAAGTACAATCACTTGAAGAGGGTTATGTGTACTCAATAAACAGTTATAGAGAGAGAATTAGAGTAAACTAACAATCCTTGAAGACAGGGTTAGTTACTCAATAAACAGTTATAGAAAGGAGATTATAGTAAAGTACAATCACTTGAAAGAGAGGTTTAGTTACTCAATAAGCAGTTAAGAGAGAGATTAGAGTACAATCACTTTTGAAGAGAGGGTTGTTACTCCAATAAAGCCAAGTTATAGAGAAGAGAGATCAGAATAAAAGTACATTACTTAAGAGAAGGTGAGTTACTCAAATGCTCTAACCCTACTCTAAGGCGCTATATGCAAACCTAACCCTATATAATTATACTTAGATGAAATAAGAACCTGGGGAGCAAAATTGTTGCAGGGAAACAATATATTGTGTCACTGATCAGAAAGCCCGACTGTGCTTCTGCCAAAACTTCACTTTATAAGGTTATTAATGTCAGAATTGTTTAAAAGCTTAAAGGTGGCTCTGTCAACCATAGACACCATGGGTATAAGTTTGGTACAACTGCGATAGAATATGAACTATGCTCGTATAACATGAATATAAAAATTAAGTCACATGATAAGTTATACAAATTTCCCATATAAATTCAGATCTCAAATTGCGGGGTGTACTTTTTCTTCAAAAGAACGTGCACTGTAATCGCTACTACATATTATTTTTTGTTTAATAAAGAAAGAAATGTATTTTTTAGCGGTCTATTGTTCTTTTTTTTAAATAATTTAATTAGGCTGCCCATCAAACCTCAGAATCTCCTGTATGACATACAGGATTAATCCTGCAGCTGAAGTAGTGAGAAGCGAGCAACGAGGAGAAGGGCTGGATGGGTGAAAGTCCGGCTCCTCCAGGAGCTTAGAATAGATTAAAGGAACAAACTAAATGTCTCAGGATTGATGTAGCTACATGTGTTCTGATCAGTGCTGAAGGCAAAGACGGTCTCGAGAAGTTTAGAAGATAGAGGAAGTTCATGTTATGAGTTGAATGGATGATAGAATATGATGGCTTATCTTGTATAAGTGCCGGTATTGCTCTACTGAAGGGCACTGCATGGCAACTTGCTCTAACAATGCTCACAAATTCAAACTGTCATAGTTAGGTGCTGTTATCGTAAATAATAAAAATCATCTTTCCCATTTATCTTCTGGTATGTAGGCCTAATAATTGTGACGTCAGTCGGGTACAGGTGGTTTTCAACGGCGTGGATAGAGAAAGTTGAAAAAGATTCGGACTTCCTGATAAATGTGGACAGGTTATTTCCACAGCTTAGCTCCTGAGATGTAATAAGCTCTGTCTCCCGCATACTGTGGGCAGTTTGAGACTTTCCGTCAACAAAGCTTGGTCCGCTGATCTCTAGACCTGCGATGCTATCTTAATGGATTGTCAAGGCCTTTGAGATGCAGGATGGTGAATTGTATCTTGAGTGCCTTGAAAAAACTGAGAACTCCAAGTTTGAAGATTAATCCTCCTGGTTGATGGGCAGCCAGTGAAGATCTTGGCAGGGATTGGAATTCATTTCGTAGGCTTCCTGTAGCAACAGCAATTGATTAAGCAAGTTAAATCCTATCCTTGGGGATTGGGTATCAATGCTTACAGGGCACTAACATACCAAACTTGTTTGAACCACAGATTTCCCTGTCCCAGTCACATCATGTGAGTCCTGAATGGAACCATTACAAAAGGGGAAACTTCAAAATTTCAATTTTGGCAAGAAAGGGCCTGAATTGCTGCACAAATGGTGAAAATTAATATGAATATGAGTTCATTATTACAAATGTATGATGCACAGACACGTGTATTTCAATCAGTACAGCAGCGCCACTGACAGAGTCCCAATTATATCGCTTTGGTAATGTGGTTTCAGGGTTCCCACAGCCCATAAGGGACAATCAGGAAAAAATTATTTTACTTTTTTCCAGTCAAGGGATCGATATAATAGCTTCAAAATCAGGTAAAAGTCAGGGAATTTGGATTGCGGCCCAAAAATTGAAAGTTCGGTGTCATCAGACTATGTGTTTTATACTGTAAATACGTTCCATATGTCAACAGACAAAGAAAACATGAAACTGGAAATGGGGTTAAATAAATATCAGGAATTTTTAGATTGTCATCAGGGAAATTAGGGAAAATCAGGGATTTGTTTTGGGTATTGAAATGCGGCGGAATGCGCTGTATTTGTCCCTCTCGTTCTCTCCCCTCTCATCCCACATCTTCTCCTCTGTCTCTTTCTCTCTCTTCCCTCGCTCCCACTCACTGTCTTCCAATCCCCTTGAACTGTTATAGGCCATTAGAGGAACCAGCTGCAACAGCCCAGAAACTGAGTGTATGTTACAGATGAGACAAGTGATCACATTGGAACTCAAGAGTTTGGGCTGCTATCAGAGAGAAAGAGGATGTTAGCAAAGAGCTTTCAAGGTAAGCGGTCAGTATCAGATCACTTTTCTTATAAATTGAAGGGAACAAGTGATTACTGTAAAGCAATATTTTCGCGTCCAGATATTTTCGCGATTTTTTGGACTAGTTGGGGGCATTCACAAGAGCAAATGATGACTTCATTACTATAATTAAGCTTGTACTGAAGTGGAAATTTTCAACGATAACCGACTCGCGAAATTTGTGAAATAAAGTCAGCCTCCGGAAATATCCACTTCTACAGTATAGATCTAAGTTAGTTAAAGAGAAAGAGATGTTAGCCAAGGGAAGCCTTGTCAATGTAAGCTTACGTACTAGTACCACCTCTTATTATAATACTCTCATTATACAAGAATGCACATGGAATCAATAGTTAGGCTGCTATCAAGAGAAAAATAGGAAGGTTAGGACAGGAAGATTCACAAGGTAAAAGATGACCAATCTTGCTTGTCCGTATTCATTTCGTTTTCCATTTTGTATCAAACCTGCGCGTGCAAGGGAAACATATTTTGTTTGGAAAGTTTTCTTTTACACTCAATATAAATTTCAAAAAATAACTTGAAATATGTCTAAACTTTATGAAGACTGTACATTAAGTTTCCATACATATTTATAGAGCAGGCACTATATTAGAATCAATTGATATAATTATATTGTTTCTGGCTTGTTCTTCTGTCTTGAAGGGACGAACTGAGAATTGAAGTAAACGTCTACAGCTGAATGAATCAGAGGTATGAAGCTCTGAGAAAGCGGACCGCAACTTTGGAGGTGGAAGGATGCAAGAATGATATCAAGACTTTGCGGGGTAGACTTCAAAGAATGTAAGAAGAAACAATTATTCAAGGTAAGTAGTGATTACATCAAAGGGTAGACTCAAAGACTCAGACTAGTGTTTTATACTGTAAGATAGTTCACGGAGACAACAAAGAAAAACTGCCGAAACCTGAAAAGTGGGTTTTAATAATTAATCAGGGAATACTTTAGTTTTTCAGGAGAATCAAAAGTGAATTTTGTTTTCTTAGAAATACTGGGAAACCCTGAAGGGAACACCCAAAACATCATTGCTTCCAAAGTAAGTGCGCTGTTTAAACTGACGATTGGCAAAAGTGTACGTATTTTTTTTTTCTGCATGCACTTGGCGTAACCTAGAGGTTTGCCACTGGGACATGCAGGCATTAAGTTTTGATCACTCTTCTGCTGCCCGAGCTATTTTTAGCCTAGCTACCACATGAATGAAGAAAGAAATTAATTCAACTGAATGAAAATCAAACTAATCAAGCAGTCATGCAACACAAACAAAAGAAATTTTGGGAGGCAAAAGGATGGGATATAATTTTTTTTTGCGTACCCTTGGCGTAACGGTCGATCTGCCACTTCCCCATGCAATTGTATAATATCACCACTATTTTGCTTTTAGTATTTGTATGAAGAAAAAATTTCAACTGAATGAAAATCAAACCATAATAAACAAAAATCTCAAGACTTGATTTGCAAGTCAAAATTTGATGGGATCCTCGATCGTGGAAAAGGGATCGAAGAAATTATATTTTTATTTTAGTTTTTCTGATGGTAGTGATTCTAAATTTATTCAAAACCTATTTCCTGTGAGGTATTACTACATAGAAATATACGACCAATCATTTCAGAAGAAAGAAATAAATTTAACACAAATAAGCCAAAGGTAACGGAATGCTGAATTGCTATACCCCGTGCTGTCACGCAACACCATGGCCATCCAGCTCAGCTTATTGCTCAGCTCACTCTGCTCACTCAGCTCATTCAGTCACGTTCAATCCAATACGACTATGTATGGAGGATCGCCGAATTCATGTAAATTTCTGTTTTTTAATATCAAACATAAAGATTGATACCTGATGACTGTTTTTGCAAAGATAGTAGATAGACGTGACTTTACGATGTTTATTTTGCGTCTAATCCAGTTTTTAAGTGCATTTTTTTACAACGCGTACATGACAGAAATTGACTCGAGAAACAAATCGTCTCGATCCTCCTCAGTTTCAAAATCGACCTAAAATAACTCGGCATCGTACGTTAACTCGGCGCTGCCGTGTCAACAGAAAATACACCGATGATGTCAGTAGGACATGATGCTTACATGCAGGGCAATGTTGTTTAGGCAAGAGTCATGAGGAGGTGATGGTTGGGTATCGTACTTTCGAGTTCGGTTCGAGATGACGTCACGCTCTTGTCGTCTGTTTCGTTCGACGTCGGACTTCAACACGCAAGTCAACGGGGATTTTTCGTCGAGGAAATCGAGGATCACCTGCACGTCCGACGTCGTGGTGGGCTGAAAATGCGACGGTTCCCTGATGGGCCACCGATCCGACCCGTGGGCCAAAGCGGGGGCCTCGGCGAGGGGAATCAAAAAAGGAGATGCACAAAAACTGGCCCTCCCGTGCAAAGTCTATGGACGACCCCCCACGAAGAACAACGCTATTATTATATAGATATATATATACTTGTATCTTTTTTGTATAATTCTTCAACACAGTTTACTAATGGATTCATTGTGCATACTATTATTTATATGATTGAACTTGATAATGTAGGTAGCCGCACTGATAGAAGACAGACGGGTGAGAATGGAAGAGATGCAGACAGTTATAGAGAGAGATCGGAGTAAAGTACAATCACTTGAAGAGAGGTTAGTTACTCAATAAACAGTTATAGAGAGAGATTAGAGTAAAGTACAATCACTTGAAGAGAGGTTAGTTACTCAATAAGCAGTTATAGAGAGAGATTAGAGTAAACTACAATCACTTGAAGACAGGTTAGTTACTCAATAAAGAGTTATAGATAGAGATCAGAGTAAAGTACAATCACTTGAAGAGAGGTTAGTTACTCAATAAACAGTTATAGAGAGAGA
>CALNVZ010002100.1:6988366-6998664 GCA_940671915.1 Paracentrotus lividus
AAGCAGGTCTATTAGATGAGAGCATTCAGCAAGGGTCAAATCAATCACTGCGAGACAGTTAGTTCTCAATAACAGTTCATAGAGAGAGACTCAAAGTAGTTACAACTCCTATGGTCAGACAGGATTTAGGTTACTCAATTAAAGAGTTCATACGTATAGGCATCGTAGAAAATGTGACAACTCACTTGAGAAGGTAGTTACGTCAATTAGAACAGTTCCTAATAGGACAGAGTTATAGTTAGTTCAACTCACTTGAGGAGGCTTGCGTTACTCATATAAACACAGTATAGAGAGAGGATTAGTACAATCTTCCTCTGAGAGGAGGTTCTGGTCACCTCAACTAACAGCTGTATAGGAAGTCATGGTAAGAGTACAATCACTTGAACAGGTTAGTACTCACAATAAACAGTTAACTCATCGAGAGAGACATATCGATTTGCTACCAATCCTGAGAGACGAGAGTCACTAGTTCGATACAACAGTTTTAATGAGTGAGGATTCAGATGTAATGTACACTCACTGCAAAGACAGGTTAGTACTCAATAAACAGTTATTAAGTAGGAGTCAGAGTAAGTACATCACCTTGAAGAGGAGGTTAGTTTACCTCAATAACAGCTCATATTACGGTGGCAGTTTTAGAGTACAGTCACTATGAGAGAGGTAGTTACTCATAACAGGTTAATAGAGAGAGATCAGCATGTAAGTTACATCACGTTGAAGAGCGGTTAGTTTTATACATAAACAGTTATAGAGAGGATTAGTGGAGCATACGTTGGTACAAGGAGGTTGGTTACTCATATAAGTTTATATGGGGTCAGGGAAGGCATCACTTGAACGGTGTTACTCGTTACGTTTATTTGGGAGATTGAGTAGCTACATCACTTGAAGAGATGTGTAGTACTCAATAAAGCAGGTTGGCGAGATCCGGGTTAAAGTGCTCTTTGAGCGGTTATGTTACTCAATAAAGTTATGAGAGGACGCGGTAAGTTACGAATTGAGGGAAGGTTCGTTAACTCATAAGAGTTTTATTATGGTAGAGGTCAGGAAAGACTCATTGAAGACGGTTAGTTATCATAAGTTTGCTTAGAGAGAGATCAGGGTATGTCGATCACTGTGGTTTACCTCAAATAACGATTATAGTAGGATCAGAGTAGTAAGTACCAAATCACTTGGTAGACAGGTTAGTTCTCTTAACAGTGTATAAGACTGAGTGTGTAAAGTTACATCCTTTGATACGAGGGTTAGGTACTCCAATAACAGTTATGAGAGAGATGTGGTCAGCATTGAAGTAGAGTAGTTTTCTAACGTTTTAGGGGTCGTCGTTGAGTTTATGGGTTAGTTATAGTGGGTTTGGTACCTATGAGAGAGGTTGTTAGTCAATAAACAGTTATAAAGGAGAGATCGAGTAGTCCCTCTTGGAAGGTTTAGTTACTCCTATAACAATTTCGAGAGTCGAGTGTAAGTACTCATTGAAAGGTTAGTTATTTCCAATAAGTATTTAGATGGTCGAGTAATTCCATCACTGAGACAGCCGTTGTACTCCAATAACAGTTATAGACAGAAGTTCATAGTAAGTTACAATCCACTGAACAGAGAGGGTTAATCGCATTACTCAATAAACGTTACTATGATGAAGAGATCACGTTACGTCACAAGTTTACAATCACTCTGAAGGACCAGGTACAGCAGTTTGCTCATAAACACAGCCTTGAATAGACGGAGAGATCGAGAGGTAAAGTACTAATCACTTTGTAAGTAGAGGTTTTAGTTAGCTCAGATATAGCAGTAACCAAATACGAAGAGAGCATAGTATAAAAAGTACAACTTACTTGCACCAGAGAGGTGACTAAGATACTCAAATAAACAGTGAAAGAGAGAGATCACGACGTAAAGTACCAATTTCACTGAGAAGAGCGTTGTTACCGAATAACAACGTTATGATAGAGATCAGAGTAAAGTTACAATCACTTGAAGAGCAGAGTTAGTACTCAATAAAACACGTATAGAGGAGAGATTGAGCAGTAATAACTCACTTGAGACGGAGGTTAGTGTAGCTTCAATTAACGTCTTAGACGAGAGACTCAGTAGTCAAGATAAATCCTTGAAGACAGGTTAGTTACTCAAATAACAGTTATATAGAGAGGATTAGAGTAAAAGTACATCACTTGAAGGAGGTTAGTACTCAATAAGCTAGTTATAGGCAGAGATCAGAGTAATAGTATGCTATCACTTGAAGACACGGTTAGTATCCAATAAACAGTTATAGAGTAGAGATCAGAGTAAGATTATCCTTGCAGCGAGGTTAGTATACTCTATTAATACAGTTATGAGAGAGAGATCGGAAGTAGTACCATCTTGTGAAGGGTTTAGTTCTCAGTCGTTTCGAGGGATTCTCGCTAAAGTCATCACTTTGAGAGAGAGGTAGTCTCATAGCAGTTTAGGCGAGGTCGAGTAGTCCTCACTTGAGGAGTGTTCTCATCGTATGGAGAGTTTAGAGTAGTGACTCACTTGAAGGGTTGTTCTCAATAAGCGTTAGAGTAGATCCGGTAAGTACTCTTGAGAGAGTTATTCAATACACTCAATAAACAGTTATAGAGAGAGATTATAGTAAAGTACAATCACTTGAAGAGAGGTTAGTTACTCAATAAACAGTTATAGAGAGAGATTAGAGTAAACTACAATCACTTGAAGACAGGTTAGTTACTCAATAAACAGTTATAGAGAGAGATTATAGTAAAGTACAATCACTTGAAGAGAGGTTAGTTACTCAATAAGCAGTTATAGAGAGAGATTAGAGTACAATCACTTGAAGAGAGGTTAGTTACTCAATAAGCAGTTATAGAGAGAGAGATCAGAATAAAGTACAATTACTTCAAGAGAGGTGAGTTACTCAATGCTCTACCCTACTCTTAGCCTAATAATGCAACCCTAACCCTATAATTATCTTAGATGAAATAAAGACTGGAGCAATTGTTGCAGGAACAAATATTGTGTCACTGATCAGAAAGCCACTGTTGCTTCTGCCAAAACTTCTTATAAGGTTATTATGTCAGAGATTTTTAAAAGCTTAAGTGCTCTGTCAACCATGACAACATGGGTATAAGTTTGGTACAACTGGATAGAATATGACTTGCTCTATTACATGAAATAAAAATTAAGTCACATGATAAGTTATACAATTTCATATAAATCAGAATCTCAAATTCGGGTGTACTTTTTCTTAGATGCACTGTATGCTAATCTAATATTATTTTTTGTTTATAAAAAAGAAATGTTATTTTTACGTTATGTTCTTCTTTTTTAAATAATTTAATTAGGCTCCATCAAACTCAGAATCTCCTGTATGACAGTACAAGGGATTATCTGCAGCTGAAGTATGAGAGCCGAGCAGAGGAGAAGGGCTGGATGGGTGAGAAAGATCGGCTCCTCCAGGAGCTAGATAGATGTAAGGAACAACTAAATGTCTCAAAGGATGATGTACTACATGTTTCTGATCAAGTGCTGGAGCAAAGACAGGCTCAGAATATAGAGATAGAGGTAAGTTGATGTATGATGATGATGATGATGATGATGGCTTCTTGTATAGTGCCGGTATATGCCTATGATGGGCACTCATGGCACTTGCTCTAAACAATGTCTCACAAAATTCAAACTGTCATAGTTGGTGCTTTAGTAAATATAAAATATCTTTCCATTATTCTTCTGGATGTAGCTAATATTGTGACGCAGTAGGGTACAGGTAGGTTTTCAGCGTGGATAAGAAAGTTGAAAAAGATTCGGCCTTCCTGATGAAATGTGGAAGGTTATTCCACAGCTTAGCTCCTGAGATGTAAAAAGCTCTGTCTCCCCATACTGTGCAGTTGAGACTTTCCGTCAACAAAGCTTGGTCCGCTGATCTTAGACTGCATGCTAGTTTATGGATTGTCAAAAGCTTTGAGATGCAGGATGGTGATTTATCATTGAGTGCTTTGAAAACTAGAACTCCAAGTTTGAAGATTATCCTCTGGTTGATGGGCAGCCAGTGAAGATCTTGCAGGATTGGATTCATTTCGTTAGACTCCTTACAAAGCAATTGATTAAGCAAGTTAAAAATCCTATCTTTGGGGTAATTGGGTATCAATGCTTTACCAAAGGGCACTAACATACCAACTTTGTTTTGAACCACAGATTTCCCTGTCCCCGTCACATCATGTGAGTCTGATGGAACCATTACAAAAGGGGAAACTTCAATTTCATTTTGGCAAGAAAAACAAGCTGAATTGTCAAAATGTGAAAATAATATAATATGATTCATTATTACAATGTATATGAAGAGCACGTGTATTCAAGTACACAGCCACTGACACAGTCAATTTATATTCCTTTGTAATGTATTTCAGGGTTCCCAGCCCATTAGGGAAATCAGGAAAAATTATTTTACTTTTTTCCAGTCAGGGAATTCGATAATAATGCTTCAAAATCAGGTAAAAGTCAGGGAATTCTGATTGGCCCAAAAATTGAAAGTTCGGTTGTCACTCAGACTAGTGTTTTATACTGTAAATAGTTCATGGCAACAACAAAGAAAACACATGAAACTGGAAATGGGTTTAAATAATTATCAGGGAATTTTTAGATTTCATCAGGGAAAATTTAGGGAAAAATCAGGGATTTTTTTGGGTATTGAAATGCTCGGAATCCTGTATTTGTCCCTCTCTTTCTCTCCTCTCACTCCCCCACATCTTTCTCTCTGTCTCTTTCTCTCTCTTTCCCTCGCTCTCACTCACTGTCTTCTCAATCCCCTTGACTGTATAGGCATTAGAGAACCAGCTGCAACAAGCCCAGAAACTGAGTGATATGTACAGAGAACAAGTGATCACATTGGAATCAGAGTTGGCTGCTATCAGAGAGAAAGAGGATGTTAGCAAAGAAGCTTTCAAGGTAAGCTCAGTACAGATCACTTTTCTTATAATTAGAGGACAAGTGATTACTGTATAAGCCAATATTTTCGCGTCCAGATATTTTCGCGATTTTGGACTAGTTGGGGCAATTCACAAGAGCAAATGATGACTTCATTACTATAAATAACCTTGTACTGAAGTGGAAATTTTCACGATAACCGACTCGCGAAATTTGTGAAAATAAAGTCACCTCGAAAATATCCACTTCTACAGTATAATCAGAGTTAGTTAAAGAGAAAGAGGATGTTAGCCAAGAAGCTTTCAAGGTAAGCTTAGTACAGACCACTCTTCTTATAATACTCTCATTATACAAGAATCACATTGGAATCATAGTTAGCTGCTATCAGAGAAAAATAGGAAGTTAGCAAAGAAGATTTCAAGGTAAAGATGACCAATCTTGCTTGTCCGTATTCATTTCGTTTTCATTTTGTATCACCTGCGCGTGCAAGGGAAACATATTTTGTTGAACAGTTTTTCTTTTACATCAATATAAATTTCCAAAATAAATAAACTTGAAATATGTCTAACTTTATGAGACTGTACATTAGAGTTTCCATACATATTTATAGATGCACACTATATTAGAATCAATTGATATAATTATTATTGTTTCTGCTTTGTTCTTCTTGTCTTGAAGGGACGAACTGAGAAATTGAGTAAACGTCTACAGCTGATGAATCAGAGGTATGAAGCTCTGGAGAAGCGACGCAACTTGGAGGTGGAAGGATTCAAGAATGATATCAAGACTTTGCGGGGTAGACTCAAAGATGTAGAGAAACAATTATTCAAGGTAAGTAGTGATTACATCAAAGGGGTAGACTCAAAGACTCAGACTAGTGTTTTATACTGTAAATAGTTCACGGAGACAACAAAGAAAACATGCGAAACTGGAAATGGGTTTCAATAATTATCAGGGAATCTTTAGATTTTATCAGGGAAAAATCAGTGAATTTTGTTTTCTTGAAATACTGGGAACCCTGAAGGGAACACCCAAACAATCATTGCTTCAAAGTAAGTGCCTGTTTAAAAAAACTGCCTCTTGGTGATTGGGAAAGGTTGATAATGTGCAACTGAGAATTAATGTATGCTTTTAGGTTTTGCAATCACTAACATTATAAGTAATTAACTACATTCTGCTGAGTCACTACACTGCACACAGAATTGCACATATGACACTACAGTTATCTGTTTTTGTCATATTATGCCTATGAGGGCAATTGAAGAGCAATCCTTTACAGTGGATCTATTCACTCTAATATTCTTCATAAAATGCATAAAATAATTTAACCTAGTAACCTACACTATTCTTACAAGCTTTTGGAGCCATAGTTACACCTACACTCTGTTATTTAAAAATAGCTTTTTATAGGCTAATCCATTTCACATCATTATCTGTGCAACCACTACAGTTCCTGGGGGGTGTTTCACAAAGTGTTACGTACAACCACTCTTTACTTAACAAGTGCAACAAGTGTTTAACACATAATTTCATAATAATATAGCAAAAATATACAGCACACAACTAGATAATTAAGTGCGACATTGAGAAAAGGTCAAAGGTCAAGTAGAACTCTTGGTGTAACCTCCCCCCCCCCCCTCCGATCTTATTCTAAGACTCATGAGAGCTCTAGAACCTATTTTATGTAATGAAATCATTTGTTTTACTCACGCTGTTTTACTTTATTACTAGGTTACTCTTGGGTTTGGAGAAGATGGTGACATGAGAATGCTTCGTGATGTTCACACAACAGCTAAAAAATCCAGACAAATGCAAGGAGAACTGCACAGATTAAAAGCTGCAATTTATGGTATGGAGAACGATATCAGAAGATTGTGACCAAATCATGGAGAGTTATCTGTAAATGCTAAAAGACTTTATTGTTTGTGGCAGTCAACTTTTGAGAAACATGATGATGGCAAGGCTATTATGAGAGACTGGATTCAACACCAGCAACAATAAAAAAAATAAATAAATACAGTCTACCCTGTTATAAGAATGTAGTCGGGACCAAACCTTGGTAAAACAAAACATAATCAAGGTTTTAGTGAATGCCAAGACTTATGAGCACATGCTTGAAACTGGGACCGGGAGAATGGCCCCCACTAAAACAAAATCTGGAGGTATCAATGTTAATATGAAACTAGTGTTCAGGTTATGACATTGAAATGTGGAAGACACTGTCTAAAAGTGATTTGGAGAGGTTGATAACAGTTCACCTAAGCATTATTTTGTGCTGTTAGGTTTTGGAATCGCAAAAATGATAAGAAATTAACCCAATTCAGCTTTGAGTCACATGCACTTACACATAGATGCATGTATGGGGCAACACAAAATGTTCAGGACCCAAACATGTTAGCTGTGTGGTATATTTTGGATCATATTATGACTATTAGGGCATTTGAAGAGCAATCTTTTCTTGTGGAGCTTTTTATTATGATATTCTTCCCAAATATCATGAAAATAACAGGAAAGCTCACAATAATTTTCTTCATCTTTCCCACACCTTCCCGCTACACTAGATTCCCTTATGCATCACCACAGGAAGATAATCTGATTGCAGTAGATTTTTAGTAGGTATATTAAAAGTCAAGGGTCACAGATGTCAATTCATGAAATATTAGGTATCAGCTTGTTATCCTAAGATGCAAATGGTAACTTCACACTTGGTGAGATCTACATCTGACTAGGCTTTTGGTGTAATTAGGTCAAAGGTTACAGAGTTTATCAAGAGTTTATCTGCGATAAAATAAACATATATTGTATTTTTGCTAACATGCAGACATTTTTTATATTGTAAAATTGTACATAGGCTATTTTATTTGTTAAGATAAAGGTTACATTTTGGATTGTACAAATTCTTACATGTCTTCTAGTTTTGTTTGTGGCCATCCTTTTCCACAGAGAGCAATTAAAATAAATAAGTGGGAGTCTTGATATCTTAACATTCTACAATGTAATAAGTATATTATACAGTGCATTTCAAATAAAAGGTAATCCATTTTTGGATGGACCATATTCCCAGCTCATCTTTTTTTGATAATCATTTCTTTTATACAATTGGAGATAAACTCCTCACCTTTGCAATGGTACCTTTCTTGAATCATAAATGTAAAGCATAACCGAATAAATTGCAAATGAAGGAGGCAGGTACAACATCCATTTTTCCAAATTTTTGTTAAAGATGAAAGACTGAGTGGATGCTTTCAAAGGAGACACACATCACCGCACGCAATCCTATTCAATGCTCTGGGACAGCAGGGTCAGCATTCACTCGGTCTTCTTTCATTTTCTTAAAACTTGGAGAAAAAAAATGGATTTTGTACTGCCATTTTAATTTGCAATTTACTCAGTTATGCTTTACGTTCATGATTCAAGAAAGGTACCATTGGAAAGATGGAGAGTTCATTTTGAATTATATGTTACATATGAACAGCAAAAACAAATGTGCTTGGAATATGGGCCCTCTAAAAATGGATTACCTTTTTTCTGAAACGCACTGTATAAGTCTGAGTTTCCCCCCTCTATTTTAACCCTCAAAAGACTGGGGGGGGGGGCCATCTTGGCCCCCCTCGACATTTCCCGCGACCATTCCGCCGCGCGAAATTTTTCGATTGCGCCGCTTGCTGACTTTATACTTTCAAGTCTTGTGCATCTTTTGAAACCATTTTCGTGAAAATCGGTCATACCGTTATGACGCTGCACGATTTTCAGAAATATCCGTCAGACCAAAAATGGCTCAAAAACCAAGTCAATGCAAATGGAGTTTTCTCACCTTATTCATAAAGATATGATTATTTTCACTTTCATTGGCCGAAATCAATTTATTTTAGCATTATTATGCTTCAAAATGGTTCCTCAATAATTTTCGCGAAAAAAACAAAGAAAAACAAAAGGTAAAAAAACAAAGAAATACATAAAAAATTCATAAAACAATAAAATACATGAGAAATTAATTTCGACACTAGAATTTTTTACTAGTACAATCGTTAGGAATGCTATAAGGAATAATAATACACAAAATTAGCATTCTAGGAGCTTTATTTTTTCAATTAGAGCAAAAAGTATGATTTCATGCATAAATTAACATAATTAATTCATATAAAATAAATCTATATTATTTTGCAAAAATTAACAACGCAGTCTTGTAGATTACATGACACACTACCATCGTGCAAATTTCCAGCGCGGTCGCGCGATTGGCATCCCAGATCTTAGGGGGGGGGCCATCATGGCCCCCCCCCCCCAGTCTTGACAGCTACCAAAACACCCCAGTCTTATGAGGGTTAAAGATGATTGGTAATGATATTGATTTGATTTAATGGTGATGCTGTTGATGATTAAATATGATGGTAGTGCTGTTTTGATTTTGTTGGTGATGTTGATTTGATGATGATACAATTTGTATAGGAGTGGTATGTGTGTGGTGCTGTGAGGCATAACTCAGGCATGGTACAGTACAGGCTCTGTATGAGGTGTGTGTTGTATGAGTGAGAAGGGGTGGACAATACTTTTAGCATTGGTGAGAGAAGGTCATGCTGAAGCGTGTGTGAGAGGAAGCCATGTAGGATGTGCAGCCTTGACAAACTTTTGGTAGTTTTTGGTGTCATCATGGAATCCGGGCATGCAGGCCAGGTGAAGACTCCTCTACAACTCCCACTATGATTTGTGAAACCTGTAAGTGATAATTTTGTACCCTTTTCTTATCGTTATCAATGTTTTCTTGTTTGGGTCCATTTCATAAATTAGGGCGTGGCACTAGGTATTGCAAAGCCACACTTGTGATATATACCGTGTGCAATAAGTATTGTCACCCCCTACATCATGCTTTTATTGAACTTAGTACTTAGGGGAGTAATGATTTCGGATTTCAAACACACATTAACGCAAACGGAACATCGTGTATTAAAAATGGCAAGAAGAGTAGAACTTTAGCCCAACTACATTATAGGTCCAAGTCAAGTAAGTGATTCCAAAGGTCCAAAGGGTTAGTATGAGGGAATGGTGGCAAAGTTTCATCTCAATTCTGTGAGAAGTTTTTAGTCCCCTCTCCTGTGCTATAATAAACAATCGTATACCCTTCCGATAACGGTATTTATGAATAATATTACATGGCCGGACCCTTTAACGAGAGCCCCTTTATCTGTCAACCCAGGCTATTCAACCAATATTAGTGTCAAAAATCCAAGGCCCGAAAAGGGTCAATTCCCTCGTGAAGAATTTGTCGTCCTACCCTAGTGCTATCAACATAAAAGAAGACCGGAATATCCAATGGTAGCCTGAATGTGAAAATGTTGAAAGAAAGTAGCCAATTCTGTATACAGTCACGACAAAAAAAGGACATATTAAGTTAAACAATCCCG
>CALNVZ010002100.1:7001663-7108824 GCA_940671915.1 Paracentrotus lividus
ATAGCACTAATCGTGATATAATGGGAATTTTACATTATCGGCGGGGACATATATTGCGCATCGCGTAATTTACTAATCCACTTGTTGATGGATAATTTAGGTGAATTTTATACTGAATATAATCTTTAATGATACATGAAAGCAGCCAAGTGTGCATAGTTTTATGAATATAATCATATAGGATAAGCCAATATATCAAGCCAATATTTTTGGACTAGTTGAATTATGAAGGAAGAATACGTGGAGTGCC
This sequence comes from Paracentrotus lividus, assembly GCA_940671915.1. Lineage (NCBI taxonomy): Eukaryota > Metazoa > Echinodermata > Echinoidea > Camarodonta > Echinidae > Paracentrotus > Paracentrotus lividus. The sequence continues at coordinate 7,001,914 of CALNVZ010002100.1, forward strand.
TCTGCAAATTCACGAAAGTAAAACTCTCACCACAAATATAACCACTAATACAGTGCGTCCCAGAATACAGTATTCTCTCCCTATCTCTCCCTGTCTCTCCCTGTCTCTCCCTATCTCTCCCTATCTCTCACTGTCTCTCCCTATCTCTCACTGTCTCTCCCTATCTCTCCCTATCTCCCACTGTCTCGTCCTATCTGTCTCACTGTCTCTCCCCCCAATCTCTCACTGTCTCTCCCTATGCATCAATCCCTCCTTCTTCCTTCCTCCCCTATATCTCAACAGTTCTACTGTCCTCCTATTCCCACTGTCTATCATCCTTTCTCTCCTCCTGTCCCCACTGTCTCTTCCTCTATCTCCAGGTCTTCCTATCTGCTCAACGTCTCTCTCCTATCTCCCAGTCTTCTTTCCTATCATATCTTCACTGTCTCTCCCTAATCCTCCACTGTCCCTCTTCTCTCCTATCTCCTATCATCTTCTGTCTTATTCTACTTTTCTCCCTCATTCTCTTCTCACTGTCTCTTCCCTATCTCTCACTTTTCTTTGTTGGTCATCTCTCCTGCTTATCTCCATGGTCGCTATCTATCTCTCACTAGTTCTCTCCTATTCTCCCACTGTCTCTCCCTATCTCTCACTGTCTCTCCCTATCTCTCACTGTCTCCCTTTCTCCCTTCTCTTCACTGCCCTACTCCCCATGATCCCCTATTCTCCATTCTCTCCTATCTCTCACTGTCTCTCCCTACTCCCACTTCTCCTATCTTCTCACTGTCTCTCCCTACTCTCACCGTCTCTCCCTATATCTTCACTGATTCTCTCCCTATATCCCACTGTCTCTCCCTATCCCCACTTGTCTCTCCTATCTCGTCCTATCTCCCACCCTGATCACTCTCCCTACTCCCAACTGTCTCTCCCTATCTCCCACCTGTCTCTCCCTATCTCCCACTGTCGCCTCCCTATTAAATCCGCACTGTCTCTTGCTCCTATCTCTCACTGTCTCTTCCACCTATTCCTTCACTGTCTCTCCCTATCTCTCTCACTGTCTCTCCCCTATCTCCCACTGTCTCTCACCTATCTCTCCCTGTCTTTCTCCCTAACTCTCACACTGTCTCTCCCTGTCTCTCCCTATCTCTCACTTGTCCTTCCCTATCTTCCACTGTCTCTCCCTATCTCCCACTGTCTTCTCCACTCTCTCCCCTATCTCTCAATGTCTCACCTCTATTTCTCCTCTGTCTCTCCTATCCCCACTATCTCTCCCTATCTCCCAGACTGTCTCTCACTGTCTCTCACTGTCTCTCCCTACTCTCCCCACTTTCTCTCTCTATATCTCACTGTCCTCTCCTATCTCCCACTGTCTTCCTTTCCCTGTCTCACTGTCTCTCCCTATCTCTTCCTCTCTCTCTCTGTCTCTCCCTATCTATTCCCACTGTCTCTCCCCTAATCCCCACTGCTCTCTCCCTATCCTCACTGTCTCTCCCTATCTCCCACTTGTCTCTCCCTTATTCCCACGTTCTCTCCTATCTCCCACTGTCTCTCTCCACTGTCTCTCCCTATCTCCACTGTCTCTCCCTATCTCTCACCGTCTCTCCCTACTACTACTGTCTCTCCCTATCATCCACTGTCCTCCCATCTCTCACTGTCTCTCCCTAACTTCTCTCCCTATCTCCCCACTGTCCTCTCCCTACTCCCACTGTCTCTCCCTATCATCCACTGTTCTCTCCCGTATCTTCCCACTGTCTCTCCCTATCCACTGTCTCTTCCTATCTCTCACTTGTCTCCCCTATCTCCCTGTCTCTCACCATCTCTCACTGTCTGTCTCCCTTCTCCCACTGTCCTCCCTATCTTCCCACTGTCTCTCCCTATCTCCCACTGTCCTCCACTGTCTCTCCCTATCTCTCACCTCTCTCCCTACTCCCCTGTCTCTCCCTACTCCCACTGTCTCTCCCTATCTCTCACTGTCTCTCCCTATCTCCACTGTCTCTCCCTATCTCTCACTTAATCTTCCCTATCTCCCACCTGTCATCTCCTATCGTCCCATACTTCTGCTCCCATTCTCATCCTATCTCCCACTGATCTCTCCCAATATATCTCACTGTCTCTCCCATCACCCCACTGTCTCTCCCTATCCCCACTGTCTCTCCCTATCTCTCCCTATCTCTCAAGTTCTCACCCTATCTCTCCATCGTCCTCCCTATCTCCCACTGGTCTCTCCTAATCTCCCACTTGTCTCTCCCTATCTCCCACTGTCTCTCTCCTATCTATCATCTGACACTAGTCTGTCCTCCCTATCTCTCACTGTCTCTCCCTATCTCACACTGTCCTCCCTTCTCCCACTGTCTCTCCCTATCTCCCACTGTCTCTCCCTATCATCTCAACTGTCTCTCCTGTCTCCCCTATCTCTCACTGTCTCTCCTGTCTCCCACTGCTCTCTCCCTATCTCTACTATCTCTCCCTATCTCTTTCCGTCTCTCCCTGTCTCCCCATCTCTCCCCTGTCTCTCCCTGTCTCTCCCCGTCTTCCCTGTCTCTCCCTGTCTCTCCACCTTTCTCTCCCATTTCTTCCCCCCCTCTCTCTCACTGCCTTCTCCCTATCTCTCCCTATTCTCCCCCTATCTCTCCCTATTCCCACTGTCTCTCCTTTCTCTCACTGTCTCTCGCCCTACTCTCATGTCTACCCTTGTCTCTCCCTATTCTATACTCTACGTCTTCCCTATAATCTCCCACTGTTCTTTTCCTATCTCTCACTGTCTCTCCCTAAGCTCTCACTGCTCTCTCCCTATCTCCCCCATGCTTCTCCCTATCTCCCACTGTCTCTCCCTGTACTCCCTATTCTCCTATGTCTCACTGCTCTATCCTATCCTTTTACACGTCTCATCTCCACTATCTCTCACTGTCTCTCCCTATCACCTCACTGTCTCCTCCCTAATACTTCTCAACTGTCCTCTCCCTATCTACATCCCTATCTCGCCATTCTGTCTCCTCTCTCCCTATCTCCCACTTGTCTCTCCCATATCTCCACTTGTCTCTCCCTATCTCCACTTCTCTCCCTATTTCCCACTGTCTCTTCTATCTCTCACTTCTCTCCCTATCTCTCACTGTCTCTCCCTATCTCTACACTGTCTCTCCCACTCCCACTGTCTCTCCCTATCTCCACTGTCTCTCCCTATCTCACACTGTCCTCCCTTGTCTCTCCCTTTCCTCCACTGTCTCTCCCTATCTCCCCACTGTCTCTCCCTATTCCCACCTTGTCTCTCCCTATATCTCTCACTGTCTCTCCCTATCTCCCCACGTCTCTCCCTATCTCTCACTTCTCTCCCTATCTCCCACTGCTCTCACCTATCTCCCACTGTCTCTCCCTATCTCTCCCCTATCTCCCACTGTCTTCCCTATATCTCACTGTCTTCTCCCTATCACCCCACTGTCTCTCCCTATCTCCCCACTGTCCTCTCCTATCTTCTCCCCTATTCTCCAATGTCATCACCCTATCTCCCACTGTCTCTTTCCCTATCTCCCACTGTTCTCATCCCTAATCTCCACACTGTCTCTCCTATCTCCCACTGTCTCTCCCTATCTCTCACTGTCTCTCCTAATCTCTCACTGCTCTTCCTATCTCACACGTCTCTCCCTTATTCTGCCAAAACCTGTCTCTCCCTATCTCCCGCACTGTCTCTCCCTATCTCTCACTGTCTCTCCCTGTCTCTCGCCTATCTCTCAACTGTCTCTCCCTATCTTCCCACATGTCTCTCCTATCTCTCACTCATCTCTCCCTCATCTCTTTCCGATCTCTCCCGTCTCCCCCATCTCCCTGTCTCTCCCCGTCTCTCCCTGTCTCTCCCTGTCTCTCCACCTTTCTCTCCCTTTCTCCCCCCTCTCTCTCACTGCCTCTCCCTATCTCTCCCTATTTCCCCCTATCTCTCCCTATCTCCCACTGTCTCTCCCTATCTCTCACTGTCTCTCCCTGTCTCTCCCTGTCTTTCTACATATACAAAATTATGCTTAAGATGTCATTTTCAGTTCCATAATTTATTGAAATAATAGACAATTCTTTTCATTTCCTTTTAAAAAGACATTTTGAAGCTCTCTTTACATTACACTTACATGCAAGTGTTACAATTTACATACAATTCACATAATATCTAAGATAAATTACAAACAATAGGACTTTAATATATATTTTGCTAATAATAATTTTTAATGCAACTTATATGCACAAGCTGTAACAATTGAACACAATGTATAAAAATGAAAATATGTTTGACAAAATCATAAATATCTATTCAACACATAACAAAACTGTTTTGCTATATCTTTGTCCAGCGACAATAAATTAGAATAATTGCTGACGCATGGATGAATATTGTTTGACAAAAATTTACACAAATTCATATTTTTTTTCATAGGATGGGTATACATGCATAACGTAAATATTCCATGGTTTTATTGATCAATTTAGTTACTATATCAATCATTGCACAATAATAAAATTTAATTTACATTGAAAATCTGGGCAAGGTACATTTATGTGTTATTCTTTTTATATTTCTTCTTAATCAAAAGCCATTTTCATCTATTCTATGTGCAGCTAACATGAAAGTTAGATGACATCATTGCAATAATCAATGGATTTAAAACAGAATTAAGCACAGTATCCAGTCAAAATCATACAACCATCAGTTCTTCATCACATTTCCTTTTTGCAGAAAGCCAGATAAACCCAAAGCAGTAAGAAGTTGCTGCGCATTATAGTGAAAAATTTAACATTAACCCCCATGTATTTGAAAAGCAAAATAATTCATACAAAAAGAAACCACACATTTTTTCGTTATTGCTTATTCCGAATTGCTGCTTTAAAGTCCTGTTTTGAAAATGAGATAGAATAAACATTGTGAATGAAAATAGATACATGTAGCATGAGCACATCATAGGACTTTCAGGATAATGCAAAAAAAAATAAAATACACATTTCAATGGGCCTTTATAATATAAGGTTACGAATCTGTAAAAGTTAATATAAAGTCTTAGTGGTATAATTCAAATCCATGTCTCATGAAAAAAGGTCTTTATCTCAAATTAGATGCATTGCCAAATATCTTCTTTATTTTGCGTACCACACGGTGATTTAATTTACTTGCATCGCTAATGTGCCAACTTTTGTTTTCGATTCCCTCTTTTCTTTTTTTTTTGGGGGGGATTGAATATCTTTTCCTTCCCTACATATGTCAAATGTTATTGATACACAATCTAAGCCACTGCCGATAATTCTTTTTCCCCCTAATAAATGGGTAATCCTTTCTTGACAATTTGTTAATGATCAACTCATTTAGTCCACCCTACTTCAATGCCCTTAGATACTTTTATATAAAAATATTACACACTGGGATACAAGCATACAAGTTACATTACTGAATATACTCCCTCAAATAATACAACATATTGAATAGTGACTAGGCGTGAGTTTTTATGGGATTAAAAAGTAATATGTGAAGATGAAAGAAATATATGAACTAATGTATATGAATTAATCTATAGTTTAAATGAAGATTTGAACTTACTTTTTATCCGCTAAGCAAATAAAGGATATATTCATGTTTTGCTATGCCCTTGGTTATCTGCCTTAAAGCCAATCTTTCAACATTTTTATCTACAAAGAGCAATAAGCTCTCTGGACTACAGTATTCGCTTTTATTTTTGTGTGATTAAGTTTTCGCGCTTAGCGTCCTCAAAACATATTCACAGGTTCTTAAATTCACGCTGCATTTACATAAGAAGGCAATTTAACCCATATAAAACATGCATATGAAAGCATGCTTATATATTCGCATGTTTTTTAAATTCGCACCTGCCGATCTTTGCGCGAAATCTGCGAAAATTAATGTACCGCGAATATTTCCACGAGTACGGTATTCAGTTCTTGGATCTAGCAGTCTATTCTGTGGCTATATGATCATCTCCACGATACACAAAGTGAGTGTAGACCAGGCATCAGAAATGAGTACTAAGATCTACACTCTATTATTGTTCTCCTTTTTTTTTTTGCACAAATTAATTTTTTTTTCCTCTACCTTGCTCCTTCACAGAAGAATTTAAAATGCATGTAGATTACAGAATAAATATTTTTAAGTGGGAGTTTCGTGCATCATTAACAAGAAACGTATCGCACTCGTGTAGCGCACAGTAGCATTGTCTGATCATGACCGTTACATCTCAATCATGAACCGATCTTTGACCCAAAGTATCAGTCATAATACATTTTATTCAATCTTTGGCAAGATGTTCATCAAGAGCAGAGGTGGCATACTTTACACAAATTATTTAAAACTATAAAATTCAATCAGAGTTATATGGGAGATGCTTTACAATATTCTATCCTAATGTTGGTGCATATAAGGAATTTTATCCTTTTATATTCTTTTTTATTTTACATTCTTTTACTAGCTTGACGTCTTCACACTGTAACATTGAGTGCTTGAAGACTACACTGTACAAATGTACGTGTTCATATTGTCTCAGGTAAATATAGCCAAAACAATAATTTGTTCATGGATTTGATTGTTCACCTTGTTCTTGAGCCCACTACTGTTTCTTTAGGATTATTGCATCTAACAGATAAGGTGAACAAGCAGCTACAGCATCCTTGAGATGTGAGCCATCTCATCATCTACAGTCTTTGCTGATGATTGCCAAAGCTGCTGTTTATATTATCAACACTCAAATTAGATATTACTTTGATGATTCAATATCATCTTGTATGGGTGTTGTCATGTTCCTCAAATTGGCAACCCCTTCTTTGGCCCTTCGTGACCCGTAGCAGGTAGACCCCTTGTCTGGATGCTTTCTTTAGCTTCACCTAGCGCTGCACCACCATCCTGCATCATCATCCACATCGTGGGAAGCCCTGACGATTAGCCGCACCTTCACCCGTCACTGAGTAGGGGCGGGTGAGGGAGAGATGAGGGGCATCAAGCGTTGGACTCGGCTTGGGGTGATGGGGTCACACCAGGAGGCCCTTTGTTGGTTGGTGTTTGTTTCTTACGCCCCCACATGGTGGTGGTAGGGAGGGGTGAACGACCCTTCTTTGGTAGAGGCATAGTTGCATTGATGTCTATTGGCTGTGGATACAACAAAAACAAATCAAAATACAATAAATTCATCGATATTCATCAGCCTCAAAGTGTGAATGTGACATTTTAGTCAAAGCAATTTGATATTATTATAAAATACGAATCTTAACCAGTGTTTCTTTCATACAGTGTTCAAATCCAAACATTACATGTAAGCTAACTGTCATGAAGCTTTACAGTAATCGTGAAAAAATTCGCGGTACATTAATTTTCGTAGATTTTGCGCAAAAATTGTACGGCGCGAATATAAAAACATGCGAATATATGAGCATGATTTCTAATGCATGCTTTGAATGGGTTCGATTGCATTTGTACATAAATGCAGCGCGAATTTAAGAACCCGCAAATATGTTTTGAGGCCTCTAAGCGCGAAAAATTAATGGCCCGAAAATAACAGCGAATATAGTATACTATGATAAAACATGAAATATCACTTACCACACCACTGTCTAGTGAGCTCACACTGCTTCTATGATCAGCTTTATCTGAAATAGAACAAGAGGAGATGTTAAGAGAGGTTGCATTAAAATAACAAGTTTCAATTTGAAGCACTTGCTTAGTTGAATTGAGAATAAGAATGTAACATTTCAGTAACTGCATATTTGCAATTTATTTTGATTTTGATTTTTTTTTTTTTGGGGGGGGGGGGGACTAATTTGCTTCTTTAATGTATTTTTTTCTAAATACTAAGTTCATTTTTTACATGTAGTACAAACACAATTTTGAAAGGGATATTGTTTTAGACATAACTAACACTTATAAATACCCCTAAATCAAACGTATTAATCTGTCATACTTGCAAAAATTCCACTTTAAAAATAGATTAGCACGAGAGAAAATAAGTCCATGAAAAATCAGCTGATATTTATTTTTAGACTCCCCATACTTCCAGTACTTGACATCACCCATCCTACACACAATATGGCTGCCTAGAATAGAATCCACACATGATGCTCAGACACAGGAAACAATTACAGCGCTATAATGCGGCTCTGTAATCCTTAAAGAGCCAAGCACAACCAAACCTTGCAAATTGGCAACTTAGAGCATATTATACTTGCAATAGTATAAATGACGTTGTTCCAAAAGATTTGATGTATGTTGGTATACAAAATTTCACACTGAAAGGATACAGATATTCATCAAGATTTTTTTTACTGGATTTTGAACAATTTGGGGATTTACAAATCAAGCAATCTCAAGTATTTTTAAAGATTGAAACCCATCAGTTTGGCAAATCTTGGTTCAGCATTCCACTGGTTGAAACCACTTCTTTATTACATGGGCTACATAATGAAATTGATAGCAAGAGGATTAACAAAGCCATAAGGCTGCTTTCACATAGAACTATATGGCATGGGTATACGGCTCGTTTTTGCAAGGGCACGCGAATACCTCAAATCAAACATGCCACATTCTCGTGTCAAGCAATACGATTTCAAAATACCGGTTCACATCGGAGTGCACTGCCCGAAAAGTGCGTATAGCTGCATTTCGTATAGTATACAGGAATCGCGCATGTTCGATTTTTTTTTTTTGCGTATACCTTCCTTCATCTGCAATTCATGATTATAAAAGTACTGAATTTCCCCAATCATGATTTATTAACTATTCTTTTCCTCACATGAGCCTCTTCAATTCCGGCTAGTATGAGGAAAGTCAAATTTTCTTTGTTTGAAGTGTCCATGTCATCGGTGAAAACTACGAAATAGGCCGGTATACCCGTATAGCATATACCCAATACCAAATATCGAATGCCGTACACCGTATATGTATACTTCTATGTGAAGCCAGCCTTAGAGGGAGTAAAATATACTTACTTGCTGCTTCTTTGAGGTCCATGAGTGAGTTTGATAGGGTTGTTCTCTTCAGGCTACCATCCTTAAGAGGTGGGGCCAGTGAGTCCATACTCCCACTCAGGTTCTGTGTACTAGCCAAGCTTTCAGTGTCCAGACCTACTCCAGAATCAGATGTACTAGCTTGGCTCTTACGGATTAGCTTCTGTCTCTCTAGCTCAGCTGAAGTAATGAGAAGGAGGAGAAAATACAGGGATTATGCTTTGTGCAATAACAAAGGTTGAAATATGATTTTTTTTTGTACAAGTTTGGCATGTTAACTCTTTCTTCTGTGGTCCAAAGTGAGATTTGTTATTGTGATGACTAATTACAGACTTCTTAAAAGTAAAAAGACTAGAGGGTCGATCCACAGCAATTTTTGAATTTCAGTATTTTTTTACTCCCTTTTTTTTGGGGGGGGGGGGTGTCTTGCAAATGAGACCCTTGATAGTGTCAAGTCCTAGCTAGAACATTAGACAAAATCGCATGCTGTATTTCTATACAGTTAACCTTGCCTAAGTCTAACTTGTATTAGTCGAATAATCGCATCAGTAGAAGGTCTTTCAAGTCTCCTTCTCTTTATATTCCATTGTTTTGAACCCTTCATAACTTGAATGTTTTCTAAGTCGAAGCTATTTCTTCAGCGCCATCAGATTTGATTTAAGGCAAGATTGACTGTTGTAAAATCACTCTATACGTTCTTCAAGCTCAATGACCAAGAGGTTATGTGTATCCCCACATATATGTTACATTATTTTGGGACTATATCACAATGCAAAAAGTTACCTTGAATGCAGGGACTTTCAGATGAAATATAATAAGTACCTAATAATAAAATACCTTACATATCTTTTTTTTAAAAAACAAATCATCTTAAAAATTCACAAAGCTGAAACAAGTTCAAAGTTAGTACCACATATTTCTTTAAGACAACAACAATCTACGAAGTTAATCATGTTAAGTTTCCCTTCAATATTTATTCCCAACAGATAGGGAATCTTTCCACTTGTTTTGGAACCAAATACGTGAATTGAATTCACCTTTAAGGAAGTATGTAGGAAGTCTAACCATGTCACATGTTTTCTACAAGATCATTCTAATATCCGTACACAGGAAATCAAAGTAAAGGTGCAGGCATACCGTCAGGTGACGGCTTCAAGCAAGGTAACATCCATCCATTTCAATATGCCATTAAATCCCCCAGAATAATGCTGGCTGCTTAATACATGTAGCATTTTATACAGACACAACATTACACAGATTTTTTTTTTGCCAGCAAAAATATAATTATTGCTTTTAGCTTGCATCTTATACAGACAGAGTTCATGAATAAGAAATAACAAGAAATTTAACGTATTGCAGAAATGAACATTTGTTGAAGTTGATAAGCACAAAGCAGACATATAAATGCAGCTTTTTCCTCTGAAAGAGACTTTCAGCTAAGCTTTCAAAAGTTGACGGTTAAAATTTTAAAGTTATGATCCGATCAAATATTATCCTCTTCTAATCAATTCCTATTAGGGTAAGGCAGACAAGCATTAAGACATGTATCATGCTTACAACACAGACTTGACAAAACAAACAATGCAATATGTACTAAAAAGCTCTTGTTAGGTCTATAATAATCAACTAGTCATAATTGGTTAGTTTTTAACATGAATAAACTGTCTATGCTTGCAGTTATTACTTCTGATTGTAATACACATACATGTAGGAGTACAAATTTAGTGAGATTACGATGTCATACAGCTGTAAAAACTGTCCCCTTTACATGTACATGTACATCAGGCAATTTCACAGCAATACATGCATCATTATCTAAATAACATTCCCAATATTCCATTCCATTGCTTGTAAACTATTTACCACAAGAATATATCTTTTTTCATTGTCTTCTTTTCAATTCTATCATGATTGGGAGATGTTATATGATTAACGCTTATTTTCCACTTCACTGTTTGTGCAGTGATAGTCACAAAGTTTGCTGTGCATTTCATTTGTCACAAAGGCTTACCTGCCCAGAGTTTCCGTTTATTATATGGTATGGCAGCTAATAATGAAATGGGTATACACGGAAGTTACACTTTTGATTTCTATTATCATAAGAATCATATCAGAATCATGAAAATACACCACCACTTATTTATTAATAAAAAAAAACAGCAATTAACCATGCATCATTTAATTGGATTTCTTTTCTTTCTGAAAAACATCTGTTAAACATAACTGTTACTTGTAAATTGGCATTAACCCTAAAAAGACTGGGCTTATTTGACACACATAAAGATGGGGGGGGGGGGGGGGGGCTCATTCAGCCCCCCCCCCCAAGATCTCGGCCATGAGCGCCGAAAATTGGCACGCACGTTACCCACGGCATCCTCTCCAAAACCGAAGAGTCATATTCTCCGAAAAATTTCTTCACTAATTAATTATGCTAATTTATGCATAAAGTATAAGATTTGCTCTAATTAATTAAATAAAGCTCTAAAAGTGCTAATTTTTGGTTTACAGGCTCTTTGTAAGCTTCTGGTGAAATGGGTTTTTAAAAAAAATCTGTATCAAGATTTTTTTCTTATGTATTCTATTGTTTTTAAAATTTCTTATGTATTTCTTTGTTTTTCGACTTTTTGTTTTTTATTGTTTTTTCGATGGAAATCATTGGTGACACTATTTTAATCATAAACAACCTTAAATTAATTAATTTTAATCAGTTAAAGAGAAAATAATGATACATTTACGAATTTTGGCTGAAAACACAATTTGTATTGGATTTGTACACAAAATCACGTATTTGAGCTACTTTGGGTCTGACGCACGGTTACAAAATGTTATGTAATTTCAGAACCGCGTACCCGGGTATCGCAAATTTGGTCTCAAAAGTTGCGCGAGGCTTGAAAGAAAATAGTCATGAAGTCTCGCCGAATTTTTTTTTTGCGTTGCGAAGTTAGCGCGAAAAATGTCGAGGGGGGGCTGAATGAGCCCCCCCCCCAGTCTTTTTAGGGTTAAGTAAGATACTTAGAAATATCATTGTTTGTATGGATTAGTTAATTGTTATGTAATTGCAAGCAATCAAGTTGGATGTTGATGTAATTTATTTCACTCCGCATTTATAGCTAACCTATGAAGCTTTTAACTACAAAGCAACGATATATAAATTGCAATCTAAATATAATGAACTATGCCAATCACCAATTAACAAAAACGAAGAAGAAAAAAATGTGATATTCTAAGATTTTTTTCTATAAATGCAAAATTCCCACATCACAGTAATGATGTCTTTTTAGAAAAAAAAATAGATTTCAATAGCATCATCTTTCTGTTGAAATGATTGCAGATGTAAAAGAAATTTGATGAATATTAGTTTGCAAGCTTGAATGAACGGACTTGACATGACTACCTGCAGATGATGAAATGCACATTGATGGAATTTTGAGAGACACACCTTGACAAGACATGAATCTACACTTGCCACACTCGACCCAGGTGACGTAACAAGTAATGATAAGAATATATTCTTTGAATATCATTCACATCAAAATTAATAGCCTCTAAGCAGGGGTAAAATTTAAATGCATCTTGTGTCAAGTGCTATACCAGAAGCCAATATTATCATCTAATGACCTTTTTACACTGTGATTCTGGTGGCTGTGCTATGGCAGGCAGTCACATTTCTAGTATTGTTCTGGCCGTTTATAATATTTTTTCTTTTGTCAATAAATTGTCTCTTAGTGCATTCCTCCAAAACTCCAATTAAAACTAGGAACATGTCTGCTCTGGGACAAAAGTGTAACCATAGCACATGAATGTTAACCCATGGACGACTGAATTCACTCCTTCTCATAGCTTTAAGAGATTCAGCACCTTGTTCTTGTTGTCAATGGCCTGAATTCTGGAAAGCCGCCTAACTTTAAGCCTAGCTTAAATCCGTGGTTTAACTATGGCCTGCTAAGAGGGAATCAATCTGTTTTTGTTGCATGTTCTTATCACCTTCATTGAATTCTGAAACTGTGTGTTAATTGTAAAGGAAACCTTTGTACTTATCATTCCCAAGCAGTTTTTAGTAGTTTCACTACCAAAAATTATGATGAATTGAACATCTACTTTGGGGGATTGATTCCCTCCTTCCAAGCCATAGTTGAACCACAGATTTAAGCTAGGCTTAACTTTAGGCCACCTTTGTGAATAAGGGCCAACGGGTTAATAAATGTACCTTCTATCCTGAGACTCTCCATCTCTTCAATCTCTAGGATGCATTCCCTGATATCAGCTACAAACTTGGTCCTGTCATCGGGATGACTGGCACAGAATGATGCTAGGGTCTTGTCTTGCCTTGAGACAAGTCGGATGCCATAAGGATAGTCTGAATGAACAAATGGAAAGAAACAGCAAAGAAGACATTATTAATCATTTCAATTTGATTGTTTCACGTGTAACTCCCTGGTTTTGATTCCTTTGTACATACTCCATCCATTGGGCCTACTATAATTGCTCCACGGTCAACCCCTAACACTAAACAAACTTCAGCCTTTGACTGAACACTATACCTAACCCTTAACCTAGTATAAAACCTACACACAATCTTAATTATAATCCTACTTCTTTAGATGAAATAAATCCCAGATTAATTGTCACAAGAGCAAATGTTGCTTTAAACATTCATCTGTTCCTTCTATTACGACGCTAATTTGACATTTAATTGTCCATCAATTCAACTAGAGGATAGTTGTTGTAAAACTTTCTTATATTTTCACATTTGCATTAGAACTGAAAATAAATGGTACGTTACTTGTGAAAGCGTTGGTAGATTGATTGATTGATGTTTAACGACACTACCAACACAATGTGTCATAGAAGTGTCTGAATAGTTATGTTAAATTGTAGGATTTGTCTTCTCAATGATGTTGAGATGATCTAGTGATGGAATTACAAAGTAAATGGAGAAAATAAAAAAGTTAACTACTTCTCCGGGAAAAAATTCCTACTCTTGGTTGGTAGATATACTAATATCAAACACATGATCTATTGTTAGGATGAGAATGGGTGAAACTTACGTTGTGATGAGAACTCTAGTACAGTTGCTCCCTGTAGAAGTACTTTCTTCTTGTATCCTAAGATAGCTCCAGTCTTCTTCTTGTATAGCTTGGTGATCTTAGGGTCAATCAAAAATATATGTAGGTCAGGTGACAGTTCTTTCATAGTATGATCATTATATAACGCTTCCTCTTGTTTCTCAATTTTAACATGAAACCTTTTATTTGATTTTGTATCACTTTATTGTATATCTTCAACAAACAGACAGCTAAATCCACAAGCTATGGCTAGAAAGAAAGGGAGAGGGAGAGAATGAGAGAGAGAGAGAGAGAGAGAGAGAGAGAATATATGTCTAACAAGCTGGGAATGTAGTTAAAGTTCACATCTATTTAAAAAAAAAATTAAACTTGTTGACTGTTATCAGCTCAGATATAATAATTAAAAAAAAAACACTAAAAATACACAGAGCAGAGATAATTACAATAGAAGAGAAGAGATTTCTATTTGTTAAGATTGATGTTTTGAACTCACCAGTATCATATCATTAAGAAGGAAGACTTCCCTGACATGTTTCTTATCTTTCTTGGTTGGGTCATTGACCTCAAGAAGACTACAGGAGCTTACTAGTCTTCTATAAGGCTCAGCCAGCTGAAAATAACAAACAAAATATCACTTATTAGCAACTCTTTTATTTTGTGAATCTCCTGCCCAAATGCTGGATATAAGTTTAGAATCATATTGCAGATATTTAGTATGAAAACCTATGCTTTATATTTCTCCTTTAATTATGAAGGAACTTAAAAATTCAGTAAACAAAAGTGGTTCAAAAATTCAAAGGTAATATTTAAATTCACCTTAAATCATAACCAGGATCTAATGTTCACTGAGAATATTAATTCATGATTTACTCATATAAAGGTAATATTTTAATTTAGCTTAAATCATAACCAGGATCTAACGTTAACTGAGAATATTAATTCATGATTTACTCGTATCATAAACATAGATGCACTAAGGTTGCAATCGTACCAAAGTGCAAAGTATACGTACAGGATGTATAGACATATTACGAGGAAATAGAAATGAAACCGAATACAATCCATAATTTATTATTTACAAGAAACCATTACAAATGAACCCTGAAAACAAAATTCATAAAAAACATTTCCTGGTATGATATCATGGGTAATAGAATATATTACACACACACTTTTATAATAACTACCAGTACTTGAAAATCATTCAATCCTATTGATTTCTTTATTTATACACATACAGGCAATGCTAGATAGTTACAAATTTAAACAAATTTTATAGACTAAATACACCAAGTACTCAATTTCTGCATTTTAAAGAGACTTGTATAACATATGGAGATGAAATGTGTTGGTGCTTTACAGTGTCTTTTGCTTTGATACACATTTCATAATTTTAACAACCAAATAACTTGGGAATAAAGCAAATAAGCTAACTTAATCCTCATTTATTGTTAAATTAAAAGAGGGAGCATGAAATTTAAAAAAAGATGACTTACAGGGAAGGGTTTTTCTCCCATGATGTTAGCTTCTAGTTTGCGTACAGCAGTCACATGATCCTCTCCTGGTTGGAAAGCTTTCTTCTTGATGCGTTCATAGATACCATTCAACATCTCAGGATCAAGGTCATGCTCATTGTCTATACCTGAAAATCATATTCACAAATAGGAAACGATGATAAATGATAAGTTTGTCTAATCTCATGTAAATCACTATGACAGAAAATTCCTTCATGCTTCCACGAAGAGCTTTAAAAATGTTGAAATTTTAAGGAATGAATTCAACAGGTTATTTACTTGCTACACCTGGATTGAGTGCGGCAAAGATAGATTAATGCCTTGCAAAATGGTTTATCGAGTGGACGGGAATTAAACCTTGTGATCCAAAGTCCATTAACAACTTTATATCAAACTTATCTTACCATTTGGTTCCTCTACCTTCGATCCTTTCAAATTCAATTTCTTTGCTTGTTTCTTCTTTTTACTTTTATCTTCTGCTTCACTATCTTTCTATATGTTCTTTTATCACTCTTCAGCCCCGTATCCTCTTCTCAGATTCCTTACCACTTAGATTCTTTATGAAGTCCGATTCTTTCATCTTTCTCTCTGCTTTGACGTTAGGATTATGAAGGTCTGTTGTAAGCATGATGATAGCAAATGATAAGATGAAGATGGTGTCCAGATTGTGGAAACTGTTTGCAAACTCAGCATTGCAGTAGCAGTACCTCTTGGAAAAAGCCTGTAATAAGGAGAATAAACAAATATTTTTCTTTTTTATTTAATTTGATTTGATTTTTATTTATTTGTCAAGTATAAACAATATTCACAAATTAGCTTGATGGAATGACCCATGAAAGCTGTAGAGCTTATTTACAATGGGGTCCCAAAATATGCATGTCACATTTCTTATAGGATTCCACACTTGCTTTTCCATGCGACACAACATTTTTTCTGGCAACAATTGCTCCAGGTTTTATTTTGTCTTAAGGTGTAGGGTCAGGGCTAGGGTAGGGTATAGTGTTAAGGCCAGGTTTGAAGTTGGTCATTCAATCATACAGAGTGGACTAATTGTTGATGAAGCGAATGGTAGGGAACTGAATACTGGATGTCCAGAGTACAAAGGACCCCTTTAAAAAAAATCAAAATAAATAAATCACAATTTGTGGGCCTGGAGCTGATATGTGAGGGGTCATGAGCACATGACCATAAATTGCCAACCAATCTGTAAGAAGCAATAGTCTTATTCTTTGTTGGTTTACCATATTTTTTGGTAGGGGCATACACATATTCTTTCAACATCCATTAAATCATACATTTCCTGTCTTCACAGCATTAATATTTTGCCTACATCCTGCTTGTAAGTAGGAATAACCTTTTTATTTCCTGAATAGTGTAATTACCCTATTAAACCACTCTATAATATTTATCTTTTGCTATAATCATAGGCCGGGTCTATACGATAAAGTGTCTCTGATGATTTCCTATAGTGTCTCCTAGGCATAGACTTGTAACCATTACACAGTGACAAAAACAATTTCATTGCTCCTTTGAACCTATCAAAGTTCCTGTGCTAGAATTCTTTAAAAGATAAAGGGTTATAAATGCAATGTATGAGGATAATTGATCAACATTACTTCGTACTCAATCCCCTTTTCCCAATCAATATAAGACAATCACAAGTTGAACAGAGCTTCAAAACAAAAGGGTTAAGACTAGACCAAGTGTGCTATCTCACTTCGCGGAGACGTCTCCGCGACAGAATATAAATTTTGTCCCTGCGACGGATAAATAGTATTAGAGACATCTCCAACACGTCTCCGTGACAATTTATGAAAAAATCCGTCTCCGAATTCAGGAGACGTCTCGGAGACGTCTCTAATACTGTTTATCCGTCGCGGAGACGTCTCCGCGAAGTGAGATAGCACCCTAACTGACATAAAACATTTCAATTGATATATAAAAGGATACATTGTCCATGTATCTATACAAATTTGAGTATACCTGTCCTAAAATGGCACTTTAATGTCAGTTCATGGACATCTCTACTACTTGTAATAATTGACAGAAATGAAGGGGCTTTCACAATTGCTCTTGCGATTGTTTGCGATCATTTGGTTACAATATATGTTGCACACAATCGCAACGGTTGTAAGCAGTTGCACCACCAATTGTGAAAGGGGCTTAATGGAAACTATTAAAAAGTTTATTTCTATCCACCTGATAAATTCCAGGCTTTCTCTTTATATGACTACGGTACCCCTATCCTTCTGAGTCTCCTTGTACTCGTCCTTTCAATGTTTACATGAAACACAGTGTCTCTTTCTGCTTCCTACATAAACAACCATTTTCCTGAATTACAGTACCAGTATTGTGATATTCTGACTAATGTTAAACACATAATTACTTTGCTAAGAGAATTTCAATTGAAAGAAGATAGCTGGATGATTTTTTGACATTGATTATAAATAAAAAATGTGAGAAAGTATGAGGATAAAATATGAAGGGCATATATTTGCAAAAGCCGTTTTCATGAGGTATACTTGAACTCTGTAGTACAACCTACCAGTATGCATTTTAAACTTACTGGCAGGGATGTGTTTCAAACAAGTAATAACTCAAGTACCATGTGCTGTGTGTTGCAGAAAGCATTTTCAGCAGATATGAAACATGAATGAATAATAATGTGACCTTGTGTGTTGGCACTGATCTTCTATTGATGAAAGAACCTTCATAAATAATAATCTCATTCATGGAAATATGGACTTCAAATGGGAAATAATAATTTTTTATGCACATAAAAGTTTAGTACTGTGAATAGTGCATGTGTAACATACAGAACAGAGAGTAAGATATAAAATGTTGATAGAATTTGACTTATTTCAGAAGCCCATGTATCATATTCCTAAGACCTAGTATTAGACATTTTTTTAATATTGAAGCAATGTAATTGATATTTTATACAAAAGCCCAAATACTAAAAGAAATAGAAAATAATTTCTAAAAATATAGCTTTTGTATTTCTTGTTCTACATAAGAAAAAAGCTTTGGAATCTATCCCCTTCATTTTTTTTAAATACAATAACAAAGAAGAAGAAGAAAAAGAGGAAGAAGAAGAAAAAAACCTAATGATTACTACACCATTCAAACATAAGGAAAAACGATCAATTGATTTCCTAGTGGTGAACCGCTATGACGTACATTTCTTGGGTTCTTTCCTGCCGAAAAATTCAGGTAAAATACCCACCTCTCTTTAGCATGAAACTGTGTTTTCTATATTTACTTGAGTGATGATATAGGGAGATGAAACTAGTATATTTGTGGTTATAAAACTAGTATATTTGTGGTTTTAAAACTAATTTAAACCCCCCCCCCCCCAAATCTGCCTCCAAGATCACAGTGAATGGAAATATTATGCATTGTTTGTAGATGGGATTTTGTACAAATTTATATATTGTTTTAGATCATTATACAAAGCTAGAAACATTCATCTTTAATATATTATTTTGGAAATTTGAAGGATGATGCTAACTAAACAACCCTTTTCCTACCCCCCCCCTTTCTACTGATTTTAGTGTGTTTTATAATAACCAGATAGATGGGTAACATAAGGATATAAAATATAATAGATTATAATTTCTCTTTATGTGTAGTTTATGACTTTGTATGGAATTGAGCTATGACAAGATAACATATCTAGAGCAGGATTGACACCCTAGATTAAACCTGCATCTTTTCAGCTTTATTCCTTGTCGGGTGTCACACCCCAGCTTTGCCTGCTTTAATCTACAGAGTGTAAAGCTTTATCCACAATGTGTGAAGTGCTTGTGAGTCTGCTATGCATGCACAAAGGGTGCACAAATCCTGCAATAAGCTTATAGAAGCCAGGCTTGATATTAATTAAGAATTCTTGCCTAAAGATATCAAAAATAAAAGCAATCATACCCATTTTATGCACTAAACACTATAAATTCTGTCTGATACTTGGAAGTCCATCTCAGTTAGTTCTTATTAAAAGCTGAGAGTTGACTGGAAAGCCACTTTAATAACACAAGTTGATAAGCTCCATCAAAGTATTCAGTCTGCAAAAGTGTTTATTTAAAGTTCTGAATTAATGTACGTGTTCAGAAATACATTGTTTTTAAGACTTTAAAGTGAGAGCGAACTAAGCAAACCTCCCATTGACTGTGTGTTATAAATAGCTAGTCTTGTAATATACCTGTTGAGATAATTATTAATAATGAAGTGTATAAATTAGCCTATGATTTTATTTGTATCAGGAAACTAAAATATTTTGAGGTGAAAAGTACTTGTTTTGCTTCTTAGTAAAATAATTATTGCAGTATGAATGTATTGAGTAGTGAATTAGTGTGTTATCACTTAAATGGATCTATATTTCAAGAATACACTGCTCAGAACGTTGCATTATGGGTTTGGAATCAGGGCAGAAATGAGCAGTTGAGGACTTGAGGTGATGTTATGCAAGGCTGCTAGTTCGTACTGACTTTAAGATTTGTTCCCAAGCTTGATTAGTGGATTTTCATTGAATGAAAATATCTTGAAATATGTAAATGAATTTACTGGTGTACTCTGAAATCAATCTTTAATGAAACTGAGGAAAAAACACTCATTCTTGCTGGCTCCAAGGCTCGATCAGGTTCATGGTGAAGTCATAGAAGAACCCTGATAAATATTATGCCTACTCGTTGCTTTGAGGTGTTTCTTCAAAGGAATCTTCAAGCCAAGGCCGAGGCCTCTTACAGGATAAATGGATCATGTCAATTTACTATGTTCTCCTATCACTTCCTATATCCATGGCCTTATAAAACCTATTTGATGATTGATGACTCCCCTTTCTGCTTAGATTATTTCATATTCTGTATTTCCACAATTTTAAACTATCTATCACTTGGGGAAATAAAAATAATTCGAACATTGCCCTGTCTCTTTCAGGCATTTCTTTTATCTTTCTTGGCTGTATCAGCTCTATGCCTGACATAGCATACTTGAGGGTTGAATCCTTTCACTTACCTCCATTAATCTTTCAATTTTCTGTGCCTCTCCAGGAAGCAAGAAAGACATTTGGAATTTCCTCAGCGCCTCATCGATGGTTAACCCCTTGAATTCCATAGCTTCCACAAAACATCTGAAAGAGATAAAAACATGACATCAAACATTATAATTGTCTAATAGATTTCAGAAATTAAAGGTAGAAAGGGGATTAAAGTTTGAATGGGGACTAAATGGATGATGTATGAATTAAAGTGACATAACATTATTAAAGTAGTAACAAGATTGAGTTTGAATACACCCCCTTCGAAACGCAAACTACATTGCACTACCTTCATGTAATCACTGCTACATGTAGTTCATTTGAAATGAAATATTTGAAAAATAATTAAACATAATTAATCACTGATTACAATCCACAATTGCACTGATTCAACTGTGTACAGAATTATACAGATTATATATTATGGAACAGAAAACAGATTGACATCCTTGACATTTTGCCAAGAAAATAAAAAAATTGAAGTACTGCAACAATGTCTAGCACAAAAGAACAAAAACAGATCGATACATGATTCCCTAAACTCTACTTGGTGTGAGGTCAAGCACTGAAAGTGGTCGTGAATAAGCCCAGCATTTACAACAATCATCCAGAAACGGACGTCAGTACAGGTAGAAAATCAATTCAACACCTTACAGACCCATATATTGAAAAGTGTGTTAGTAAATCTGAGACAGTAAAAAAAGTAGCAGATGGTTTTGATGGGAAAGTTTTTACTCTATTCATGTCAGACAGTTTCACCACTGAGTACACTATATCCAACCCTATGGGAATGGCAACACTTGGTATTTTCGAGTTGCATAATTTATTGATCCGTTTAATAAAGTGTGAAAACAATAGCTTGGAGAAAATAAAAACAAAAATCTCTAAGACAAATTCATGAAAGTAATTTAGTGTACAATTATCACCAACAATGTGACCATTTCCTCCTTTTTAGTACACCTACCACAACCACTATATCAACCAAACTGACTAATCAATACCATTTTAAAGACAATAACAAACCCTAAATACATTATACTGAACATTTTGTCACTGTGCTTCATGGGGTGCTAACAATGTAGAGGAAATAAGTCTATAGTATAATGGACAGGATACAGATTAATTAGTGGTTTGTTAATTCTCTATTAGCTTTGATAAACCCAGATATAGAGCAGGATGTACATGTAGATTGCATGCTTCTAGCACAAGTCAATTTATGTCCTGATAATCATCTAAATAAACAGATGTTTTCCTTTATATATCTCTTAACATTTGCCCACTGTAACTTTTGCCCTAGATATGATTTTTGATAAACCTGTGCCCTGTATCATAAAGAGTAATCATCAATTGCAAACTGATAGCTAGCGAATCAGGATGCTTGTTGCATGCACTTTTATTCTGATCCACATGAAAAGGGTAGATTCAAATTAACAACAACCAAAAAAAGTTACAGGGCACAGATGTAACAATGCCTTCTTAATTTATTAAAACAGTCCCTAGCCATTTAAAAAATAGGTTTCAAGCAGTGTAAAAAGTAATGACAATACTTAGAAAATGCCTTTTTTATTGAATACAAAAGCATGCGCAAGCATTTTATATTTAGGACAGGTGTAATAAAAATATTATTTATTCACTCAATAGAAAAATTTGATCTGTAACTTTGATGTGCAATTTCTGTAAGTTCCTCCTACATCTGGGAATCTATAAAAACTGATTGGGGATGAAAATGAAAGTATGAAAGACCTAATGAGCCTCTTTATTTAATGTACATGTATATAGAGTTTCTTTTGTCTTTATGTTGATAACAAAAGCAATAATCAAAAGTGCTGATACAAGTTTGAAGTTATTCAATATGACACAGGATGTTTGATCCAGAACAAACTAGGTTTGGCTTGTCAATACATGAAATATAAGCTGATTAAACATGTTATTGTATTCATTGTCTGTTTCAAAACTGAAATATAAGCATGATATGACATGCGATTCCAAATGATTTTTCTCTTACATTTTTACAAACTAAATGGTTTATGCTACAGTCACACAAACAAAACATGTTACGCTTTTCCTGTTTTATCCTCATTTCATCTTAAATTCTATCATTTCTTATGTATTTCTCTGTTTTATTGGATGAACAAAATTATCACTATTTCCATTGCTGACTGTGACGGGAAGGCAACCGTGGGGATCTGCAGAAAAAAAAAAACTTTTGGACTCATCGTAAGTGTCTGTGTGACTAGCATCAAATGCAAGATTAGACAGGAAAGTTAAAAAGTGGTGGAGAAATGAAAGACCTGCTAGTCTTGCAATGAGTCATGAACATGTAAAATCTTGTATTTATTTGGAGTAGGAAGTCCCTTCACTTCCTAAGAGTAACTGATCTATATTATACTTCAGGACCTCATGTTTTTATCGGGCATCGATTGATGTCAAGTTTGGAGGAAAAAGAAGAGGAACTCCAACAAGGACAGCAAATCTTTTCTCACAATTGGTTTCCTACTATACTAGGTGTACTAGTGTGGTCAAACTTATAATCTTGCTTTGAATCTCTTAATTTCAGATCAAGAAATGCTCTATTTTGAATGAGGTCCTACAGGGAGCCAGAAATATGCGAAACCCATTACATTTCTGCATTATGTCATTATAATATATGACAATAAAGTTGAAGAAAAGTCATAATAATAAAAAGTATACAAATCAGAAAGGTAATAATGCCCCTATTTTGCCCTACCACTCACTAACAGTAGTACAGAGCTTGTGAAATAATTATTAGACTAAATCATATTAAGTTCCCATATGATTTGGTCTAATAGTCACTCCCCAAGCTGTAAATGGAGCAAAATAATCACAAAAATGTAGGGGCCTAATGGAATATATGCTGTATGAATGCATAGAATGAGATTTGTATGCTCCATGTATTGTGTCATTGTTTCTGATTTCTTATCGTAACTTTAAGATGGAAATTTACTTGACGAGCAATCACATTTGATTGGCCTATTTGGAATTCTCTTGGTAAGGGTGGTATCTCACTTCACGGAGACGTCTCCGCGACGGAAAAACAGTATTAGAGACGTCTCTGCGACAATTTAAAAAAACTGTCACAAAGCAATTTCAGAGAACCGTCTCAAAGTGGTTTCCGCGACTCATGAAACGTCTCGGAGATGTCTCCACGACGTCTCCGAAATCCGTCTCAAAGTTGTTTCAAAGTAGTTTCCACGAAGTGAGATACCACCCTATATGATGGTTTGCCCAGCTATCACTAATAGTCTGTGGATACATGAAGTGGCTATTGTTCAAAAAAGCATATACGACAGTCCCAAAATTGAGAAGATAAAGAACATGAAAGAGAAGAGAAGATGGTAAGCAGAGGAAGAGATTGAATTCCTATCTGATCTTTCTTTTTGTGGTATATTTCCACCAGATTCAGGTCAGGGTTATCCTCTGAACCTGGGTATATCCCATCATGCCTTGTGAAAAGGAGACAAGAGATTCTGATTCCCCAGTAATGCCTGAAAAGGATCAAATTCGCTGAAAATGAATCTATGCGGTTTATACCACCCAACTCTAGCTTCCTGCTCAGGACTATGACTTGGCGCCATTTTGTTTTGATTGATAACTTCAACCCTACTTGTAGCCTTACTTTCATGGCAAAAATGTTTCCGTCATAAATATAATTTGCATAATTTGAAACCAAATTCTTAGTCATTAGAGAAAATGAAAGCAGAAAATGTATAGAGACACAATGATGAGTATATAAGTTTTGGTTTTGATGTCTTTCACTAAAAAAAAAATTGTTATTGAACTACATGAGTTAACCCGTTGCCTACAGGAATTGGGTGAAGCACATACAAAGCATTTAGTAAAGAAATAATTCAGCAGTCATTAGGTTTCAAACTCTTTGGCTTTCTGGGGACACATAAATGGTGAATTGCCAATTGGTCTAAAAATAATTGAAATGTTTTATGCCTGTTTGGTCCCTTCCCACATGGTCTAATTCCTTTTTGTCTTCCAATATTACTTTATCTACTAACCCTGTGATCTCATTGTCGCTTAGCCCATTTACAATTTTTGTCTCATATTTACTTGGGCTATACCCATTTTGCATCCACTTGGTCCAACACCACTCAGTCTATATGTTAGTTAATAGGTGCAAGGTAATGACCAGTTTTCCTTGCATAAAATGTGAAAAAGTTGACAAAGAGGCAATTAGACCAGATGTCTGTACATTAGACCTGGTGAGTATTAGACCAAGTTAAAATTAGAACAAATAGAATTATGTGATTGTGGTAGTAGGCAATCAGAGAATTAGACCATCTGATAGTAGACCAAGTGGATAAAAATTAAATGGTAGACTTACTCCAGGACCAACTGATTGAAGTCCTTCTGTAGGTTGCCAAGGTATTCACCGATCTTCTGCTTACTGAAACCCGTTCTCTTGAGTAGAAACTTGGCCACTTCATGAGGGGAGTTCTCTATAAATCGGTTCTCAATTAAGAACTTGATTCCTTTCTCAGGTTTCCTGTTGGAGAGGAACATAAAAATATTTATTGCAGGAAGGAATTTTTAAAGAAACCTTAACAAGACAGAATATGTAACTTTATTGGTGATACAATGTGAGGAGTCCTAAAAAGGACTGTTCAGTAGCTGACTTTCTTGTAGTAGATACAGATTTCTGCCTACAGAGATGTGCCTACTACGAATCAGCAAGCTTTTAGCCTGTTGGGGATGAGCTGATTTGGCTATTCAGCCCGAATGTATTCGGCTCAGTCCTCGATGGGTTAAGGATCATCATACAATGTATATGAATGGTTATAGTTTTAAAACAATGTCAAAAACCTATTTTTCTTGACAGATTTAAAGTATAACAGTCTACATGCTTATATTTCAAGTTGCCAAGTGAGCATTTCAAGTAATGGAATCCACTTGGCCTTTCAATCTTTTTATCTTTTTATTTTTCAATGTTACGATTGTTGAACATCTATTTGAATATGTGACTTGAGGAACTGAAAAAAAAAAAAAAAACAGGGCAAAATATCTAGAGGAAGAAGGATAATGTAACTATAGATAGACTAGTTGCTTGACATCCTTCCTAATTTCTCATGTCATTTAAAAACAATAGAGATTTGGTTCCAAACATTGAGATTCATTCTTTATTTACAAAAAAAAAGAAGTTATTTCTGTTTTTTTTTAAGTCCCTAAACATGCATGCTACCAGGAAAAGAGCAGAAGTAAAACATATACATTCAATTACAAAAGTACACATTCCACTTTCTAAATGGGATTTTAAGAGAGGGGTAAAACACAAACAATACTTGCATAGTATTTTTTAAAATATGTAAAACAGTGGAATATATAAACCACATACAAGATCCTGCTTTCATATATTCATATATGTACATGTATGTACACACAGTGGCAGTTCTTGTACTTAATTGAATAAAAAAAAGAATTGAAATTTTGCATGCAAAAATCCCCCATATTGTAGGGGTGAAATCGAGTTTTGATTTATGGGTGTGTAATTACCCCAAAACAACAAATAAACAACAAAAAACAACATTACACTAGGAAACTAGCAAAATCCTGTGGTAAATTCTTCCACTTATTAACATACTTCACTTTGCTTTGTTGTGGGACCAGTTACCAGGACAATAATATTTCATATCATATCAAACAGATCTATTAATGCCGATTTATCAGAATTGATTGCGGTTATATGCATTCATATGCTTTGTCATGCATACAACCTTGCAATGCCCTTGCAGTGGGTATTGTGTAGTCCCCTTGCCAAATCATCAATTATACACAACTAAACAAACTTTTTTTCCAATGAGGTTTAGTGAAAAATTTGCATTACATTCACAACAAATCGGTTTTCAGTGCTCAGTAATATTTAGTGACTTTAAATAGTTTACCAGTCAAGAAAGAACATATGATTTATCAATACATGCATGTTCACCCTGTTCCATATTATGATATCCTATTCAATAGACAATGTATGTTTAACAAAAACTATATCATTGACATGTACACTACATGTATATTGTACAATCAAGAATAATAGACTGCATTGATAAACAGTGCTTCAATGTGTTAATTATTGATGGAAAATGAGAGAGAAATGATCGGAATGTAGCCAGTTTACCCTTGAGGAATGTTTGATCTTAATTAAAGTCAGCATTCTACTTCAATCAGATAAAGCTCCTATCATAGTTTATAATAAACAGGACTCCACCCTGTAAATCATACACTCATCTGCCTAATCTAAAACCTCCATCAATTTAGATAATTTATGAATCAAACAGTTTTGTGAAGTCAAATCATTTCAAAAGGCTTAATTTGCTACAAAAAGGATGAGTATAAGCTCTGTGACAACAAGAAAATACAGATGTGGAAACGAATATAAAATTGAAACCCTTACAACTCTTCTGTTTGAACATGAATACTTTTCCTTTTCCGTGTTATCCAGCAGACTATAAATACCCACTCACTGCAAAACACCTTTAATAATTTTAAAATTGCATCACCCATTTGTAAAACTCTTTCAGGAAGTCAGTGAATATGACATCATAATATTGAACTTGTCGTGATATTAACTGGAAATGAAGACACGCCATGTTTTGATGACGTAGAGCTGTATTGGTTTGGGTATATCCCAGCATGGCATGATGGGTAGGGGGTACCGGGGTGTGACGTCAAAAGTGCTTCCTGGACTATGATCTGATTTCACTAAATAGTTTTCAATTTGACCTTAATTTGGGGTCCTGGAAACAAACCAGTAACAGTGTTTGGTCTGTTCCTGTTTGCAGATGAAAACATGAAAAGCCCTGAAACTCTATTTTGTTAATTCAATCATAACAAGAATATAAGATGGCTAAAAATATTAAGATACAATGGAACTACACCACTACTGTGTCTTTAAAAGGTGAAAATTCAAAGTGATATTGTTATTTTATGGTCTTTATAATATATTCAATATTACATACTTGTAGAATAATCATTGAATTATTCTCATTCATGTCTCAACTAGTGTAACAGCGATTAAAGACATATCCTCAAAAACATAATTCAGAATTTTATTTGGTTGAGTTCAACGTAAAATAATAGTTAATTTTAGAAAATTACAATCAACATAGATTTATCTATGAGAATGAAACCTCGGGGGCATTTCATCAAAGAACTTGTCGGACGTTTAATCCGACAAATTTGATCTCAGCCAATCAGGGGGGCGTTTCATCAAAGGACTTGTCGGACATTTTATCCGACAAACTGTTAAAAGCTACTGAAATGCTTGCATCTGATTGGCTGAGAGCAAATTTGTCGGATAAAATGTCCGACAAGTCCTTTCATGCAAGCATTTCAGTAGCTTATAACAGTTTGTCGGATAAAAGGTCCGACAAGTCCTTTCATTGGCAGTAAGATTATATTTAGATCAATAAATTAGTGCAGATGGAGTAATATGTCTATTCTATATTCATAATTTTGCAAAATAATATACAGAAATACATTTGGCCCATAAAGAAGTAGAAAAATATGTCATCATTCACCCTCATAAATAGTAAATGAAACCAATTTACAGAGTGAATTTCAGGAAAGTAAGAATACAAAGTTGTATGATGTCACTAAGGAAAGTACAAGTGAAACCATAATTAATTTAAAATCTGCAAAGATAATCAACAATTTTTCATTCTCTTTTCTTATACCCCATTACAACAGAAAATGGATGCAGTAGTCACTTGCCAGTCATTGGTTTGATTTAGAGTTGAAATACATTTCCCTATGTTTCCCTTTTATACTTTTTAAAGTAGATATAGACAAATGTAGATCAAAATATAATTTTCAACCTCTCATTTTTAAATTTTTTTTTAAAACAGAACTTTTCACACAGTAAGACAAAATATTATACAGTTGGATTGAAGATTTTTTTGCTTTCCAATAGAGATACAATATATATGCATGATTGTAAATGATTGAGGAATATAAAAGTGATTTGAATACTTACTTATTGAATAGATTAATTCCAACTCTGTATCTTCTCCTCCTTGACGGTGTCATTGGAATAGATAATGATGGAACCAAAGGCCTCTTTTCACATAATTCCTCTATTTCTCCTGGTAAAGTGTCATTGCTCTCTGATATACTAGAGTCATCAGGGAAGGTGTATTTAGAAGATCCACTACTTTCACTACTCATACTATCCCCAGTGTCTGATCTTGTCATTCTTACAGGCGTAGCTGATCCATTCATGAGTGTACCATTCCGTGTTCCTATGCGTGTATCCTGATTCTTACGCTTCCATACGGGTGAGTTCATTTGTCCGGTGCTATTGGCTTTGGCCATCCGTCTCTTAGCTGTGATTGCCACATTTTGGTTCTTGCCTACTGATCCCGAGTGAGACCGAGATCTTAAGTCGCCTTCCGTATCTGATCCCTCAGAATCCGTCGACGAGTGGACAAAAGCCATGAGGGAGCCCTCCGGCGTCGCCACAACAACAGATGGTACATCCGAAGAGCTGCCTTGTTCAATGCTGATGACCTCAAAGCTCTCGCCACTGATTGTTGATGTGGTTGATATACTGTCATCGGCTCGTATGCTGGTCATACGCCGACCGCCGGGTATGTATTCCATGTTTACATCGCCCTCAGTGCCAGTGCTACCACTACTGCTCACAGACTCTCTCTTCTTATCAGTACTACCTTCCTGCCTCATGTTATTTGATGTGTGGCTGGCTCGCAGTGAGTTGGTTTCTATTGACTGATCAGACCCGCTATTACCTACAGGCTTCCTGTCTCCTACTTCCTGTTTCACAACATTTGAATCTATCCTTGTTGTATGGCGGGAATAAGTGCTATCTTGACTAGCTTCCACATGTTTGCTTGTTTGACTTCTCTCAGCTGCCTGATCTAGGGACCTCCTAAGCTCCTGATGAACTCCCATGGGTAGGACCTGTACCCTCGGACTCTCTTTCTTGGTGATCTTGCGATCTATTATAGGAGACATGACATCATTACCTACAGAAACAGTTCTGATTGGTCTGCTGAGTGTTGGGCTCTGGCTGCCATTGCCATGAGACCCATCTTTGATTCCTGTGAGTACAAATCCACAATGGGTACTAGAAGGCATCTCGCTCGCCCTTACTACCACTGGACTGGGAACACGGACACCGCCCACTGGACTATTACTTTGCACAACAGGGGGGCTACCTGACACATCTGGTATGCACACTTTCTTTGCAACCTGTTTTTCACTAGTAGTAATGATCTTTGTGATCGCTCTACCACCGCTAGGAGGTGAACTTCCTGGTGAGCTGGGGGAAGGGGGTGAGGATGAGCCCCCCTTGCCAGGAGAAGTCTTCCATACCTCCTGGGACTGCACCCTAACGAAATCCCTCTGGGTGATTACTGTCTTTTCAGATCTGGGTGACTGGCTCCGATCATGGAGTTCTGTTGAAGAATTGTGTCTCGTCATTGTCAAAGTGACAACAACTTTTTTGCCACTGCCCTCTTTGCCCTCCTCTACATCACCACTATTACTTTTGTCCTTAGGGGTGATAACTCCTTTAGGAAAGACATTATTGCTGTTGTTCCGATGTTGTTCTGTTGGTGTAGGTCGCACAACAGGCGATATACTACTTTCATTCACCCCTTGTTTTGCTTGGTGTGCCTCTAGCTCCCTCTTGATAGTGGCAAGGTCATCTGCCCCTTCTTCAATGAAGGATTGTTCTAATTTCCTCATAGCTCCTCGCGTGTCTCTGATTGCAGGAGATGTATCTGCATCTTCAATCACCATCACCCTGGCACGATTGCTGTGTTTGGAGTGTCTTGCTGAGTAGTTCTTTAGATAACTTGAGATGCGAGAATCGGAACGTGTTCTTCGTAGTCGCTGGAATTCTTTCTGAAGTTCATGCTTGCGATACGCTTGCTGGATTACAAGAGCAGCTTTTTGAGCCTTGGCGCGACCACCATAACGCTTCTCTAGCATCTCCACCTGTAGCAAAACAACCAAAGAACAAAACCATGTTTCAGACAGGTATAATTTTATCCCATCCTTAGTAAATGTTCGTTTTCTTGTTATAGAAATATCTAATAATGTAAGATTCATGCAATGGAAAAATCACGTTACAGTATTCTAAATGAGAATGATCCACATCGACTTTACCTGTGTAGAAAGAGAACAAATCCTCACCTACCTACCTCAGAGGTAAATCAGACAATGCCTGCTATATCACTCCACCCATCTTTTCACTAAATAGTCAATTATTGGTTCAAATCCTATAGTTATGGGTCCACAAATTAACATCCTGTTCACCCGATCCTACGCCCAACACATGTTCTCTTCATTGATGGATATCCAACACTGTCACACAAAATCTAAAAGTTGTTTACCCACACCTGTCATTAGCCTCAATATATTCTCCTCTCATTAGCATTGACACATGCTGCCCTTCCCTATTTTCTCATAGTGGACTAGGCCATGCGAATCTAAGCGTGCTGCTATGTGACAAGGGCATGATTATGCTTTTCAGGCATAACAGATGTATGTGACACTGTCTAATGAAACATTTCACACATAAGGGTGCCAGTATTGTTGATGCTCATGTCTTAATTTATAAGCATAGGCATACATTGCAGCTGAACTTTGAGCATTACATAACGTATAGAATTATGTCTGAATAAGCTGTTCAAATAGGAGTAGACTTCTATACAAACAAATTATATAACATCAGGTTTTGAAGCAGATGAGGCTTTAGTCTGGGATTTGGTACCAAATTATCAATATTGATATCATTCATAAGCCTTTTTCAGTAATTCAATAATTGTTTGTTGCAATGAATGTAGGCTCACCTGTTTTTGTTGTAGGTCAGGGGAGAGCTCATACGAGCTTCCTAGAACTCTAGATTGTTTGATGAGTCGTTCCTCTTCTCTGCGTTGCTTGATAGACTTCTCTCTCCTCAATGATGCCCTGTTCCTAGGACTAGGTGAGAGATCCCACCTAATCTTAGTTGGTTTCTCCTGTGAGGTTCCTGCTAGGTGAGTAGTAGGAGAGTCAACAGCGATGGAAACGGCCCGACTGACTCTGGAGTGAGGCGTAGACTGTCTTAGAATGGCCTGCTCAGGAATGGTTATACTCGCTTGCGTTGGAAACACTCTTGCTGGTGAGCCATGAGGTTGAGGAGATTCGGTAGAGGTTGATGGTGTGTGGGAATTCTCAGTTTGGATTGCAATTGTCCGCGTTTCTGGCTTTGGTTTTCTCTTTGGGATTGGACGGGGGCTTCCTCTGACAGAGACCTCGGGAGTTGGAGAGGTGTGTAGCGAGTCTTGTCGAGGTGGAGGTGTTCTCCGAGGGGTTTTAGGGGTGGTGTTTGGTTTGGGAGGGGGACTTGGTTTGGTTCCACGAGGAGTTGTTGGTGTCTGGGGTGTAGGTGTTGTACTTGTTGGCTGGGTAGCCTTAGAAGAGGGAGTAGACTCAGCAGACTGTGCTTTTGGTGTGTTTGAGTTGGAGTCTTTTAGCACGTCACCTGGATCTGCTGCCAGTTGTGGATCACTGCACAGGAGACAAAAAATCAAGGAAAGCAAAATAAGTAACGGTTACATGTATATCCGTCCTGTCAAACACATGCGATTCAGGGTTTAGCCACAAATGTAATTAAGACACTAACCAGACATGGGATTTAAAAGAAAATTAGTCAGTACAAGAATCCATAAATAACATGGAAGAAATTTGCAATCTTATTACCAGGGCAACTAATATGTAAATTATTTTAAACTGACGTACATAAGGAACCTCTCATTGACTAAGATAGATTAAATCAGACATTATCAGAATATGTCAACACCAATCTCAAATATTACTTTTTGTATTGCCTCAGCAATTAATGACTGCTTCAAGAACAATCTAACTAACAACAAATATAATATTCTCTGTGACTTCGGAGAGATTTTTTTAATCATATGGGAATATGTAAGTTTTTCTGGTTAAATAACAAAACTGTCATATCCTGAGAAACATTAAAAATATTGAGAATCAGAGGAAATCAGAGCATCCACAACTCACTTCAACTACTACGTATTCTATTTGCAAATACTTTTGTGTGCTTTTTCTCTCCCTCTCTCTTTTCACTCAAACATTAAATAATTTGAGAAATGTTTGAAGATATACTCACATGTACTGAAAACCAACAAAAAATTGTAAAATTATGATTGTGATTTCAAAAGTAAGCCATATGCGAGTGATAATAGTTTTCCCCCGACGACTGTGAGGATCCAAATGAACTTGTTTCACTAATTAGCAAAATCAAGACAATATTTCAAACCTCACATGTGAAACTATTTACAGATGTTTGCATTTTGCTTCAGTTCCTATCACACATTCCCACACACATACCATCAATTGTACCGGTATTTGTTTTTGAAACAATATTTCTTCCTCACCATGCGTCACAGTCCAATGCCTACACACACACACACACACACACAAAACACACACTTGGCTCAACATGTGTATAGGGAAGTATATTAGTGACGTAGATCTCTGATGTATGTACACGAGGTGGCGTAGAATAAAGGATCTATAAATGGCAACGCCTCCTGGTTTCGGTGTCATTGATTAATTGGGATATTGTGGTGTCATTGGTGATATATTTGATTAAAAAATGTATGAGCTACAACCAAACTGTAGCGTTAATATCATCTGTGAAAAGTATAAAATATATAATGTGAATATATTTCATTCTCTCTCATATTATCAGATGTGTGTAAATTATAGCACTCTTGTTTACAAACGTGATGTTGAAATTTTTCAATGGTATGCAAAATATGCAGCTATAATAATAGGACAGGACCAGAACCATTTTGGTCAAACAAAGGCTGTTTCAGTGTTTGCAAAACACTAAAATAGCTGATGTGTTGACAAAAATTCTAGGCTAATAGACCACAGAACTACAAAACACATATCTTTGGATGTGTACTTTATTTTGTTTTCATTGTTGTATTTTAATTTGGGGTTTAAAAATGATGAAAACATGACACCACAGATTTATAGAAATAGTTGATTGATTGCAACTCTCCATATGTGCCCATCGTGGGTCCTCAGGTATTTATTTTGTGGTGAAATATTAAAAAGGCAACACGTCAATAAAAGATCATTGTCTGAATTTGAAAAATAGGATTTAGAAATGTATATCAGCAGTGATTTATAAAATATTACATCATACAATCCTAGAAAGTTTCCTTTTCCCCATCAAAATCACTGTATTAGGGGTGGGGATTTGATCTTTCAAAAATCCAAGAAGTCTAAAAATGCTTGAATTTGCCAGGATTGCAAAGAGTACAGCACTCAAAATCATGGTGTCAGGATCGAGTGGGATCTATTTTTAGAAAAAAAACTGAGAGAAATCTTTAAAATGTAAGGAAAACACAAGATATCTCAGGATTGCAAAAAGCACAACATCACCCAAATTATGGTGTCAGAAGTGGGATCTAAAAATAATTCTTGATCATTCACACCTGAGGATATCAGGCTACATATAGATCAAGGATATACTGCTCAGGTGACCTACTGATTATCCTCTATAAGCCAGACTAGCAGGAGCTACACTCCCTTGATCTGATACTCAACAAGTGTTGACAACTCCACACCTCTGTGAAAAAAAAATCACTTCTCAAGTACTTCCAAACATTATGTTGCTATCAAGAAAATTAAAAAAAGAGGGGCAGCATTGAGACTTAAAACTACATGCACTGCCCGAATCAATCATACTTTTATTTGAAATAACAATGGAAATTAATACGTTATCACATTTAGATTGATATTAAAAAATAATTAACAGACAACATATTCCGGTTCAGAATTTTCAAACATTTTCTACAAGAATATATATATATATATATATGTAATATATTCCCAAGTAAAGGATCTACTAGTACATTATGAACCACTCAAGGGAATATAGTCATCATACCCCTATGACTATTATTCATTTTCCTGTTAAACTGTATTTGTAGAATGGTGTTTGTTTGAGGTTCATCAAGGGTTTATCACCTCCTCAGGGATACCTTCTACAGATGTATAGACTTCGACTAAAAATAAGTTTCAAATATATTTATTGAGTTCAAACAAAACAAACTTATTTTCTTTATTGCAATTTTGATTATTTGGTAAAAAACTATCATGTTCACAGTTCTAACAAGCCATTTTCTTGTAAAAATAGCTTTTCTATATCTTAAGATTAGAAAGGGAAAAACAGGCATGGGAAAGGGGGGGGGGGGGGCTGGCAGGGGGTGGCAGGGGTGGGTGAGCTGCTGCAACCAGGTGTACTCGAGGATTTGCCCTGTATGCCACGGCACACTGTAAGGTATAGATGACAGAAGCACAATTATTCACTTCCCCTTGATCATTGGGTTTGCTACCTGAGCTCTTGGAACCCTTTCCTGTGTATTGTAGAGCAAACCTTATGTCTTTATACCTCTTACATCCTGTCTTTATTTATTGCCCTGATGATTTAGAGCAAGAAAGGACCAAAGAGGACATGGTTTGTTCAGTCATCCCAATCCCTAAAGCTCATGGTGAGAGAGTTTTTTAGAGTTGGATTTTAGAACAGTCAATTATCCTCATCTATAGGTTAATACACCCTATTCCTGGACTTACAAATAACCTGTTGACATACAGTGTGTTGGTGATTGATTATCATTTACAATAGACCTCCTTTTGTCATAAATGCACCGTGTTTGTTTTGCAAAAATATTAGAATCCTCCCCCTAGTGAAAAAATGCACTCATGCAATTATTTTGACCATAATACTTACAATAAACTTATAGAAACTGATTTTAGTAATATTCATTCTGGGTATGCGGAAAACAAATTGATCTATGATACCAAACTCTGCTTCGTAGGTCTGACGTTGTATAATTGTTTACACAGTCAACACCCATTAGAATGAGTACAGAAACAAGGTTTCATTACACGAAGGTTACTATTTTTCTTGGTCCTGAGCACTAAATGTTATGACAGTTAACTGCATTGTGATGATTTCCTTTGTCCAAAAAATAAAAATAAAATATATATATATATATATATATATATAAAAATAACAAAAGTTTTTGTTCTTATCAGGCCCCATATGTTCATCAACATTATTCAGTCTTTGTTTTCTACTCATTCTTTAAGACTGGAACTACTTCCTTTAGAATGATTATATTATCTTAAACACCTTCCACACAGCTGGACCCTGGATCAGTAATGAGCTAATTGTTTTTAATTGCAGAATAACTCTTGGTCTACCAACATGAATTAAAAGAGGAAATTCACTTGTCTAGTCAATGAACAGTCTTACTGTGCTTTTGACATGAACTAGACTCTATGGAGTACAGACAACACTTGGCGTCTCAAAGAGTCTGCATGTAATTAGCAGAAAACGAAGAGATAACCAGAGCAGCTCAGTGGACAGAATAATTTAATTGAGAAAATATGCTCATATTACAAGCATGATGAGCTAAATTGATTTTCCAGGGTGGAAAAGCATGGGTCATTATGTCCTGATTATCGGTACTGCTGAAAATATGAACTTACTAACTCTTAGAGGATTACATGTATCTTTTCATGTTTTAAAATTCAAATTGGTCTCTCAGAGTTCTTTTTAGGCATTTGGCAATTGCATGGAGACAATTTAAGGGAAATATAGAGTTGACTAATTTTACAAGTGTTTGAGAGTTCTATACTCTAAACATTTGCAGTCATCGAATTATGAACATAACCCACCATTCTATTCACATTTGAATTAATTGATTTGATAGATCAGAATAATATATTAAACTTCCACATGAATGCTTCATTGTCTGAAGATACTTCGCCGAAACTATGGAAATTCAATAAATGATTAATTGAACGCTTGACTGCCACTCTAAAAAATAGTATGGAATCAATTTCTAAAACAATTATCGCATAAAGAATGTATCATGCAACATATCAATGTCATTTAAAGAGATTTTGTAAAAATCCATTTAACCCGATACCCTACAATGTAAAGTATTATAGGATTAGTATGTCTGGAGTCAACCTAATTCCATGCAAACGTTTTTGTTCCCCTGCACATCACACTGCCCTCTGCCACAAAATCTATTATAAAACGTGATAGAATGTTATCTGTCCTTGCTCAGAAGTCCACCATCCTAACTACACATCTAAAGTAGATGGTTAATGGGGGATAAATAATTGGAAATGGAATATTTGATTAATTGATGTAGCTCTCCTGCAAATATTTGTCATTGAAAAATAAAAAATGAAAGTCTAATCAAATAAGAAATAGAATGGATTTTTTTTTTTAACAAGGCAACTTGTGATACTAGGTAGGATTAATTATATTCCAAAGAGAAGACTAATTTCAAATGGTGATGTAGAACGGTAAGTGAAGATTTTAAGGGAAAGAAATAGAAGCATTATATTTGAATGACAATAAGTCATAATTTCAATGGTGTTGCTCGCTAGCTGGACCAAAAAAACAAAAAAAAAACAACAACAAACACATTTTGATGATTAATTTAGAGATATCAACATCATAAAACAGGGATGAAATATTTCCTAGGGTTTATCGTCATGGTAATTATAATAACAGATAGACCTTGTGACAAGTAAATATGAAAGAAGATCATTAAAAAGGAAAAGTACAGTTCATACTTTGATAAAATGACTCATTTCAAGTGAGAACATTTCCCCTTCTCGGCCCTGTATTACTAATCTATGTTCACTCTCTTCTCTGGTTGGATCATTACAGAGAGGAGAAAGAGTGTTCTGGATTTAGTCACATCCAGATTAATATGAAAACAGGCTGGAAATCTGAGATTACAGAGGATACAGGCAAAGAGAACAATCCAAAAATACAGACATGAAATTAGGATTGGGTTTAAGTCTTGTTTAAGATGCTAGTGTCAAGGAAACACAGATATGGAACACTTCCAAGCCATGGTGCCTACTTTCATCATTTGTGTCAAAACCCTAAATTTCATTATGTCAATGCAAAACAATCCTGACCTAGCATATCAAAGCAGCATGTTCAATTACAATTGGAAATCTGGAATTAGAAAGGAAACACAGAAAGAGAACAATCCTAAAATGGGGACAGAAAATAGGATGGGTTAAATCTTGCTTGAGATACAAGGAAACACAGATATGGACCACTTCCAAGACATGGTGCCTACTTGGATAATAATAGCATGTTTTCAAAAACTTTTATCCATTATTCAATGTAAACTGATCCAGAACCAGATCAAAGCATGGATTTTCAGTAGAGTAAACGATTGCAGAGTCGACTATTAAATATTTCTGCATATTAAAATGTAATATATTGCAAGGACATAAACTCCAACTGCTAGATATTTGAATACTTAAAAAAAAAAAAGAAGTAGATATTGAATGGATATTTCATCAGAAAAGTTGCCAATGTGGAAATGATTATCTTGATAGTAGCTTTAGCTTTGGATTATCCTTTCTCTCTGCACAGACTACCATTGGGAAGTACTCATTACACATTCAGACAGATAGTATGGCAGCAGTAATCCAAAATGGCTTCTTATCACAGCTTCCAAGCTTGCTATGTCCTAGATAGAATGGTAGCATTTATTTTAGGAGCATTATAAGAAGAATTATGACTACCGAGGGCAGCACAGGAGGGAAATGCATCGTCAAGTCTTCAGATATGCATCCCATATGACAAACCCATTCTACGAGTGCATAAGTCACAATATAATGAGATTAAATATGATTCGCTGGATATGCACGCACAGCTTTATTAGAAAATTTGCCCAAACCATGCGCCTAATTTTGTTTTCATATTTTTGGCATGCGGTAAGAGCTGAAGGAAATGGTAATTGAAAGCAGAGAGCTATAACATGCCTATATATCTGGAATTACAACAATTTATGGCAAATAGCCTCACAAATTTCTCAAATTAGATTTTAAGAAGCTTTAATATAGCCGAGCCCACACGGTATAATCATATTAATGAAATTAATGTATCTTCTGGAAAATTTTATAATTTTGATTGTAGTACAGAATTCTATATTCGAAAAGACTCTGCGTAATTTCATATAATGAGAATGAGGTTCTCTCCAATCTTAAAATGTACTTTTGAACATTTTCTAGAGCTAGTCCTTGATTGAAAATGGTGATTAAAAATGATTTTAACCCAAAAATCTACCAATTTCTAACAAAATCATATTTCAATAATAGTAGTCTTGCTTCTGCCAACCAAAAGAAAAAAGCTACATGAAAAATTGTGAATTCCTTTCTTGAAAAACATCAATTCAGTGTTTTGTAAATAAACATTTATACCAATTACCATTGCTAAAAAAATGTTTATTTTTTAGAGCAAAATATATAATGGTATTTTGAGAAACATGGTTTTCTGGCAAAATTGTACAAAGTCTGGTAGTACATAATCAGTCCAGACTTAACAATTTTTCAATAAACTGCTAATTTCTTATTTTACAAAAATACTTATCCCTATATGATCGATCATAATACTACACCTTATGTTTCTTATGTAGTTATTTTCCTTACCTGGTTTGTGTATTGCCTTCCAAAATCATTTTGAATGATTCCAAATTCGACAGCATGGGCTTAACCTCTGAGATTCAAAAGCTTATCACACTCTAAATGCTGAGCAATAAATACCTGTGATAGGCACAAAATATGAACCATATATATATCCACAGACATGAGAATTATATCTCTCTCTGTGAGGTTGGGCTGGTAGAATAATCACAATACCATCCACCCAACCAAATCCTCTTCCAGTTTTGTTTTTGAATATGAGTCACGGCCATAACCATATAGGTTCCTATCCCTATTGAAGTCCTTCGCTATACCGCAAGGTCTAAAGGCCATAGCCTATTCAGACTTCCTCTTTCTTATCGCATTATTCAAACCATAACCTATTCATTAGATTTGCTGTATAACCAGTGACGTGTGAAAGATTGATAACTCATTAGGTTCTGTATGGAACCTCAGAATATCGATAACGCACACAACAAGAAGCAGAATACAAACAAACACCGACGACTATTTGCAGAATGCTTATGTTTTTGCAACGGTAGAAAATTGTTTTGAATACATGCAGTATGCCATTCATGACATGAATGTTGAGCTGACAAAAGGAACAAAGAAGATGAACGTTCTATGACAAGAAGCTTTGTGATTTCATACTTACATTCATAATAACATGATGATATAGAGGTCAAATGCAAGTCAGTCGCATGTAGGTCGAATGCTCAACCATCTTCATAACAATAAGAACTTGACTGCAGAAGGGCAACCTAAATTCTTTAGGGTCATTTGTATTTATAGCTTCGACCACACAAGTCCAAATATTTCCTGGAAGTCAATGGCAAGAAAACAGTTCTTGAGGGTAAATACTGGCTGCCCTGCACAAGGTTCAATTCTCTTCATAAATTTAAATGGATCCAAACATCTTTTAGCCTACATCTCCTTCAAATGAAGCATCACTAACGTCTGATCACTGTACCAAATTTCTCTTTGGCAAACTGTAAGATATTCAAGTTCTGCTGAGGAACATAATTTCACTGGTGTCTGGTTTCAGTCAGTGGTATATCAAATGTAGACACGAGGATTAAATGTATTGTCTGTTTGTCTCTACAATGTGGTAACTACTGATGTAGGGTGTGTTCAATGTCCTTTTTCAAATTTAAATGTCAACATGAATCATGATACAAAACGCAATTACAAAACACAGAACACAAACACGATCAGAGGTACACCGTTCAGTGACAAAAATTTAAAGCTGATGTAAAGACGTTAGAAAACTCAATTGTGTTCAGTTTCGCATTTCGCTGCATTCGCGATGCTCAAGGTCGTAAAATCGAAACTGATAGTGATTCAAAACGCATCATTTTCAGCGTTTAAATTTTCCTTCGAATAGAGATCTGACAGACGTTTACTTTTACGACCAGGAATGGGGACAATGAACACCCACTTTGTTTCTCTTTATATCAGCGTTTTGTAATTGCGTTTTGTATCATGATTCATGTTGCCGTTTAAAATTAGAAAATGGACATTAAACACACCCACAGTCTTATACTTTCAGTTTAGAGGCAATTAAAGATATCCATTACATACTTGAACTATCTATCGAAACTAAGACACTGTTTTTCTCTCGAAACTCACTGAACAGCATAATAAAATGGTAATAACAGCATTATAAAGCTAAACAGGATCCTAAGTGGGATAAGCATAAGATATGAAGTTTCCAAAAGGCTCTTCCTTCTCTTAATTTAAAATGATCATCTTTGTCTTATCATCTAGACAGAGTGAATGACCTGTCCATAGTTTAACCATGAAGAAAAAACATTGCAAAGGGTATAGGCTTGGTATAGGCAATATCTCCTTGGTATAGGCCTTTTGGTAAACTGGAGGCTTAGGATGGTATATCACTTTGCGGAGACGTCTCCGCGACGGATTATAAGTATTAGTGACGTATCCATAACTTAGGAGACGTCTCCGAGACGTATCAGCGACAATCTTCAAAAACTGTCTCAAAGCACTCAAAGTAGTTTCAAAGAACCGTTTCAAAGTAGTTTCCGCGACTCATGAAACGTCTCCGAAATCCGTCTCAAAGTTGTTTCAAAGTAGTTTCCGCGAAGTGAGATACCGCCCTTACCATGTCAAACTATGGACTATCAAGTCATTGTTCTTCTAGATATGGATCTTCAGCCGAATACTGTATAAGCCTACCAGCTGAAATTTTCTTTTGAAAAACAGATGATTTCATAAACTAGAGCTACGGATCTAAAGAGATGGGATCTTAACCCATTGAGTATGGAAAGGGTACTTCCTGTATGAAACATATGGAAATGAGAAAATTTGGGAGGCAACAGGTTAACAAATTAGGCATAAATGTGAGAAACTGTCCTCTTCATACCAAAAGCAATCTCTCAAGCAACTATGCAGTATAGACAATGGCACAGAAAGGTGTAAATAAGTTCCATCAAAGATTGAGAAATCACGTTTCATATTCTAAGGTAGCTTATCAATAGTACAAAAAAACAAACAATGAGAAAGATGTTACATGAAGGGAAAATGACAGCATTCTCTACAAGAAACCCCTACAGGAAACTAAGAACCCCTTAAAGACTTAATCATGAAGCCACGTCAGAGTCACAGGGACAGTCATCCTATTCCTTGGGGCTGTTTGTATGATGCAATGGTGAAGGACAACAATACACTCACCTTGTCAGGTGCAATATAATATCATAATAACAAATCTTGACGCAGCTTTTGGAGATTCTTTGAGAAAAATTAAGAGCACTATGAGATGCCAAAATGTAGCATGGTCTACAACTGAAGAGCTTAAAAGCAAAAGGGACTAAATCCACTTTTATAACTGCAGGGGAAATGGCATTTGTTTACCAGATTTTGTACACGCGTCTATGGAAAAGGGAAATTACAAAATGGATTTTCTTACAGTTGCAATCAACATTTACGAAAATCTTTTTATTTTCAAAGACGGGTACGTACCTGAATAATGGCCTGATATCAATAACTCAATTTTCATCAAAAGTGGACTTAGTCCCTTTTGCATGTAAGGTCTTCAATTGTAGTACTATGCAGATATGTAGATTTTATAGTCTCTATACAATTAGAACTATTAATTGGTCATTAATGGGAAGGGAACGATATACAGCTTGGAAACAATTAGACCAAATCATATCAAGCGGCGGTATGATTTGGTCCAATAATTATTTATGTTTTTCTTTCTTTTCGAGCAAAAGTAACACTTGAAACTGTAACATATACGTGTAAGATGCTCCTTTTAATGGCGAGACTTTGCTGCATGTCTTGAAAAGCAAATTAATTAATAAGAAAAGCCAATTGCCCACTAAAAAAATGAACACTACATCTTCTTTAACTCAAGTGTCTCCAATACTGATATTTGAAAGAAATCTAAAAAGCAAGTTACTTGGAACAGACAGTCTGAATCTTAATTTACCAAAAGATCTCTTAAAATGATAATAATTTTTTTAATGCAACCCAACAGTATAGTTGACTGTATTTAAATACAGAATGTTGTAACCGCTAATCACGTCATTAGATTGAACAACAGCGTCATTGTGTTTTAGCAGAGTCATGATGCGCTATGGGTACCTACGAGTAGCAATTAGCTTTGAAAGTAATCAATACCTGAAGCTGTGGAGCTTGGCATTTGGGTGATAATTTCAATATTTCATGCTCTTGAGACAACATGCAATCGATAGAAATGATAATGGTTGTGACGCAGGTATGGAGAGAGAGACAGAGAGAGAGATATTGAGAAAGGTGTGGGCTAGGAAAAGCATTTTTAGAATTACCACGAGACCAGAGTAGCATATAAACATGTCTGTTACATCACAAATGAACTTTACTTGAGTACAACTAATTATGATGGTGACTGTTAAAATGTAAAATTTGATTTTGGAATAAAATCCATTTCAGCAACGGAATTGTACTTTTTCAGCGACGGAATTGTACTTTTTCAGCGATGGAATTGTACTTTCACGAGATAATTACATACAAAAGAATCTATTCCATCTACAAGTCTTTATTCAAAGTTTATGTACTTCCACCATTTTTAACACAAAAAGTTGTTTTGAAAGGTAGAACTACAGTATATGTGAGTAATAGTGCATACTAAATATCTTAATCCATTCAAA
The DNA here is from genome assembly GCA_940671915.1 of Paracentrotus lividus. Classification (NCBI taxonomy): domain Eukaryota; kingdom Metazoa; phylum Echinodermata; class Echinoidea; order Camarodonta; family Echinidae; genus Paracentrotus; species Paracentrotus lividus. Next base: position 7,045,169 of record CALNVZ010002100.1, read on the forward strand.
TGTATATATGTAATACATTCATCTGCTCTCTATACTAAAGAAGCTTAGTAAACACACCGAAACACAAAATTCCAATTGAATGTATAAATGTATAAAAGTGGAAAAGAATACACCAAATATAATATAACTACTATAAACATACCTGCAAATATACCTCAGTGCAAAAATACATGTATGTACTTAGTCCATAAAGATGTTAGATGTATGTTAAGTGCTGGCAAGGAAGTAGCCATCACTAGCACACATAATAGGTGACAGCCTGCACCACAGGAACTAATATAGAATCTATTATATAATGATATCACCCCTTGAAGCATTTCCTGTCTACTCGAACTTGAGAAATACATACTCCAGTACTAGGCATATCTCATCTATAGTATTAAGTCACCAGTCATAATGCTACTGTCTATATGAAAGGGTGGTTTAATTAGTAAACAGGAATGGTGGAACCTCATATTTTGAATTATAACTACCAACTGTAATCCATTTTTCATTTGTTGATAAAGAGTGATTGAAAGAATTCAAAGTGACAAAACACATTTATAAATTGGTATCCTACGTAGCAAAATTCTGTTAAAACTAACGATAAATTTGTTATTACAAAAAAAAAAGATAATTGTTGAATATACTACACATTATAGGCTTATATACCATCAAAATATCAATAATGTTTATCAATAGAAAAAGGCTAAATCTTTTATAAATCTGTAATAAATAAGAGCAGAAAAAAATTAACATTAAAGATAGGTCTAAACCTCCATTGGTTAAGTTAGTGAAGTAAGTTATTTGGTTGATGCATGGAGTTCATAGAGAGATATGGCTGATATATAAAAGGCCGTATTGTCCGAAATAGAGAGATGCTGCATACCAAATTTAATAGCAAAAGCAGAAAGTTATTTGTCCCGACTATACAGTACACTTTACATGCACAGCATGCTTACATACTGTATACATGGTATACCAGCAATAATAATATAGGTTTTCCTGGTCAAGTATCTCCGATCAATTTGACATTTCTTACACGCACTTTCGTCCGAAATGTGATCGCGATTAAAAATCTAAAACGTTGATTCCATTGACCAATAGCTCCGCTCCATGAGGTATCATCTAAATTGAACGAACATAAACAAATTTAATTGCAAAGAGTTTAAAATTGACCGGGATAACCTATTATAGCCAGGGTAAGACATTGTTTTACTCACCCATCAAATGATAATCCAAAACATAAATCCACAAATTCATTAAAGTTGAGGAATAGATCAACCCAGAGTTCATTGGTTAGCCACATATTACCAACGTCAACTAAAGATCCCTGAGACGCCAGAAACGATCAATCTTAATTACCCTACAAATAGATGGACAAGCCCCTAATTACATCCCATTGATAGCAAGGATCTCTTTTGCTGTAGGGATGTCCAAAAGTCCAAAGTCATACCGAAGTACGGGAGAGAACCCAAGTCGGAAAAAGAGTAAAGAGTGTTACAGTTTGAGCTCGATCGATGAGGGGGGTTGAAAACAATTGCAAGGGATGCCAGAGCTAGAGCACCTCAAACTTTCTGCATTAGAGATTTGGTGTTGTGCGAGAGAGCTAAATAGGGAGTGATGTCACAGGAAAAGAGCAATTTGTGCTTGAGTTAGGCGGGGGAAGGGAAGGGGGCATACTTCAGAAGTTCTGACGAAGGGCTGGACCATTCTAGAAAGAGTAGGGAGGTTTTAGAGTTTGTTAGGTGAAGAGAAAAACACTGAAAACAGTTGTAGGAGTTGTGAAAAGAACATGACTTTAGAAAGGCTCATTTAGCAAGGTGAGAGGACACCTTTCAAAAGTGGGCTAGTTGATCTTCTGAAGTTCTGATGAAGGGTTAGTCCATTCCAGAAAGAGTAGGGAGGTTTTAGAGTTTGTTAGGTGAAGAGAGAAAAACACTGATAACAGTTGTAGGAGTTGTTAAAAGAACATGGCTTCACAAAGGCTCATTCTAGCAAGGTGAGAGGACACCTCTCAAAGGTTGTCTAGTTGATCTCTAAACTCATTTATAAGTTCCTTTTTACCATCCAACATCAAAACAGCATTAAAAGCCCCCATCCCCTACTCCTGCCTGATTATATATTAAACTATCAATATTAAATTGTTGATATTTCTTTGTTTTATTAGCTAAAATTCAATTTCAAACAAAAGATTCATCTATGACAATTTTATGATTTTGAATAAGCTTATGCTCTTACCACAGATGCTAATTAATGTTTTGTTCAATGAATGACAATTGATGATTGGACACCTAGTGAGGTTCTATTGTTTATAGAAAACTGCCAATAAGATTTCCAGTAAGACTTAGGGTGCTATCTCACTTCGCGGAGACGTCTCCGCAACAGAATACCAATTTCGTCTCCGCGACAGATAAATAGTATTAGAGACGTCTCCGAGACGTCTCCGCGACAATTTATGAAAAAAATCCGTCTCCGAAATTCAGAAGACGTCTCGGAGACGTCTCTAATACTATTTATCGGTCGCGGAGACGAAATTTTTTATTCTGTCGCGGAGACGTCTCCGCGAAGTGAGATTGCACCCTTATGAATCACCACCTAAGTTTTCTTTATTATGCACATAGATAAAACGCAGTATAATAGATTTGTATAAATATTTATCATTTTTTGTATTTTTTGTTGTTGTTGTTATCATTAAATTGTTATTGTAATCTAAAAGATTATAGTTTTATTGCTTTTGAACCTCCAAGGCTCTAGGGCATCATCTCTATGAATATTGACCAAAATATATCAAAAGTGAAATAGAATACTTAAAGCTTACATCTCCACCCACTAATTACAACAACCTATACTTTATTTTATTTTCATAATAGTTTAAAAGGTTTAATTACAATTAAATAAAAATGCAATTCACAGAAAGTGAAACCATAACTTGCATCTCTTTTACCTATTAATGGCTTCCCTTCACTCATAAAATATTTTCATAGTGGGTCAAACCATTTTTATATTCTCTCATATCCTGCTAGTCAAAGTCACAAGTGGTGGGTTCCCCTCTTTGTTTTATGTTGAGATCAGGAAGTCTTTTATTTCTTAGGTAGCCTCTATTTTATCTTTCCTGTTCATTTTGTGCCTCAATGTGAATGCAATTAGCCCTGAAAGAAGACATCTTGGAGGTTTTCTTTTATCCTTCTCTATTCAACATTTCTTTGGTGGGATAGAAGTTTTCTTTCTTATAAAACATTACTACATATGTGATGTTAATATAAAAAATAATAATGAAGATTCTGATCAGTGTACTGATAAAGTAGCAAAATAATATCAAGCCAACTTATGAAGTAGTTAAGATAAGAAAGATGATAGACAATTTTAGCATGTATCTTATGTATTCAAATCAAAGAATAGCTCTTCACCAAAGCCCTTTTTAAAACTTTTGAATCCACCTTTCTTGAAGTAGATTATTTCCTCCAAGCAGGCATAAATACAAATAAGTTTTTATGCAAACCAGGGAGATCATTGAATCAACAGTAGCCGACATTGTCTGTATTGCTATCAAAAATAGCATTTCAGTTAACTTACTTTGACTGGGACAACAGAACCAATATCAAACATTTGGATGTGTTCCATTGCTTGTATGTATACAGAGATACTACATTTTGTCATTATAACTTGGTATTTGGTTAGGGTGCGTTTGGTTGAGTAACTTTCAATTAAATACTACATATTTGAGGGTGATTAATGAAGGCGTGTGACTGTAATTTCTATGCCCACAGGTAAACTCTGTGAATTCTGCTAGATATATTTTGTCTGTATCACTTATATAATATGTAAATGTATGCATCTACACAGTGCAATGCTAAACCGAACAATGCGATTGGGATCACATTTTGTTTGTCCCAAATGCACTTTGAACATAAATATGTCAACTATTAACAACTTAAGAGAAACAGAAGCTCAAAGAGTAAATTATAATATCCATATCTTCTGTCATACTATCTCATTCTGCCCAATAAATGATAAACTGCACTTGAATTGGCTGCTATCCCTATAATAATATTAAGCAGGGTGTGAAACATTATGTTCTGTAATCTTGTCAACTAAATATGCTGGTTATATCATGAGGTGATATGTTCTTGTATTTTGAATGAACAATTATGAAGGAATAACAACAACGTACCAATCAATCATGAAAATCAGATGAAAAAAAGGAGAGAGTATATAAGAAATTAAATAAGAAGTATTAAAAAAAAAGTATCTGAGAAAATTCAATAAAGTAAGGTATGTATGATACTTTGTCCTTTTTTTCTTACCCTGATGTGTCACCACTGTCACCGCCAAAGAAGTGATGAAAGCGGAAGCGAATGTAGGACTTTCTTGAGAATACAGGAGAAGAGCGAGGAGAGGAATGTGGTGATGCCTCAGGTGAACTTCCCATAGGTACAGACAACTTTTTCTTATTTGACTTCATGATAGTGGCTTCTTCTTCTTCCTTGAAGAATAAAATCTAAGTATCACTTCGTAGAGCACAGTAGATGCTGTTCAACCTCTACAGAATGTACATTCTCCAAGAAGAAACTAAAACTCATGTGCTTCCAGAGCAATGCTTCCTGGTGAAAGAGTTCTAGTCTACAACAGTTCTTTTGACAACTTGTTTGCGTTATTTACTTCAAACCTTTAGACATTACAGAGGCAGATTTAGATGCATAATCAACAATGCACACTTACGTAAACCTGCTGCCCTTTACTGTTTCCTGGCAAAAGTTTTTGAGCTTAGAAAATGACGAGTTCGTCTTAGAAAGAAAATGAGTTGTTTACTTCAGCAGTTCCACATTATACAGACAGAATTAGAAGATTATGTAACAATCCTACGCTGAAGCAGTTGTCCCTCGCTGCTTCCTGCTAACCAAAGTCTTTAGTCCCGAGATGTCACAGGGGGCTTCTTACAAGCGATGACAGTTCGTCTAGCACAATTCACTTTGGATTCTTAGCTTGTGTAACACTTTAAATCATTGCTACAGAAATGTTTGTTGTAACAACAGGAGCAAAAGGCAAAGAAGTGGTGTTTGTGGTCTAACTATGTCAAGTCATAAACTGCAAATTGGCCCCGAAGTTCAAAGTCTATATCATCGAGATAAACAGCTCTGGAAATGAGGAAGGGCAAACGATTGTGAGATAATTGCCGACCCCGCTTCTATGACATCACGCAATACCACGTACTCCTACCTGCATTATTCACTTTGTCTCAAACAAGGATATCGAATTTGTGGTGAGACACGAACAACCATGTAATCCTATACTCCTTTGAAAAGTGACTGTTGAGGTACTGTACTTTTTCTATCATATTTAAATGGGATTTCCCCCACTAAAATACACAAAAGAGAGTGGAAAATATAAGAGTTGCTGCTCCCTGAGACGGGTATACTGGCCTGACTGAGGCCTGGACTAAAGTTCAATGCTATTTCCTGTCTGAAGATCAGTTCAATGTTCCTAGCCACACCTTCCAAGATATAGAATGAATCCAAGGTTTCCTCAATAGAAATTTTCACATCCACTAAAATGTATATTTCTACCAAGACAGTACACACCAATACAACAATCAATGTGACTTCAGTTCGCCGTCAGAAGACTTGCTTGAGCGTGAAATCTTTCCATGTGTTATTATGATGCCTATAAATGTCATATGTTGCCAGTGAAAAGATGCATTTACAATAGGCTTCTAGAGCTCTCCAGCTACCGGAATGTATTATATGCAGGAATGCTAAAGTCTACAGGTGGCTCTATAAAGGAGCAATAAAGATTCTTTTATCATGCAACTTGGTGCCATGCAGCCTGTATTATACCAAGTTCAATTAGGTCCAATCAAACCAGGTCCAATACACGCATGTTAATCCAGCAGAGATATGTTACAATCACACGCCCACAGGTGTGATTGAGTCGAATCTAGTCTATTATTGTCCCAGCATTCCAGTAAGCAATTTGTATTTCTACAATACAATCAATTAAAAACAATAGCTCAACAGTGGAAACGATTCCTTGCAAAGAGGTTTCTCCTTCAGTTCTGGCTGGTTGCTAAAACGTGATTAATTTCTCTAGTGAAGCTCAAGCAAAGCTACACAGGCATTCAAACAAACCAAACCTAAACAGGAAGAAGTCAAACTGAACAAAACTGAGAACTGTTCCGGTTTATCTGGTTTCCTCCCATTCTATTGATGTAGAGGTTTAATATAGGTCACACCCCAGCAGTCTACTTCTATAGGCCAGGGGTACGCTTTGGGCTATCTAATACCCCTCATTGGGGTCTAAGCCAAATAATATTTGACCCGTTTGTTGCAAAACAAGTCAGGGATATCCATTATAAACACCTGGATTTCCAGAGTTGTAGGTACACAGAATTTCTATATTATCATACACGAACATAACATTGACATTATAAACTTATGTACGAAGCACCACCATTGTGTATCTCTATGAAGCTTACATTAATAATACTAAACACCTTTGTCATATTAAATTCTTGTGACATTTGTATTTCATCCATTGATTTATATGTTCCGTTGATTCTCATGATTATTCTATTATTTAATTTACTGTTTATTTCTATTTCATTCCTTTGACTTAATTTCTCCTCTATTCCTAAATTTTGTTTTCCTCACCTTCCTGATTCTCTGCTGTCTTCTTTGTACTTGCTCTCTTCAAGCTTAATATCGCTTTCTCTTTGAGAATTTAATCATGTATTACTATGTGTTCAAGCATATTTATATCATCAGTTGTACTTTCTGTTCATTGTATGTATTCATAATCATGACAGTTATGATGTCATGTGTTTTTAATAAACCAAATTTAATTAAACTAGGACCAAGAAATTTCTATGATAGAACTAAAAACATCAATTGACATTCTATGGTTTCGGTACATTGATTTATTTCTCCTACCCAATACAAAGGGACTTAACTGCACATTCTAAGGAAGCAGCATAAAATAGGATTAGGATCAGAGGGCCAAGTGCAAAAATAATAATATCGCTGGAACAGAAAAATTTATAAAAATACAATTCATCTGAACATATACCCCTGGTTAGTAGGGAGTATGAACTATCAATAAAAGCAAGAACACATAACACCCGGCAAACAAGAAACCATGTATTTTATGCATGTCGTACCATGTCTTTGTGTAGGTTTTGCATAATGACCATGAATTCAGCGCTCCAGAACAACAGATGTGCATAATTTTGATTTGTTTCCTCATCGCACAAGTTGAGCTTAACTTTTTTTTTACAAAAGCAAATAATACAAAACGAAGTGTATCTGCAAGAAGAATCTTTCGGCTTTAATTTGGTACCGCATACACTCATTATTTGAGAAGATTTCACACCTAACTAATATTTCCCCCGACTGTACCATTTTGTTGACACAGACTGTATATCAAAAGTGAATGATACTTTGACTTGAAAGAGGAATTGTGGATAGGGCGGGGTAGGAAGTAAGCTCTGTCTATGAAATCCCGTCACCTTGTGCTTGTCTGACAATGATGAGTGATATGATTAATAGGCCATCCTCATCATTGCATGTGATTTCAGTTCAACTTTGGGTCCCATACAGCATCAGGTCAATTTGAATGTAGCACAAATGTGATTTCAGTTCAACTTTGGGTCCCATCAGCATCAGGTATTGAATGTAAGCAACATTGTTTCGTTCAATTTGGGTCCCATACAGCATCAGGTCATTTGAATGTAGCACAAATGGTGTTTCAGTTCAACTTTGGGGTCATACAGCACAGGTCAATTTGAAATGTAGCACAATGTGATTTCAGTTCAACTTTGGGTCCCATACAGCATCAGGTCAATTTGAATGTAGCACAACATGTGATTTCAGTTCACTTTGGGTCCCATACAGCATCAGGTCAATTTGAATGTAGCAACATGTGATTCATGTTCAACTTTGGGTCCCATACAGCATCAGGTCATTGAATGTTGTAGCAAAATGTGATTTCAGTTCAACTTTGGGTCCCTACAGCATCAGGTCAATTTGAATGTAGCACACATGTGATTTCAGTTCAACTTTGGGTCCCATACAGCATCAGGTCAATTTGAATGTAGCACAAATGTGATTTCAGTTCAAACTTTGGGTCCCATACAGCATCAGGTCAATTTGAATGTAGCACACATGTGATTTCAGTTCAACTTTGGGTCCCCATACAGCATTCAGGTCAATTTGAATGTAGCACACATGTGATTTCAGTTCAACTTGGGGTCCCATACAGCATCAGGTCAATTTGAATGTAGCACACATGTGATTTCAGTTCAACTTTGGGTCCCATAACAGCATTAGTCAATTTGAATGTAGCAAATGTGATTTCAGTTCAACTTTGGGTCCCATACAGCATCAGGTCAATTTGAATGTAGCACACATGTGATTTCAGTTCAACTTTTGGTCCATACAGCATCAGGTCAATTTGAATGTAGCACACATGTGATTTCAGTTCACTTTGGTCCCATACAGCATCAGGTCAATTTGAATGTAGCACAATGTGATTTCAGTTCAACTTTGGTCCCATACAGCATCAGGTCAATTTGAATGTAGCACACATGTGATTTCAGTTCAACTTTGGGTCCCATACAGCATCAGTCAATTTGAATGTAGGCACACATGTTTTTAGTTCACTTTGGGTCCATTAAGCTGCAGGTCAATTTGAATGTAGCACACATGTGATTTGCTTACAAGAAATGCAATGCTAAGATTTTGATATATTTGAGCAAGATTGTTGACATTTGCTCCAGTTTTAAAAAAAGAAAGAAAAAAAAGAACGATACCCAAGCAGGGCTCACGCTTAACATTTTTCTCTGGGTGGCCATTGGCCCCATTTGAACATGCAATGCATATGGTTCAATGGAGTTTTTAGTTTATTCTGGGTGGCCCGATGAAGTTTCAGGTGGCCATTGGCACCGGGCCACTGCTAAATTCAAGCCTGGCCAAGTTTAAATATTAAGAAGATTTGGTAACTCAAGGACATTTTTATTGTTAATAGTTCTATCACAATTCAATGACAGCAAAAATAACAGGAAAGAAATATGGACCATTAGGCTTTCATTTTATTCAATCTGATAATAGGTCTGCATTCATTTACAGGCAGTTGAATGGTAGTAATTAGATAATTATTCAGTTAAACAAACATTTATATATATATACCAATCCTCACACAGTAGGAAAAAAATATTACCTTCTATTTCTTGACAAAATATATCATATTAAAACATGACTCACATTTATTAGACACTCCCTGCTTGTAAGGAACTGCTGATCTACCGCACCATAGAAACGCATTCATGTGATAAAATCTGTTTTTAGAACATTCTGAGTGATTCTCAAATGGGATGGGGTGAAGTCAGTGAGATTGTGGTGAAGCACCAAATACATGTACGTTCTCTTTATGATGAAATGAATTATAGTTTTGATTTATTTTGTGTTTTAGTATTATCTATGCTATTTGCACACCATGTTTGGATACTATGAAATTAAAATTGATTGAATATTGCTTTCAAATATAAACCACTGTGGACTAACAAATATTTGAGTCATGTTCAATTAATGATATATTAGATATTCAATGTAAAATCTATATTTTATGCTTGTGGTCTCAATTTTGAATGAAGAGAGGCATCAAAGCTGTGTTTGTTCAGATAATATTGGCGCTATTTATAGCAACTTAACATCTAAAGTAGACATGCATTCACCTTCAGGAACAAGACCAAATTCTATATTGTAATGTTATAAGCTGGTGATATGTCTGGCAAACAATTGCAGTCTAAAATAGAAACATGCTATACAGCGATATCTAGTGATCCAACAAAAGACAACGTACTCTCCAATAGATGAGTCTCTGAGTATTCTATTGCACAACTGGGTATACTCGTCTTTGTTAAGTGGTATACCGTGTGGATAGTATGAATGCCTGAACAGTTAGCTTTAGCCTAGATTTCAGGTTGAATCTTTAATCAACATTATGAATTTTGATAAGTCTAGAGACTATCCACAATAATTTGAAGGGCTTGATTTCATGATGTCATAATATAATCAACACCACTGCACTCCTGTCTTCTCCAGTTGTCTATGGCAATATTATCTTGCTTTCTAGCCATCAGAACTAAATTTGCTAAAGGTATGTTGAAGAGATTCTGGGACCAAGACTAGTTTGTTAATGAGCGCACGTTCTACTGTCATCAATGTAGTATCAGTAATATGCATCACACTTCAACATTGCACTGATATGTCACTGCTACATGTATTAGTAGTATAAGTGGCAAAGCAGACACCAGAAATGAAAGAGATATTATCATTGGCTCGTTTAAAGGGACTGAAGTTTAATAAACCAATACCAAAAGGCATTACTGCATCGTGTAGGGTCCAACATTACATAACAGCACGTATCATAAAGATGCTTTAAAATTCACAACCATATCTCGTTTTATATCCAATGAGAGTGTGAAGAATAAATATTATCTTGTGCCATGGCTTTTGACTTATTGATATACAAAAGAATAATTTAACTTATCTAATAGTACAATACTCTTTTTTTTAAATGCAAGTTGGAAAAACAAAATAGATCAATCTGAATGGATTAGGATCTATAATTAAGAGAGCATATGTATGTGTGTGTTATCAATTGGCAAAATGTTCACCTTTGTGCCTTACCTATTAAGTAACAAAAAGCAAAAATTTTCATTTAAAAGACATTAATTAAATATTAAATATTTTTATTTCACTTGATTTCAGAGACTGTTGCAGAGTGTCCGGTGGAAATGGTAAATGAGTGCAATAACAATTGACAGTTTAATGCAAACTATCCCTCTAATGTTGGGTGTACCTAGCTGAGCTATGGCATGCATAACACGATCTGAAATGAAAAGACATCACATGCATTCCTAAACAGCATCATCACCTGGTACCAGACTTTCGCATTAAAATTATGCACATTTTATGCGTGCATAGAATGTCTATACAAAAACAATAACACCCATATTAGGTCAATGATATTTAAGTATTTATAGTAAAATTCAGGCTTTCTTTTAAGGTCAAAGTGTTTTTAAACATGTGACATTTTGTTATAACATAAATGTGTGGCTGAAATCGAGACTAGTATGAAGGTCACACCTTTCATTAGATCTACTAAATACGAGGTATAGAATTATTTAGTACTTAAATTAGAATTAAATACAAATTGAAAAAAAAAAATTATCAAGAAAAATGACTTTTATTGTTTATCTGCATAAGATGTGAAACTGTCATGTGAAAAAAAAATAAAAAAAATATATAAAAAAAGTGTTTGACATATCACATTTTATATCACAGCATAAAACTTCAAAGTGGGTAAATGTAAAAACATTCATTGTCGAAAGTCAATGATTACAAGGCTTTTGCAAATATATAGAATGTTTGTTGGCAACATAGCAATGAAGCAATTTTCACATTCACAATCATTTATGTTTGTAAGACCCAAAGGAGGGACTTTTCTAATTTAATTAACTTGGGGAGATTCTGAGTATGAGTCATATTATACAGCCATGCTTCTTAGTCATAACATACAAAACCCCCTGAAAATTACTTGGAGAAAACATTTATTTTTGTGTAGTCCCAACTGAGAGACAACCTTGATGCATGTCTTGAACTATAAAACTACAAGAAGCACACATGGGCATGTGCACAGAAGTCCACTATACAGTGTGTCCCAGAAAGAACTATACACATTTGAAATGGCTACCAAATAAGAATTATATGGTTCTTGGAGAGAAAGATTTATGTGTAGATAAACCTCATATCCTCAACTATTATTTGACACCAAAAAGTCGGAAAATGATGCATGCATCAATGAGCAATGCCCACTTTTGTGAAGGACACAAAAACGATGCTGCACAGGAATTCGCTATGCATTTACCACCTTTTGGTGTCAAAAAATAGTTGAGGATATGAGCGTTATCCACATATATTTCTTTCCCCTCAAGAACCATATATTTGTTAGCCATTTCAAAAGTGTATAGTTCTTTCTGGGACACACTGTAGATTATTGACAGGTTTGTGAGATGACAATTGCTTCGTGATTAATTGAATGACTAATTTAGGCCCTGGACTACACATCATACCTCACCCTCCCCCGAACATCAAACTCTATTGGCCTAACCCTTCAACTCAGACAAAATAAAGCCTGGAACAATTGTCACGAGAGTAAAATTATGACATGTGCTCATACAGGGGTAATACTTTTCTGAAATGATGAAATAATAGAATACCATTCCAAAATCTGATGCCTGTGATCAAATGAACTTTTGTCTTGATACAAGACTACTGATTGGTATTGCATTGATTGAGCAAAGAATCAAAACAAAAAGATACATTGACTGATCAATGTTAATAGCTATGTCCACATCGGGGTTTTTAGTTCTCGAGGATTGTATCCCTAAGAATTTAAACCCAGACGGCTTATTCTAGAGTCGGGTTCACACAGAGTGCTTATCCTCAAGGATATCCTCGAGGATAAGCGAGAGGTTCGATGACCGGAAGTACAAGATGTAGGTAGCATGCGCCATTTATTTCCCCGTACTATTCGGCTATGTCGCTTGACTGAACTGGAAGTTTAACCGTTACAAGAGGTCAATCTTATCCTCGAGAACATGAAACTCCAAGTTAAAATCGTAACATAAACACCGAGTGCGTCCACATGGGCCTTAACTCCAAGTTAACTCTGAGTTATCGTCGAGGATAACTTAGAGTTAAGGCTTGTCGTGTGAACGATACTATAAAGGGTTAGTCATGGTAAAGATACCCTTCTCAACAGCTGATAACCTTCGCTCTTCTCTGTACCCCCTGCAGAATAGCAAGAGGATTTACGTATTAACACTGTAGGGTGTCAGGGCTTAAATCGCTTAAAGAGCTTTATAGGCCTATATGTGAATATCAAAGGGAGAAATCTATATTTGTGTAGGCCTCTACATTTGTGACATACACATTTACTCATTTAATCCATGTACTGATTCAAATTGGAAATTTTTTTAAATTAAAATTTGAAGCTCCTTGGTTAAATGAGACCGTATAAATGTTAAAAGAGTTTGAGATCCTTGATCTAAAATTGTACATGCTTGAATAATTCTGAAGCTAGATGAAAGTTATACAAAACTTATTCTAGTATTTATATGGCAGAATGGTGTAGACATAATGACAATATTAAACACAACCATATATATTTCTTTGGACGGGAAATGCGATTGGACTACAGTTGTCTATAGAAATTAAATTGGATTTATACGATAATCTCAATAACCGTTTTGTTTGTTCAAAAGAATCAAGTTAAGGGGAAACTCACAAACCTTGCCAAAATGTCTGATCATCTGGCCTCTAACTATGATTCATTTGTAGCATAAATATCAAATGTCTCTCATACAGTAGGAAACATGTGTCACATTCAGTAGGCTTTGTTAACAATAACATGATACAATATGTTTCAAATGTTACTTCTACCCACATTTCATCATACCTGGGAGAAAAGGAAATCCCCTCCTAAACCCCCCCCCCCAAACAAATTAATAAAATAAACACAAATGGCCCATATTTCAAAGACAGGTTTGACTTAAACCGTGGTAACTGACTTCCCAGTGAATTCTTAAGACTGGTTTTGTTAACAAACAAGAACATTCAGGAATCAAAACACACAATCACTCTAATCTTGAAACTTGAATTTCCAAAACCCCTTTTAATTTTTTTTAGATTTATGATCTGTTGAAGGTACCAGGGAGAACTATGAACTAGATCTCATTATGTTGTATATGAAATATTAACCCATGTCAACAAAGATAAGATTATAGTTTGTACTTTGACCCATGCTCAAACACTAAAAGACAGATTTATTGCCTTTTATGGCAAGCCTCTGATAATCAAGTTCAAATTCCTCCATATCCTGTACAACCTTGCACATCATGTCACGGTCGTTAATCTATGCTCCCCCAGATCTTTATTGCTAACAAATATTTCCTGGTGATTTCTAAAAGTTACACAGCTTTTGGGGATACTTCAAATCCTGAAATGGTTGAACTTCCAGCAAATTCTTTCTTGGATGCAATTTTACATGCTGGATTAATAACTTCTCAAAAATTAACACTGAGCCCTTTTCTTTTCTATTAGCTATGAAACAGGAAACAGCTCTTTACTTAGCTATGAAAGAAGAAAATATCTAGATTCATCTTTTGAATATCTCCAGGCACTTCTAAACAAGCAGCTTCATCACTTGGCCTGTTTCCAGTTTTGCAATTTAGCAGACAGAAAACTGAAAGATAAACCAGGCGCCTCTTTCTATAAAGCCATTGCTAGATAAAATGAAACCAGCACTTCACAAGCGACATGAATATTCCACCCTCTTTCTCTCTCTCTCTGCCTGACTTGTTATAGGCAGGTTCCATGTACTCTGCCATACAACTTGATTTCAGTTGAACTGATATTTCCATAGATGTAGATAAAATCCCGGGAAAAGGGCCTGTTCATGCTTCAAAATTAGACCATAGTTCATCCTATATGTTTTGGTATAACGTGACAAACTCCAATATGAATGCAAATAGGGTGAATTTAGCATGCACCAATCTACTGACAAAACAACCCTGTCCACACTTCGTACTTATACCACAGTTTGTAATGTGTCATGGCAAGAAGACTGTCCATAAAAGAACTTTAATAACAAATAGAGGAATGCGAACAGGGTGAGATGTACTATGCACCAGTCAAATTGACAAGACAAGTCTGTTCACACCTGAATATCATGTCACAGTTTTATTACGCTTTACTGGTAACAAAACTGCTAATCTAAAATACCTCATGAACAAACTGCAATGTAAATGGATTTGGAAGGGTTGATCCTCACTGAAAAGCAACACAGAGAAATAATGTTTGTTTTTTTTTTCCTGCTCTTGCGCAGTGCGAACACAACCAAAATTAGACTGCATCAGAGCAAACCGGTTTGTATAACGCATCCACTCCGTCTTTTTTCTCATAAAGCATTTCACTCTGAATGTCTTGTTATAAGATAGTGACATCACATCTCAATATAACTTCCTGACCTTGAACTTCAATATAGAGAATCAATTCATGAAAGAGAGAGAAACAGAGGGAGGTACATGCTAGGGCTAATACAACAGGTTCTGTGACTAAACGTACAGAACATCTTCAAAAAAGGAAATGAAAAATGGCACAAACATTGGGGCATGCCTTCATCCCTTCAGGTCTCACTGCACTTTTCTTAATTGCGACATTTTCAAGTCCAATAAGCATGTTGTGCGGGATCCATGTTACATGAGGCAGGCACGGTAATGAGCTCCAGCGTGCCACGAGCATGAAGATAAAGTTGATTTGAATATTGGATGGCAGTAGTGGAAGCTGTTTTTCAATCATTCCCTGTTTAGAGCTTTATTGGGGAGTAAATTTGCTCCGTTATCTTGTCCTCAGGTGATACAAGATACGAGGAGTGAGAGGGTTTGCTTTTCCTGCTCAACAGGATTTTACTCCCAAGTATGGCACGCAATCAATGAGAGCTATCATGAAAGATTTTAATGTATTCCAGCAGACAAAAATATTGGTATCTCCGCCTTTTACCTTCTTTGAAAAATCAATAAAACACTAAATAACACAAAAGAAAAAGCAAGGAAAGATAAGATATGCAATAAAAATATATTTGGAACAAAAATATGTATTTATGTATAATTTGGAACTGAAAAGGATTGATTCTACTTTTAATATCAGTACAGCAATGGACAAATATTGATGACACAACTACAGGAGAGACAGGTTTTATGTGTTTAAAATTTTGTCCATAGTAAGTTTTCCTCTCTTAAATTAACAATAAAGAATGTTTGATTGAATTCATGACTTTGCATGATGGTTGGTGACAGATTGACTGACATGTTACACAACTTCTCTGATCTCATAATGATTTTCTGTTTACACCTCAAGTTTAGAGTTACTGGTTGAGTGCAGTTCATGGTGTAAACAAGCTTCAGGCTCCTACATGTGTGGGGGTGGAGAAATGGGAGCGTGTGGGGTTGGAAAGCGTGTGGTGGGATGAGGTAAAGAAGAAATAAACACAGCAGGCAAAGAGAAATGGAGAGAGAGAGAGAGAGAGAGAGAGATAATTATTAGAGAGCGAGAGACAAGAAAATAATGATATGATAGAGAGGATAGGAGAGAGAAAGACAAATAAAAAATATGAAGAAAGATCAACAGAAAGAGAGAGAGAGAGAGGATCAGCCAAAAAAAAAAAAAATTAATGAGAGGGCTAATATTGAGCTGAAGTGAGAACAAAGCAAGAAACAAATGAGACAATTTTGGGGAGCAAAATGGATGATTCACGAGATGCTGAACAGAGAAAACAACAATCACATGTTGGGGGAAAGCTATATAAAGCAAAATTACTCATCGTAAGCTCAAAATCAAAACACAGACAGGTAGTATGAGAGGTGACTGAAGGCATTAATGTTCTTTGTTGAGAGAGAGAATGGTGACAAAACAGTGACACATAAGTATCGTTCACACAACAAGCCTTAACTCCAAGTTATCCTCGAGAACTTGGTCCTTGAGGACAACTTGGAGTTAAGGCCCGTGTGGACACACTTGGAGTTTATGTTCTCAAGGACAAGTCGGGGTTCATGTTCTCGACAGATCTTAGGGTTAAGGCTCGAAACTCCACGCGGTGGGTGGTCTCCAACCGTGTGGACAAGATTTTAACTTGGAGTTTCATGTTCTTGTGTTCGCGGAGACGTCTCTGAGATATTTCATGAGTTCCGGAAACTACTTTGAAACTGCTTTGAGATAGTTTTTGAAAATCGTCGCGGAGACGTCTCCGCAAAGTGAGATACCACCCTTCGACCCAATATTCGAGCTTTTGTTTTCTATGTTTTGTAAGCAAGTGCATACAAAATAGGTAGGCCTATATAATTCAAATAGAGTCAAAAGGAGGTCTGTATACCATCTTCCTTCAACTATCTCCCAGGGCATCAAAAATCATTGAATCATAGGTGAAATGAAAATGCAAGCAGACAATTGAAACCTTGTGGCTGACCCGACAGTGACCCAGGGTCATGACCCTTCTCTGCAGGAAGAACATCAAATCAAGACTCGTGGGTTGAAGAAAATATCTTACAGAATGCCCAACCAATCAGAAACAGAGTCCAATGCTAAATCTGCAGAATGTTTGGATAAAGAAATACTCAGCAAAAAAATATATCCCAGATATACCTGTTTGTACCTCAGATATAAATGCATTAGTTCTGAGAGCCAATAAGTCATTGACTCATATACTTTTAAAAAGGTTTCACATCCCTTTAAATCCCAGCATAGATCTACATTATGATGTTATTAAATTTAAAATATTTGACATACCATCACCTATGAGTTGAATGTTTGAACCCAGTATGTTTTTGCATTTTTTCTATATTTTTAAGGACAGGATAAAAACATGTCCCTTAATACACAAAGGCCATTTTCTAAGATCCCCCCCCCCTCAGAATAAATTTAAAAGGTAGAAAAAAAAAAAAAGATTGTATCACCATAAAATTTCATTATTAAAAAAATATATAGGCCAATATATATACAAAATACATACACCCGATGTTAATTACAATCCTCTTTCCACTCGGGGTCAATATACCTTCATCTTGGACATTTTAGGGGGAAACCCTCATTGTTCACAACTCATGAACACCTTTGAACAATTTTCCAAATAGGTTCAATATTTATGACCGAACTTCCCTGGAAGCCCACAAACCACTAGATTATCCCTCCACCCCTTACTCCAGAAACCCTCAATATATGACCACAAATAAATTGAGTTTGAGTGCTCCCATCCAGTCTAAAGTCCACTGTCATCCAATAACCTTTGACCTTGAATTCAAGAGCAGATAGTCCATTTCAGGCTTCCGGACCTTTCATCACGGTCCACAGGAGTACGAGACTAAATTGAAACGTGATGATGACTTTTGGAAATATGTCCTCTTTTGGAGAGTTGTGATTAATTTGGTTGAACAGAAGTTAAAAAGCAAAACTAAACTAATTTTTTGACATAACTTGATGAGATCTGCTTTAAAATATATCTATAAAATTAGGTATCTAGAAATGGTTAGAATAAGGAGGAAAAAAACGTACTCTATAATATTGTCTATTTAAAATGACACAAACAAAAATATGAAACAGTAAGGATATTACCATGAAACATCTGAAATTGCACCATTAAGGATGAACATCTATGAGAATCAAGAGGAATATTTTTTATTTTAAATATTTGTGTTAAATCAACTTTATCAGCGGGCATATCGTCTGTTAAGAGCCATAAGGGCGCCATTGCAGATCAAAGATATTCCGTTTGGAGCCATAAGGGCGCTATTGCTGTACAAAGTCAATGTATACCATATTTATGTGCAGTTTTTATTGTCTTTAATTGTACAGACGGGGCCCCTTGGAAGAGCAATACTCAATACTCGTTATTGAATACTCATTATTGAAAGGGCCACCCTGTATAAAGAAGAATTAAATAAATAACAACAAAAAAATACAAAAACAGTATACTATAAACAAACTAATTCAAATTCCAATCAGACACTATTATGAAATGAAGCTTTATTTTGGAAGGTCTTGACCGTGCTTCTAGCATAACATAAAACCTAAAAGATAAGATGAAGATCACTTCACTTACCTCTCAGCAACTCATGGTCTAGGCTTGCGTTAAAAACACCATCCAGCAGGGACAAAGAAAACAGTTTTGCAGCATAAATATATTCCACAGATAATATGATCCAATACATTGATAAAGCTAAAATATTATGACAAGTCCATCTTCATCTTATCTCAGATGCAAGCAAAACGGGATGACATCTATCCTATAAGCATCAACATCACACTCCTTACTGAAATCAAACATCGAGTCCATTTCAATGCCAAAAGTAAAACTGGCCTCCAGGAAATGAAAGCTTTTGAAATATTATTTTTTTGTCCCTCTTTCTTCTCTCAAAACTAGGTTTTGTGATGGATGTTGGCAGAGAATCAGTAGAGGACGAACAGGTGCACCATGGGAAAGCGCTGAATGATATATCGCCAAAAAGCAGGGGAAAACAAGAGAGGGATTTTTAAAAATTGGTTTGAGATGGCAAGAGCCTACACAGGTGAAATTGAAATAGACGTGATATGTGTTATAGCATACACACGCATACACACGCTTCCATCACTGTCCATTAGGTATTATTGGACTGTACCATCTTTGCAACAAGATGGGGGAGTTCAAGTGGGCCAACTGGAGGGACAGCTTGCATCATAAACTGAGATACATGAGGATGTTATAACATGAAGGGAGAGCTGGGTTTTTTTTTAATTCGACAAATCAATCAGACCTTTTTTATTCGCAGGATAACTCTGGAGGTACCTGACAAAATTGAGAATCAGGATTGCAGGGCAGGCTTATTAAGTGTGTGTAAGAGTCTCGCTCATGTGAGGGATGATCAAATTGGTTTTACTCCGGACAGGTTGAGAGGGGGAGGGTGAAATAAAGATGGAAGAGACCCTGCATGTAATTGGATGGCCGATCCATTGATTTTCACAGAAATGGAAAACCAATACCTAGTGCTTTGTGGGTACCTTTATTAATACATCGTCTCTTTTGTTTCAAGGGCTGACCAGAGCGTCTTATACAAACCTGTGCTTAAGTGCAAACAATGCTTTCTACCGGTTACATCTATGCTGAATAATTTGAAACATAATTGCTTCCCTACTGTTAACCTGGAAATGTGTCTCGCTCATGACTCAAATATGCCCGGTGAATGACCAAGATGATGAATTTTATTTCTTGCGAAATGAAAAATCTTATTACTTGGGGTGTAAAACTCAAATCTCCAATAAAAGCATGTTCATTATCATATCAATAGAAGTTACAACCAGTTCGGTAACAGTGGCGGATCCAGGATTTCATGAGGGGGGGGGGGGCAAAAAATTTGGAATTTGAGGTTTTGGTACACCCAAATTTTTTTCCCGTCATAACGGGCGAGCAAAAAGGTACATCAAACCTTTTTCACGTCACACTGGTCGTGCGATAAGCGGGGGTGGGGGTGGGGGGGGGGGCTGGATCCACGTATGGGTAATAAGCAACAATGAGAAATGTACTCGACCCCCAAACTACAAAAAAATCCATATATTGCACTCTGGGTACAAAACAGATGACTATAATTTATTTACACAATTTGAATTTATACCTTGTATTAGGTTTATACTTTTTTGTATTGTGGATTCTTTGAATGTTCCTTTGCCAATCTCTCACTATTTTATTACGTGCATTGCTCCCCTAAAAGTATGAAATATTATTCAGCAAACTTTCTAATAAAAGTTTTGCTGGTCTTAAAATAACATAGTCCACAAATTGTTACTGGTTTTTCACACCAACATAATCACAAGCATTGTCGTTACAACTGCTCACAAAACTATTGGCAAATTATGAATACATTTCCCACAAAAAAAACAACAACAACAAAATATCTGATGGGAGGCCTACCTAGTTCAAACTATTGGTGAATAAGTGAAAATCGTCTTGAATTTGATACGTGTACAGACAGATGAGCAGACATCAATTTAAAGATGATTTTTTTTTCCCCCCCTCCAATGAACCCCTGGGGCGGGAGGCTATGAATCATGTGACCTTGAGACAGGAAACTCCCATAATGCTCACATATCTAACTGTGACTTCCATTTATTCATATCAACGGTAAATTAACAGCCCCATTTAAATTCAATGCTAAATGCTGTCAAGTCTCATAAACTCTAATAATGGCAACATAAGGATTAGATAGAAGTACCTTAAATGGCATCTTCCAATTTACACAAATTTATATACAAGTAGCAAATACAATACGTGTTGTGGTAAACTCCTGTATCTTTAGCTACAAAACCACTCCTAATTATATATGTATGCAATACTAAAAGTATATTCACGTCAAGTTCATTTATTTATTAGAATAAAATACGTACCAAACAATATATTGAAGATTGAGATCTTAAGTATTCAAAGCAATTCATATAATCTCTTGTATACTTGCCAAAATGCTTTCATATGAAAGACAGATTTAATCAATCATCTGCTCATAGCAATTCACAAAGACTAACGTCCTTCTGAAAATCAACAAACAAAAGGTGTGTTCAATGTCCATTTTCAAATTTAAACGCCAACATGAATCATGATACAAAATGCATTAAAAAAAAAAACACACAAACGCGATCAGAGGTACACCGTTGAGTGTCAAAAATTTAAAGCTGATAACATGTCCATCGTCTTTAAATTCCCCGCTTCAAAAACATAAATCTGCGCTCTTTTCACTTGCACCAGAAGCTTCCACTGTGAGAGCACATTTAAAGATGCTTGAAAACTCAATCGTGTTCAGTGTCGCATTTCGGTGAATTCGTGGGGCTCAAGGTCGTAAAATTGAAGCTGATCGTGATTCAAATTGCATCATTTTCGGCGTTTAAATTTTCCTTCGAATGGAGATCTGAAAGACGTTTACTTTCATGACCGGGAATGGGGACAATGAACACCGACTTTGTTTCTCTTTATATCAGCGTTTTGTAATTGCGTTTGTATCATGATTCGTGTTGGCGTTTAAAATTTGAAAATGGACATTGAACACACCCAAACTATTCATAGGCGGATTTTGAGATGTTTCCTTTGCTCATGATTAAGATAGGAGTTCCTAACATGATTTGACATGGAGGGAAATTTGAAACAGTTGTATAGAAAAAGAAGACTTGCCAGTCTACATTATGGCATTGATCGTTTGATATTTCCTTCCATTCAAAATTCAGACAGGTTTGCACGTGTTTATCATGCCCATGGATTTAAAGGTATTATTTTACATTTTTTGTAAACACTTAGTAAAGTTTGTATTGAAATGGGAAGAGTGTCCAGTTTAGTTATCATTTTGTCTCTTTTGCATAAACTGAGACATTTATGTATTTTTGCCCATAACATATCAGACAAAGGCAGGAAAAATACAGCAATCTTTCTAATTTCTATATCTTTAAAGAGAATTATTTTGTTCGTATCGATCAATCTTGCCATTAAAAATACCTACGGCTCCCTACGATAAACAAATTTCAAACTTTAAAAAGTAAAGCAAAGTTTTTTTAATTTTGTTTTTGAATGAATACTATCAATAAGACATAGTATAGTGGCATCTGAATGTGGATGAGGGCTTTGATTTGAAGCAGACTGAGAGAGGGCATAGGGAGGGGAGCAGGAACAGGGAGAGATATATCACCAACTACTATCATGGTTGAATACTTCCTGTGCTCAGACTATGTTGGTTAGTTACCATGGAAATAAAAGCCCTTTCAAAGGTGATTTTGATATCTACAGTCTGTGGTTTGCTTCGACAAGGCAGTAAAAGAGATAGATTTTGATATGTGACATGTCAAATGATGTTATTGTTCCTTATTTCCATTTGTATGAGATGCACATGCATAGTTCATATGCCAAAGAGGAAGACTGTTACAATCTCTTTATTAAAGAGTATGAGTTTTATTTGAAGTCATTCAAAATATAACTAAAAGGCTCTTTTGAAAATACCTATGCCAGGATAATATTGAATGTACGGTACATGTAGCTTGATATTCATGCACTTTTTTGAGCCCTTCTAGAATTTTAATATAATTTTGATTTGAAAAAGAAACCCTCTTTAATACACATGCCATTGTCATTAGCAAGTAAATGCACTCAATTTTGATTGGTGTGTACATCAAGGTCAATGGGAAGTAATTTGTTGCTAAGCCAGGTCATCATTATTACAAAAAATAATGTGAAAAACACAGCGTACAGTCAGAGCTGCCTGAATGCACAGCTTGGAAAAAATGTGTCGATTTTCACAAATTGATGCTGGGTAAATTTGAGGGGGGGGGGAGGGTTCTTTAAAGGGAAACAGTAACATTGAATGATATTCAAATCACATTTTATTCGATTTAGCTTATTTTGCCAACATAATTATAAACACTTAGGTCAGTCTGGTATCTCTATAAAATTGCAAGCTAATTGCTTGCTTTACCTTCGAGATATCAATGGTTCAATACTCAAATTTTATAAACCATCCCCGAATGGTTAATAAAACTATGTGCTTTTCCACATAGCACAAAATACACCCATTTCCTGTTGTATAGTCCCCGTCCCTAGCGGACTGCTGAGCTAGCAAAAGAGAGTACTGGTGTTCGGCTGTATGCTTGGCATTGTTTGTTACACTGTTTTAAGGTAGTAAATGACTTCCATTTGATCTGAAACTTTCAGTAGTTTGTTTTTACTGTTGGAACAATATAATTTCATTAATCTTGATCTTATTGCTCTTGTTTTTTTAAAGTTACCCAATCCCTTTAAGTTGGGGTGTTCAATTAAACATAGTTGGTAGGTCAGCTACTCTGGAATTTTAATTTCTAACATATTTGTGTTCATTATAGAACCTAATCACGACATATCACAGAGAAATATTCTATTATTGTGAAAGTAAAAACAAACGCCTACATACAAAATTTTTTATAAATCAATGAAATTATTCACAAAATCTAAAAATAAATATAGTTTCTCCCAGATATTACTGCAGCAGATGAGAAGCGATAAATCACAGTAGATCCATGCATTCATACAAGCAATTTCCAAAAGCCTGCAGTGCAATTCGTAAATGGGTGAGTGACAAGGGCTTAAGCAGTACATGACCACACCATTATAGTGACCTATCTCATCTTTCAACATTGGTAAGGGTGTTAGGGCAGCGATCCCATCTTCATGCTGTTACCATGGCAACAAACCAAGGGTGGAGTCATGACTAACATAGCAGTGTCTTATTGGCTTGTTTTAAGGTCAGTGCCTGCGAGAGGAGAGTGTGACTTATAAGATCTACTCGTTAAGCCAATTAAAGGTGTATGGCCACGAAGGAAAGAGGGGATCATTTAACTTTTACGAACAATTGGATATAGGATTATCAGGTGCATTATACAATCTACCTGATACCATACATCTAATTTGCTAACCTAACTTGACTTCCATAGTGTTTATAATCCCAAATCTTATCATATTGTTTTAGTGAATTAAAGGTACATGTATAGGCCTATACTTTTTTATTGCCATCAAGCATCAAAGTGTGCATATACAGTGCGTCCCAGAAAAAAAAAGTAAACCCAACTTTGAGAGCCTCATGTCAACTTCATAATAAAGAGTAACTCATTTTCTATTCAATAATACCAAACTTATAAATGTGCTGTGATGGATGGCTGTGATGGATGGCTGAGCACTTGGGTATTACAAAACAAGCGTCAAAATTCAAATTTTCCAAGTTTGAAGAGAAACAGCCCTTGCATTTCACTAGACCAAGAAATCCATTGTCCCTTATGAATGGACTTAGGGTGGTATGTCACTTCGCAGAGACGTCTCCGCGACAGAATATAAAATTTTGTCTCCACGACGGATAAAAAGTATTAGAGATGTCTCCGATATTTTTTTATTAATACTTTTTTTTTCATAAATTGTCGCTGAGATGTCTCCGCGACAATTTATGAAAAAAAGAAAGTCTGAAGTAGTCCCAAATCCATCTCTAATACTTTTTATCCATCACGGAGACGAAATTTGCGATACGTCTCCGCGAGGTGAGTTACCACCCTTAGGAAGGCTGACCTCACATAAAGGATGAATGATCAGAGAGCCGGGATTGCTTCTGACAAACTTGGAACAATTTGTTTTTGACCAATTTTTTTAGAACTCCAGTGGTCAGTCATCCTTGACAGTACAGGTATGATTTTGGTATCACTGGATAGAATATGAGTTACTCTTTGATATGGTATACAAAATAATGACACTTAATTAATACAATTTTAATGCAAGGCTCTCAAATTTGGGTTTACTTTTATCTGGGACGCACAATATAGACCATTCCATTATTATTGACAAACTCAATGTGAAAACCTCAGGAGGAAAATTGGGAATCCCATTTGGCTTTTCATATTTCAAATCGTTTGTAAATTGTTCATAACCTACAAATGACTTTTTTAAAGGCCTTTATAATAACCCTAACCTTATAATAGGCTTCACTAGTGCCATGCCCCAGTCTGTGGTGCATAAATAATGCCTTTCCTCTCCTCCTCCATCTTCCTAACCATGTATCTCCCTCCATCTCTTTCACCTTTCAGATATCTTCTCTCTTTTTTTGGGGAGGTTTTTCCCGTCTCATGTGCTTTGTCCTGCTGTAATATTCCTTCAAATCACATACTCTTTATCATCCAAACTGTCTTTCACACCTTTTAAGGTTCTATTCTGCCATCTCTAACTGTTCACTATGTTTAATGTATTCCATGTCAGGTAGAAATGTATCCTGGGGGCCCCTCGATTGACCAAGCTGGAACAACACGAGCACCATCGATCAATAGAGCACTCACACAAAGCAAAGTCATTTCTGTTTTGTCAACTGTATCCCTTGTTTTACATCTACATTTTTTACATGATGCAAGGAAGAGGGTAACAGTGTGCGAGGATAGCTTGGATTTTGTGAGATCCGGATATAAATAGACTAAATTGGATTGTTAGAATGGCAGAGCCGAGTCAACATAGAAAGATGTCACGTTTGAAGGCTGTGAGTTGTCTTGGGTTGGTATGACGTGCTTGGAATTGATTTCTCATGGAGGAGAGGAAACCTCCGTTGTGCCCTGGGATGATGTATTCAATGCCATGTTCTCAGTGAATGGACCCTGTAGGGCTGTTACAACAGTAGGGATGATGTATGAAAAGAATAAATGCTAAAGTGGGCAGGAATGAAACAACAATGTTCGGATACCTAGAAACGCTTCGGTTCTTAAACCATTTAGTTTTTATGTGTGTAGAGAATATATACCTATTTAATCTGACAAAGAACTATAATGTGCTGAATGTAATAGGCGTATAGATATATATGTATATGATTATGAAGATAATACTTCTGTACCTATTAAATATAAAGAAATTGAACAGGCTTTACCCGTACGTTTACTTTTATTTCAAAGCAAGCTTGTAGACGTCTAGCTGTCACTCACTTTTTTTGTGGGTCTGTATGTCATCTGGAAACCTCATGTGTTATGGAAAAAAAAGTTCAGTTTTAAATCCTTTGCGAAACTATTACTCTGAACTCTGTGCTGAGCTAGGAGTGCAAGCCTGCCCCCTCTGACTATCCATGCAGGGTCCTTACAACCAAATATGGAAGCATCTCCCTCATGCGCTCCTCTTAAAATGCCTCCAATCTTACCCATCCTAGCTCCCTCCTCCCCCTCTCTCTCACAGCTTATATTTATGGTGACTTCTTTCTCTCTTGTGAATACAACTTCAAGTTCTCTTTCTCTTTCTGTTCAAAATATAATGTCTAGCATATATCATGTCCAGCTTGTTAATGGTTGAGTACTGTAAAGGTACTGTTTAACAGAGTCAGTAGTTCTCTGCCCATCCCCCCCCCCCACATGCACACCTACTTTACAGATATATATATATATGACCTATGGCATCTCAAGATTGTAAAGACATGAAACAGATAGAGAGACAAAGAGAAAAACAGAGAGAGATAGGATAACACAAACGAGTACATGCTATGCATCATATTCAGTTAATTGAAATTTTCAACTTTGTGATCACACAGAAAGAGAATAATATCTAGAAACGCAATGGTAAACAATACTGCAATAAATCATAAAATGCCACATTGCCAACTTTCAGTTTCCAATGCAATTCAAGAATCACAACACTATCTCTCTTTTAAACTCTTTCACCAATGACAGCATGGCGACACATTGAGCATCGTCTCGTGTGAGGAGAATATTCAATTTATCCGAGTTTACTTTCCTCTGTGATTGTATTGACGGGTAAGATGAGTGAAGAGTCTCTGTAGTTGCACAAGCACTAAAGAGCTGTTGACTATCCTCCTTGCTGGCGTCATGGCTACGCATCTAACCAATGCTTGTTGGTCTGACAGAACTGCTTTATTCATTTTCTTTTTTATAGATGGACAATAGGGAACATCTTATATATCTTTTTATGTCAAATACAATTTGTTTGAAGTAAATTCATATAAGTTGCTGTTGATAAATACAGAATTTTTAATATACATCCTTTCTATAACCCCACCCACTTACCTTTGTTATTGTTACAAATCATTATTATTGCAATCAGACTTCTCTGTTTAGTCTTATTCATGGCATTCTCTAGTATTGTTTTGATTTAGGAATTATTCCAAGTTTGTTGGATCTTGTGACTTAATCCACAGAAACCCTACTTAAAATTCTGCTACATTTACAAGCTGCTCAGACTTTCATGAAGAAAGAAACAGAATTGACTGAAATCAGCTTAGACACAGAGCATGGTTAACTAATATCTTCCAAAGAAAATTTAAAGTTTATTCTATGTCATAGACATGATTAGGCATGGAAAGAATAAGAATTTAAGATGTAAGTAGATTTCTTATAGGCCCTACATGCTAATAAGGGAAGATTAATGATGCATTGAAAAGAGTTTTTTATACAGTTGTAATACATGCCTTTTTAGTCAGGATTTATTCTCCATTTGTTTTCTTTTCACTTTAAGTATAGATAAAGTGACCGTGATAATCGGGACAAGTTTTGCTTAAATAGATATTGAAGGGTTTTCATAGGTCAGCTGTGAGAGCTGTTAAATGTTATAGAATCCTGTCATCACTTGTGTCATGAATATCACATTGTTTTCTTTTCCAATATTAATTTCATATCTACATTCATCTATTATGATTAATTACTTCCATTTATACCCTTTTCAAGGAACCATGCCATCAAACAGCTAGTCAAAATATTTTGGGATAGTATTTGAACAATTTTCTTTGATTAAGCCCAATATATGTAAAGACAGTCATTTCATATATATGCTATAAAATTTTAATATGAGGCTCTCAAAGTAAGGTTTACTTTTTTCTGGGACGCACTGTATATGCATTTTTCAACTTTAGCTTATGAAATTAAAATGATTCGCGCATCTCATTTAGTTCTTCATATTCCAAGTTGAACATAAAGTTGTTTGTAACTTATGAACAACTTGGTGAAACCAAGAAGATTTTATAGTGACCGTAATATTTCCTTGGTGAAACACCCCAGGTCTAGCTGGTAAGTGTATGACAGAGATGGGTGGTCTTGAGATGAAGACTGTGACATCATCATCTATGTTTAGAATACCATGGACTATACAGATGACACACTAGTGAGACAGAAAGATAGCAATCTTAAAACATGTCAGTGCTTCTCGTCAAATGATTTCAATAGGAGGGGCTGCTCTAGCTCGAGCTATTTTAAATAGTGCGCTATTTGTGATCCGATGAATTAGCTTGATTAGAGCAGATCCAACTTTGTGGTCAAATAACGTGCTAATTTGAAGAAAATCCAAACCCAACTCATCTTAGGTTTTAAAAAAAAAACTCGAGCTGGTTTGCGGTTTTGGCATGAAATAGAACGCTATTTTGCGCGGTGCTGCACTAGCTTGAGCTAAATTCTAAATTGTGCACCTGTGCGTGTATACGCTAGCGGTATTTACCAGTTGTGCAATACACACCGGGCTTGTCTGTTCAAGGTCACGTCAGGTCGTTAATGCGAAATTTTAAAATACCTTGAGCTAGTGCAGGACCGGTTTCTTTTTTTAGGGTTTTGTCCTGATCCACCAATTAACACACTATTTTTTAGCTCGAGCTTGTGCAGCAGCGCCTAATGTGCAACTCTTTTAAGCCAATATAATATTATAGGTGACCTCCATGGAACAGCATTGTTTGTTCTTTTAATAGGAATATATGAAGGGAATAAGTATCATTTTATATTCTATGATATGAATTGAAAGTTAGCTGATAGGTGACAATGTCATGAGATCCATAAGGATGTTGCCTCCATGTGAATGTATTGACATACAACCCTTTTAGCTGTAAAATATAATGATATGAGTCATATGGATTAGTTACACCTATTAGAGATTGGTCTCAGGTGAAGCCTGGTATCGGTATGCTCTCCCTCTATCCTAATTGGATCATTGTATGATATCATCTTCTTTTATCTCATCACCAGACTCTCCTACTGATGAAAGCATTTGTTCTTCATGAATAAGTACATGATATCTAATGTATGGGACTTATAAATGTACAATAAGATAGAGAACAAACCATGTGCATTGGTTTTCCAAGAAGCTGTTGGCTTTGTCTATCTTAATTTTGTATAATTATTTGGTGGAATTTACAATCCCCTTTATCTAATCCGTCACTGTTTGGTTGTAATATTGAATGTTTATATTGTAATCAAATTGGGTTAGTGATAATGAATTCCTAAACAGGATGCCCTAATCTTTATTTCTTGTAAGTTCATGCTGAAGCTGTTTCTCCAGCTTTCATTTAATGTAGAAAATGTGATCACATTTGCTCATTACCAACTGCTCTAGATGATGCTATATTTACACAAGGTATTATGTCTATAGATCCCATTGTCCCTATATCTTTGTCTCTCTATTTACTGGCCACTCTTCCTGTATCTCTGGCTATTTGTGAGCATTCATCTGAAGTTTGGAGCATATCAGGAGTAGATGTGGACACATTGCAAAATGTTATAACATCATGCATTTGTTACCTCCCTCTCCCCTCTCTTTCTTATGTTTCTAAATTCTCTTATCATCCCTTTGTTCTGGCTTGCTTCCATTTTTCTTCTTGTTGTTATCTCTTGTTATTTGTCAGAGACATATCAAGAGGGAGTACAGGATTTTGGTGGTATTGAAATGCATGAACCTCATTGAGATGCCTTAGCATAAAATTATATGTGACACGCTCCCCATTTTTTTAAAAAGGACACCTAGCTTTCAGGAGCATGCACGGCCTGACCTGGCACCATACCCTCTATTTAAATATCCTAGATCCACCACGCCCTATCCTATTGGTATCCAGAGACATGATTGACATAGTCCTCTGCTGTTCATCTTCATTAGGAGTGTGATCACTATCATTAGGTCCATTGATCCTAGAGATATACCTGTCAGTGTTAACCCTCACACCTCTACTAAAAAGCAAACCCCTTAAACACAAACTCTTGATACCAAATTTAAGAGTACATTCTATGTCACTGGAAAATGGATGCACTATTTAATTTTGTATGATGACTCCACTATGAATAGTTTTAGACTCTAAGAACTAATGTCAACTCAGAGCAGAACTTGACCCAATTTTGTTTCAAATTTCACAATCTCCCATGAATTAATCAAATAAATATTTGTTAAGAGCAAGAAGAGTTTTATCTTGCTTTAATAGCATAATTGTATTTCAAGGAAAAGTAAAAAAATATGTTTGTAGGATTCAGTGTGGATGATATCGGGGAGTCTAAATGCATGAAGAGAATAGCTTAATAGCAGACAGATGCTCCAGATATCATCCATGACTCCACAGCTATTAGGCATACATCATCCATCAAAATACCATCTTCATCTCCTTTATGTTCTCCTCTATGTTACATCTCATTACAATTAGGATCCCCCCCCCCCTCCCGGGGAAGCAAATCAAGATGCTCATGAATTTGAATTGAAATGCAGTTCAGTATCTGGTTTCAGCTTATTCCTTGGAAAGTGACAATACGCTGCAAAATGGGGGAACACCAAATGGTGCAGGTCGTTACATAGACTTTCATGAAAATATAATTTCTGTAGACAGAATATGTCTTACTTGGGTTAAACATCACAAATAATTGTGTGTGAATGCCTTTTGCTTGGATTACACAAATCCTTTGTATGCAAATATTTCTCATAAGACTTCTACAAATCTGAAGACATTTGATAGATAGAAAACCTTAAAAGTTGAAAAGAGTAGTGAAAAGCACAATCATGAGAGTGGCGCAAATGGTAATCATCAAAATAAGTGAAAGAATAACAATATCCTCCACCGGTCCATATAAGGTATCTTCTTGCATGCAAGAAGAGTCAGAGGTTTGGTATTTGTATAATCTTGATGTTCTCCAGTGATATAATAAAGCAAGAAGGAACCAGCTGAAAGTCAAGGTGCGGTATGTCCTCATCTACTGAAGATTAATGTCATGTTTAGACTGGCCCCAAGTCCAAATACAAACTAAGGCTCTTGAGCCATGCCCAGGCTCAATGGTTC
This sequence comes from Paracentrotus lividus, assembly GCA_940671915.1. NCBI lineage: Eukaryota > Metazoa > Echinodermata > Echinoidea > Camarodonta > Echinidae > Paracentrotus > Paracentrotus lividus. The sequence continues at coordinate 7,076,328 of CALNVZ010002100.1, forward strand.
ATATCTGTCGTTTCTCGGCACACCGCTGGGTTAACTACACCTCCAAACCCCCTTCACTGGCCCCCTTCACTTTGCTGAGCTTGGTATAAACCGAGATGTGACATGAAAATGATCACATCAGCTGAGAAGTGATACGGGTAATTCAAACTTCTCTAAATTCTTGGGAGTCTTGAAGCAGATACACAGGTGCTGATATCTGTTCCAAGGCAAAGTACAGCACATATTTTTTCATCACATTTAAAATCATCCTATATTACTATACTTTATTCTCACTCAGTGAATTGACATAAAGTCTAATTACTTTACTACCTGTAACTTGACCATTATTAATTCTTTGAAAATATTGGAGGTTGTGAAAATCCTCCAAATACAATGACACATGCACTTATGAATTGATACAATATGATCAGCGGGATATCATGTTCTACCTGATGAGACATGAAGTCTTGATCAGAGACATATAACAGTAATCTATAAATAAAGTTACTCCTCTTGTACCATAATTATTCCTATCCCTAACCTGTAAGTCTTGGACATCCAATATACTATCCCTTAATACTACAGTTATTTGAGCTACCAAGCCTTGGCTTCACCCTCATCTAACCCTATCTTCAGTTTCAATCTATATCCTCTAGCAAACAATATATGTCACCCAATGTCAGATCATATCAATATCCTTCTCCTTCACACCCATCGTCACATCAACTATCCATCCCTACGCCCTTCACCCCATCTCTATCTTTGACGTTATTTCATCATACCGTAATAATGTGCACCATCATTATCAAATGGCATTCAAACGTGCCCAACCCAGTCCTTTTCTAAAAATCACTCTATACTTCCAATCAGTTTGTGTCACCCAATGTCAGATTACATCATTATCCTTCTCCTTCTTATAATTATCACATAAAACAACGATACCTAAATTTAATCTCATCAAATCCCTCTTCCATCTCGATCCCTTCCTATCATCGCCCAAAAAGAATTCTCAAATTATAAATCACTTTCTCCTTCACACCATCATCAAACTAACCAATGAACCTCACTTTCATCCAATACTTCCTCCCTCCTTCAATCTCCCCCTGACTATATCCATCCCATCATCTCCTAACAATAACTCCAAATTGTAGATACCTTTCTCCTACAAACTATCATCACACCAACCATAGACCCTTACTCTCATCCAATCCCTCCTCCAGCCTCCTCCTCCAGCCTCCTCCTCCCCATCCCCTCCCATCATCTCCTAACAATAACTCAAAATTGTAGATACCTTTCTTCTTCAAACCATCATCACACCAACCAGAGAACCTTACTCTCATCCAATCCCTCCTCCAGCCCCCTTCAGCCCCCTCCTCCGCACTCCTGCCATCATCTCCTAACAATAACTCTCTGACAGTCTACATCATCTGCGAGAAAGGTCGGCATTCCAACAATGCAGCGGCACAAAATGGCTCGTGACATACTAAATCAATGGCTTGTCTCCTGATTTTGATGAGACGACTTTGAAATGTCACAATACATTTTTGTAGACATTTCTTCGATTTGGTTCAGTTCAAATCAAAGAAGTTCCAAATAATTCAAAGTGAGAACAGCTCCCCCAAAACAGAGTTCATTATAGCTGAAAACAAATTCAAAGGCTCAAATTTGAAAAGCATTTAATAACACACCCACTAGTTAGGAAATGTCTTCCTATTAACATATTTCTCAAAAACAAACTTGCTGAAAGTGTTTTAAAATAAAACTGATTTCTCTTATGAAAAGTATTCTTAAAAGTTTTATTTACATCACAGATTGTAGTCGCAGAATCATCCGCATATATTCTCTTAAAATATATACTTTCACACCTCCTGCAATCTCTTACATTACACATTAATGCCTTTAGCCATTCATTTGCTTCTAACCGCGATAGGTCTTACTACGATTACATGAGAGCTTTGAGTAAATGTCACTGATGAAAAACATTCCTACGATCCCACTGCTCAAATGTCAGGCACAATTCCACCCTCTGGGTGATTTCTACTTTCAAGAACCCAACCACAACACAGAAATTAAATTTGTGAAAAGCTGTTTTGCTGAGGTATCTTTCAGCTGAAGGCAACTTCAATGCTTAAACGGTGTTGAGCGAGATCAGTTCTACACATTTTTTTGTTATTTGTTCTTTTTGATAAATAAATGATGTAAGTTTTTTGGGGGGAACGTTTAAAAAAAAATTTCTGGTCTATTCCATGAAGAGTGTTCATAAAACATGCTCGCTTTACCCGCTATACAAATACTATTACGGCATTCTGCTAGCCACACAACGAAATTGTCAGCTGAGAACCAAAAGGGCGCTATTACAGATTAAAGATGTTCCGCTATTACCATTGACTTTGTACAGCAATAGCGCCCTTCTGGTTCTCAACGGAACATCTTTAAGATGTAATAACGCCCTTCTGGCTCTCAACAGACGATATGTAAAATGAGAATGATTACATTGCATCAGACGTCACATGGAGCACAATAGTAATGTGTGGTTGAAAGAAAGTCACTAGGTATTGTATGTCTGCAGCTTCACTCATATCATTCCAACCTTATTCCAGTTGCTGAACGTGTTGACAAGAACTGAATGTGCATAAGATTAATGTGCAGTCACACAGACACTTGCGTTTAGTGACATATTTGTTTTGTTTTATACTTTATTTCATCTTCTTTTCCATCATTTCTTATGTATCTTTTTGTTTTATTGGATGAACAAAATTATCACTATATCCACTGCTGACTATGACGAGAAGGCAACCGTGGGGATCCGCAGAAAAGAAAATAAATTTTGGACGCAACCAGACGTAACTTAACGTAAGTGTCTATGTGACTGCAGCATTAGGGAGTTGAATTAAAGATGCAATACCAGATATGTTTACTTTTTCATCATAACTACATGTATGCACCTTCTTTCTCACAACATGCTCATGTACACCACAAATTTAATTTCATAAAACACACCATTCCACTAATGTTCCACACATCCTAGTATTTACTTATCTAGTATTTACTTACCTGTATTCAGGTGATCAAGGTGAAGTTGAGGCAAGGTTGGTTAGCGTGCAAAGACAAAAGTAAGAGGGAAGACAAAAAATATTAGCAATAAGCAGGTAGAATGTATAATGAATAATAAATTAGTTTTTTAGTTTACAACATTCCGTAATATATTTTTGACATATCATGTAGTTGGTAAAAAAAAAAAATGGTACTGGCATTTTTATAGAAGAACCAACAAATCTGACTTTCTACATGTACATGGAATATGGAGATGCCCCCTCTCATCAACTCTTCTTCTTATCTGTTTGTCTCTAAAACATACTCTCTGACTCTCAATCTTTCTCTCTGACTCTCTCTCTCTCTCTTTCTCCCTTTATGCAAATTTATCCCTGTAGTGTGTTGAGTATGGTTCTGTTATTACATGGGGTGTGTTCAATGTCCATTTTCAAATTTAAACGCCAACATGAATCATGATACAAAACGCAATTACAAAAAACAGAACACAACGCGATCAGAGATACACCGTTCAGTGTCGAAAATTTAAAACTGATTATAACTCCATCGTCTTTAAATTCCCCGCTCTAAAAAAAAAAAAAAAACCATCTGCACTTTCTTTTCACTTGCACCGGAAGCTTCCACTGCGAAAGCACATTTAAAGACATTTGAAAACTCAATTGTGTTCAGTGTCGCATTTTGTTGCATTCGCGACGCACAAGGTCGTAAAATCGAAGCTGATCATGATTCAAAACGCATCTTTTTCGCCGTTTAAATTTTCCTCCGAATGGAGATCTGAAACATGTTTACTTTTACGACTGCGAATGGGGACAATGAACACCCCCTTTGTTTCTCTTTATATCAGCGTTTTGTAATTACTTTTTGTATCATATTCATGTTGTCGTTTAAAATTTGAAAATCGACATTGAACACACCCATGGACACTTTACTATTCATTAGTTTTCTCTTCATGTCTCACGTTCACTCATCAAAATCCAGAAAAGCTCATTTAAGCTTCTTTGCACAAAGTTGGCACTAAAATGAAAGCACACACAAATTACTAGAAAGTTGCAGTAAATTGTCTTTCTGTGAAAAAACAAAATTCAAGGTTTTGTGTAAGGCGCTTTGCAACAAACCAAGAATTTTAATGTTACTTCTCCCAAAGGATATATGCCTCATAACAAATTCATGGAATATCTGCAAAGAAGCACGAAAACAGCTTTGCATTTAACCAGCAAGGAATAACTTCTAGGGGTTGAAATTTTCACTTTTGACAAAGTAAAAAGAAAGAAAACCATGTGAGATTGACAGGGTCACATGATCTGTGCTTTCATCAGAAACTAAGAGCTATCTATCAACGATACTTGGATCAAGTGGGTAACAGAGATGTGATTTCAAAGCATGGAGCCAATTATATGTTTATAGAAAAGAGCTTTCACTTTCATGAAACAACTGTTCATATTATAACCGAAGTCTGCTCACATCTGACACAAATTCATAAATTCATCTTCAAAAGTTTATAATTTCTGTTTCGATATAGGGCCTATGTTAAAATATATTGTTAATGACACTTTAAATAATAGTTTGATTGAGCATGGTCTTTAATCATGGAGATGGAAGATCTTTCTGTTTCCTTTTTTTTTAAATACATAATCATTAGACATCCAAGATGTTGGAATTGGTGATTCGCCAACAATATGAATTTAATGAAGCATTAATTCTCAATTAACATATTGTAAAACTATTGTAAATTTGAGGAGATTTATGTGTGCCCATTATACTGTAGAGCAAAGAGTTGATTTTTAAATTGTGCATTTTCTCCTATACATCTGGCAAGCACACAAAATCAATGTTTTTTTTGCCAGCTCCATAAGATATCCATGCCAGCTCCTAATGCAGGATTATTCCCACTGAGCGTTAACACATGGCCTTTTATCGCACAGCATGTTTGGTCCTGTCAATCATATACTCATGTTCAATCTATTCATGACCCCTACAGAGATATTGGAATGTGTGAACAATCACATTAACCCCAGAAACATGTAATAATGTTAGACCTTAGCAAATCATATGAATTTAAAAGTAAGCCTAATCTGCCACAAAAGAAGATTTTATTTGTGACTCATCGCAAAACACTTTGAGATTTGTCAAATTAAGAAAACCCATCAAAAATGCATATAATATTATAGTAAATAGTGGTAGAAAAGAATGCATCATCATTGGATAGATCAGTACCACTTGACCTACCTTCAATTTGTTATATTGTACATATGTACAATATAACTTTCGGTTTTTGTAGGGTAAAGCCCGTGTTACATGAATGGAGAGAGTATCGATTCTATCGTTTGCCTTATTGCGCTTGTGTGTAATAACAGTAAAATGTTGCACACAACAGCTTTTAGTTTTAACAATGAATACGCGGAGTAACAATGTACGCCACAATAGCTTAATAAGCACCAAAAATTTGGCAAAGATGAAACCATATTAGGCAAGGTCGAAGATCTAGGGGTCTATTTACTATAATGAATAGTGAATGTTCCATCTATATAAGAATACTCAAAAGCTTCGCAGGGGGTCGTCCATAGACTTTGCACGGGAGGGCCAACGGGACTGCATCTCCTCCCTTGATTCGCCTCGCCGAGGCCCCGCTTTAACCATGGTCGGGTCGGCCGCCCGTACCGTGTCGTCGTATTCTCAGCCCACCAAGACGGGACGTGCAGTGATCCTCGATTTCCTCGACGAAAAATCCCCGTTGACTTGCGTGTTGAAGTCCGACGTCGACGAAACAGACGACAATTAGAGCGTGACGTCAATCTCGAACGAACTGGCGTCTACGGTACCCAACCATCACCTCCTCATTACTCTTGCCCATACAACATCGCCCTGCATGTAAGCATCATATGTCCTACTGACATCATCGGTGTATTTTCTGTTGACAACGGCAGCGCCCGAACGTATGATGCCGAGTTATTTTAGGTCGATTTTGAAACTGAGGAGGATCGAGACGATTTGTTTCTCGAGTCGATTTCTGTCATGTATGCGTTGTAAAAAAATGCACTTAAAAAAGTGGATTAGACGCAAAATAAACTCGTAAAGTCATGTCCATCTCTATCTTTGCAAAAACAGTCATCAGGTTCGATGTATATGTTTAATATAAAAAATAGAAATTTACATGAATTCGGCGATCCTCCATACATAGTACGTCGTATTGAAATTGAACGTGACTGAATGTGATGAGGTGAGCTGAGTGAGCTGAGTGAGCTGCTGAGCAATAAGCTGAGCTGGATGGTGTAGCGTGACAGCACAGGGTATATAAATTCAGCATTACCTTTGGCTTATTTGTGTTAAATTATTTCTTCTGAAATGATTTGTCGTATATTTCTATGTAGTAATACCTCACAGGAAATAGGTTTTGAATAAATTTAGAAACACTACCATCAGAAAAACTAAAATAAAAATATAATTTCTTCCTTTCCCACGATCGAGGATCCCATCAAATTTTGACTTGCATATCAGGTCTTGAAATTTTTGTTTATTATGGTTTGATTTTCATTCAGTTGAAATTTTTCTTCATACATATAGTAAAGCAAAATAGTGGTGATATTATACAATTGTATGGGGAAAGGGCAGATCGACCAATGTCCCATCCTTTTGCCCCCAAAATTTCTTTTGTTTGTGTTGAATGACGTTGGGTGTACTAGCTGCTTGATTAGTTTGATTTTCATTCAGTTGAATTCTTTCCTCACTCATGTGGTAGCTATAAGGCTAAAAATAGTCAGGCAGCAGAAGAGTGATAAAACTTAATGCCTGCCCCAGTGGCAAACCTCCAGGTTACGCCAAGTGCACGCAGAAAAAAAAATTACGTACACTTTTGCCCATCGTACGTCCCCCTCCCAAGGGGCAAACCTTTAGGTTACGCTAAGGGTACGCGAAAAAAAAAAACACTTATGCTCCACCCCCCCCTCCCGCGAATAGTTTTTAGGTTACGCCAAGGGTACGCGGAAAAAAATGTTACGTAGGCCTACACTTTTGCCCATCGTCCCCCTCCCAAGGGGCAAACCTCTCAGTTACGCCAAGGGTAGGCCTACCGCGGAAAAAAAAATTACGTACACTTTTGCCCATCGTCCCCCTCCCCAGGGGCAAACTCTCAGTTACGCCAAGGGTAGGCCTACGCGGAAAAAAATTACGTACACTTTGCCCCATCGTCCCCTCCCCAGGGGCAAACCTGTAGGTTACGCTAAGGGTACCGAAGAAAATTAACTTGCACTATTGCTCCTTCCCCCCCCCTTCGGAAAGCTTTTAGGTTACGCCAAGGGTGCGTAAAAATTTATGTACACTATTGCTCCATTAACCCCCCCCCCCCCCCGGGAAAACTTTAAGGTTACGCCAAGGGTACGCGAAAAAAAAATTTACGTAGATCTTTGCTCCACCCCCCCCCTGAATACTTTCAGGTTAGCCAAAGGGTACACAAGAAAAAAATTACGTAAACTTTTGCTCTGCGTCCCCTCCCCCAGGGGCAAACTTCTAGGTTACGCCAACGGTTACGCTCCACCCCCCCCCCCCCTCCGGGAAACTTTAGGTTACACCAAGGGTATCCGAAAAAATTTATGTAGACTTTCGCTCACCCCCTCCACCCCCCCCCCACAGAATACTTTTGGTTACGCCAAGGGGTACGCGGAAAAAAATTACGTACACTTTGCTCATGCAGCGTCCCCCTCCAAGGGCAAGCCTTTAGGTTATGCCAATGGTACGTAAAATTTTTTTATATACTTTATTGCTCCACCCCCCCCCCCGGGAAAACTTTTAGGTTACGCCGAGGGTATGCAACAAAAATCTTTATGTACACGTAATGGGTAGGCCTATAACCCTCAGCACCCCCCCCCCAAAAAAAAAATAATAATAATAATAATAATTATAATATAATAATAAAAAATAAAAAATAAATAAATAATAATAAAATTTTAAAAAAATAAATAAAAACATAAAAAATAAATAATAAATAAATTAATAATAACAACAATAATAATAATAATAATAATAATAATAAATAAAAAAATAAGAATAAACAATAAAAAAATGAATAAATAAATAAATAAATTTTAAAAAATGTAAAAGAAAGAAAGAAAGAACTAATAAGAAGCAGAAGAAACTTTATCAGTCCCATATGGGGGCGGAGCAGGTTTTATATTTTTTTGCGGGAGCCGAATTGTCGCCGAAGCATTTATCAGTTTCGCGAAATGCTGTAATAAGAAGGGTCGAGGGAATGAAAGAAACACCGTTTTTCAAACTGTAGGGGGTGGACCTGCTAGCTGCCCCGGCGCGTAGCGCCGGGTGCAGCTAGTTATACAATATTACTGGACTATTTGAACTCCACATACTAAATTATACCTCGTGCAATCTATTTCACCTCGGCCTGCTGCCTTGGTGAAACAAACAAGCATTTGGGATGATTTAGCATGTGTCGTACATATAAAAAATTATAATCCAGTATATTGTATTCTAGAGTGTCCACTATTTATGTAATATAGTCTACAGTTTGTGCCATCATGGCAGGTTTATTAATACTTCACATGAAAGAAATACATTCAAACTCAATTGATGTTCTTACCAAATGTAACTTGAGTGCTAACTTATCCAAAATACTATCACCAAGAATTGAAAAAGTATCATCCATGTATTTCTGTGCTCCCAGCAAACTGCAACATCATAAGCAATACTGACCAAATATTTGCTTGGATAAGCTAGTTTGTCGATGACATAAATACGAAAAGCATGAACAGTCTTGTCCTATATACTTCAAAATGTCATATGTCATATATGATCAGTGAGAGTTCTGGAACTGCTTTGTCATGGCTCCAACAACAGCTGTCTGCATTGGTCTTCAAAAGGGTGCTCCCTATGGTAAATCCAACCCTTTTGGCCTCTGACAGATAAAAGAAATACCTGTGACAGTCCTGTTGGTCTGGTTGAACTGATACACTGTACCTGATGCACTTTCATTAGTTCACTGTGTCACAACTCCACATCAACTAGACCAAAGCATGCTCACCTCAATTAACAAGCTTTACAATCAGCTTTCTAAAATCTATCTAGATTTTCTTGTAATACCTGAAGCGGTCCCAGATGCTTGAAATCAAATTTTCTTCTGTTTGGCTACTTGCTTGATACAGAATGAACAGCTGGAGGTAGGCACGATTCTCCCTCCTCTGGTCCGAAATACCGGAATCTTGACCCCACTCAGTCAACTGAAAGACCAGTCAACGCAAGAGTGGATGGTGCAGACCAATGTGACACCAGAGATCCAGGGGGTTCGCCTGCCTGCCAGCTGCAAAGCTAAAACCTTACTACTTCAACGTGGGACGATAACGGTGATCAAAAAAGAAATATTTGTTTATGGTTTATTTTCAATAGACTGCTAAAGCTACACAAGCTGGCTTGATCTGGGGCTCGGGCCGGGGTTTGTCCGTCAATGAATCAAGTCTGCAATGGAAGCGGTCATTAGAAGACGGAGATAATGATGTTGCGTAGTCGTCCCGGCGACGCTCTCATCTCTGCCCAGCTTGATGTGATGAGAAGGAGATTGTGACGTGTGAGCAAGAGGCTCTCGGATGTTTGGGGGACTCTTCTTTCCCTTCGCTCTCTCTCGCCATCTCTCTCTCTCTCTCTCTCTCACTGTCACACTAGTTAGCTGTTTGGCTAGCCTCGATTTATGAAAATGAGAAATCTCGCACGGGATCGATGAAGGTCTTGCTATGAGTTGCTAGACAGGGAGGGACGAATGGATGCTAGCTTCATTTGTTATGGTGGATCTGGGAATACACAGATTATGTCAGGAATCAATAACACCTACTGATATCATGCAACAGACTGAAAGCCCTTCCTAGATAAATGAGGGGGTAGAGATGCTGAGAGGAAATGGGACAGTATTCCAGTAGATTGCAAAAAATATATCACAGCTACGTATTATTGTAATTGTGATATAGAATGAAATAAAAATGCTGCAAGTATAAAAATTTATTTAAAAAATGAGAGGGAGAGAGACAGCTCCACACTGAGAGGGGGAAAGATGAAAAAAAAAAGTGAATGACAGAAACTCTAACATACGGACATACAGAGAAAATGAGAAGACATATACCGGAGATATAATGAAAAGATTAGGCCTAAATGATGTTCACGAAGGAAGATAGAGAATGAGAAACTTTGAAGAAAAGGTTATAAACTAGAATAATCCTTGATTGATGTGAGGTTGGTAAACTAGTATAGGATCTCAATCATGCTAGCTTTGACATGAATGTATAATCCAGATTCCTGCATGTCATCTGTCGTCTTCAAATGATATCAATGAATTTAACCATTAACCAATAATAAATTTGGTCTCAAATGATAGAAATCACCCAAGCAATCTTTACATTAGGAGATACTTCAATCTGAAATAACACATTGAAAAAAAGAAAAAGAGAAAGATTTATGCACAAAAAAGGTCCGAAAATGCGAATGACATGACTTTTATTTTAAATACTTTGTCCTTTCAAGCAGTCTCTTTCCTTCTCTCTCTCTCCCTCTGTCATCCTCTCTTTCATCTCTCTCTCTCTCTCTCTCTCTCTCTCTCTCTCTATCAGTCTCTCTCTCTGTTTCTTTCTCACTCTGTCAAGAGAAAATGAATAAGCAAGTCAGCAAAACATGGGCCTGAATCCAATGAAAATAGTCTCTGCTACATGCAGCGTTACCTAAACAACATTCCTATCCTGATGCATGATCTGAATAGACGCTGCGGCATTAGCTCGAACTAAAAAATATTGCGCTAATTGGTGGATCGGGAAAAACCCGAAAATAGAAACCGGTTCTGCACTAGCTCAAGCTATTTCAAAATTTTGCATTTACGACCCGACCTGACCTTGAACAAACAAGACCGATGTGTATTACGCACCTGGTAACTACCGCTAGCGTATACACAAACAGGTGCATGATGGTGGATTAGCTCGAGCTAGTGCAGCACCGTGCAAAATAGCGCGCTATTTCATGCTAAAACCGCAAACCAGCTCAAGTTTCTTCAAAAAACCTAAGATGACTCAAGCGTGGATTTCCTCCAAATTAGCGCGCTATTTGACCACAAAGTCGGATCTGTTCTGATCGAGCTAATTCATGGAATCACAAATAGCGCGCTATTTAAAATAGGTCGAGCTAGTGCAGTACCGCCTACTGTGTCCTCATCTGCAGATGTTGGAACATTCTCAAGAAGCATCAAACATAAAGCATATTTGTTTGTTTCTACAAAAGCTTTTCATAGTAAAACGATTATAGATGCATGTAGTAAATATAATAATTTTATTATTCATAAATTTTTATATTTTCAAAATATATGTGTCATTTCTTTAAGATCCCGAGTATGTTTATAATCAGTAAGATCATAATTGCAGACTGTAGGATCATGACCTGAACTGAGGTCATGATCGTGATATCTCAAGGGGAGCTCTGGAACTTCAAGATTTCAGACTGCTAGTCTAGACTTCTAGACATCGAGTAACAATACAGTCATGCAACTGCTTTATTTTTTGATTGCTTGAGTTTTTTAAATAATTTTTTTGTTTTATTGGATCAACAGAACACGGACTTAGGCTATCTTCTTGAAACCAAAATTTTACTGTCTATTCTCTACACATAGACAACACTTTCATTTATATTTGTAATTTCATTTATTTTGTATGTTTACTGATTGCTTCTATGCCTAGGCTGCAAGCTACATACTCCAAAACAAGTGCTTGGGACAGGGGGTCTACAAAATTGGGTCCAGCTGATAACAAATTTGACAGTTTCTCTTTATAATGATCCTTTGGCAGTAATTGGTGGAGCGGTACATCACTCTTCTCTTCTTTGAAGTCCGATAGGGTGTGAAAGAGTTTACATTCCATGATATAGGTTTGGATATCATGGACAGAGAAAATATTTTGTGGCTGGAGGGAAGAATAACAAAGTCATGGTTGATTTATCTGTCTTCATATTATTACCCTGGTTCTATAGAAGACTACAATTACCAGAGGCCTTTGTTCTTTGGTACAGTACCAATTATTCCGAGAAATTTGATGTATCATAAACAAATTATTATTCCCCAATCACTTTAATATTGGACGACTTTAAGCAATTATTCATAGCATTATAATAACAATAAAAAACAAGAATCCCCCCAAAACCAACCAAATTGGAAGTGATGATAATTATGTAATCATTACTGTGTATCTAGAGTCTATACAACAATAAATTCAATTACATTTACATTAATTATGCTTTTTGGTTCATGTAATGGCAGTGCTGAGGATTGATAAAATACTTTACAGACCCAAAGGGAAGGTATTAGGCTTATAAACTTTGCTAAAAATCTTATATCATACATTGCGTGATATAAATTACACCCCAGGAGAAGTGTAATCAGGATGGTGGGATCAATGGACAGTTTCAAAGACACCTTTCAGAAGTCCAGCTAACATCCATAATTTGCAATAACTCAAACAGAAACAATTCTTCTTGCTTGTTAGCTCCCCGCATAGTCCTAATCAGGTTGCGATACTGTAGCACTGGAACTACAGATGGAAGACTGAATAAATACACACTCTGTGACGGCGCTATCTACGTATAAACCTCCTCAGCATGATTGCTAGGGGGAGGCTATTATTTCAGGGAGCACAGTGAAACCTCCAAGACTGATTTCAAATGCGCTTTTTGCAAAAGTGACTGGAACTGTTTTCCAAGACACTGCAGGGATCTCAGAATAATTTTGAGAATTGTCCTGGTTTTGTTTTGAAAAATGTCTTGGTTGGGCTCAGTTGGGTCTCACACACTTAAATGAAAAATGAACATTAAAACCTGTATAAAAATTACAAAACCACATTATGTGGGACAAAGGCAGTGTAGGTCTAGAAGTCCCTGTTACCTATAAGTGACATGCAACCAACATTGGTCCACATTTCATGCAATTACCAACGTGGTTTAAAATAACCCACTCTCTAAATTGGATTATGTCCAAACCCGTGGACTATGCCAACCAGGATAAGGCAACGTCCATTTGAAATACAAGCATATGATAATCAGATGGAATGGACAGCTCGTGACACTTATTTCCATCAATATCCTGCTTGTGTTATACCCCTCAAGTACAAAGTTAAGTGAGAAAATGCATAGTGTAAGCTTGGAGTTTGACATAGGCTGTGAACAAAGTTAAGCATGACTTTTCAAACAGCCTGAACATGAAGAGGCAAATGAAGGTAGGGGAGGGGGGGGGGCATTGTAGAATGGCATACTATTTTTCACACATCTAAAATAAATTTGTGAACATATTTTCAATTTAAGGATTTAGAGCTACATGTACTAAAATGACAAAACCTATCCTAACATTGCCCATATCCTATTGGCTGAGTGGTAAAAAGTCTCAAGTTCATAGTGCCTTCTGTCCTAGATACAGTTGATGAACCCTTGACCTGAATAACTTCCAAATCAAATTGCACAAATTAATATCCAAAGGATGATGGACCTTGTTTACAAAATAACTGGAATATATTCTCCCACAATTTCTTGCAAGACGTTTCACTTTCAATCTCATTGCAATCATCTCCTCTCTTCAAAGCTAAAAGGAGGTTAATGTTATGTTAAAAGTATGGGTTTTATGCCTTTCTAGCTGTTAATAATCATTTTGCATGGTCTGTGAAGCAAAGGTCACAGCATGTTTATATCATCGTTCTGATGGACTTAATCTTAAATATTATCCAATGAAATCTATATCTGGAGGATAAGTAAGCTCTTCTTGTAATTAAAATTGTGCTCTTTATGTATTACATGTCTGTTGAGGGCCAGAAGGGAGTTATTGTCGGCTGAGAACCAGAAGGGCGCTATTACAGATCAAAGATGTCCCACTGAGAACCAGAAGGGAGCTTTACCATTGACTTTGTAGAGCAATAGTGCCCTTCTGTTTCTCAACGGAACATGCAATAAAGCCTGTCTGGCTCCCAACACACGTTATGGTATATGAGTTAACAGCTTTCTTGCTCATAAGACAAAGTGATCCCTCCTTGATATTTTATTTAGTTTATGATGCCAGCTAGATGATCATCATGCCTCCTTTAATTTCAATTCATAAGAGATAAAGAGCTTCATATTACCACACATTGCAAATGAATGTCATTATTGCTATCCCTTAGGGTGGTATCTCACTTCGCGGAGACGTCTGCGCGACGGATAAAAAGTATTAGAGACGTCTCCAGAACTTAGGAGATGTCTCAGAGACGTATCCGCGACGTCTCCGAAATCTGTCTCAAAGTTGTTTCAAAGTAGTTTCTACGAAGTGAGATACCACCCTAATGGTCTGGGCATATACATGGAGGTATTTGTTTCATATCCTCAGGCTTTCAAATGTCAAAATTTGTAATTATGTAGGCCTATACAGGTCTATTAATTCAATTTATGTCAGGAGAATAAATCTTTGGTTTACTTTTAAGAGTTGAAATATTTTTGGGGTTTCCTTTCTTAAGAAGGATTCTTCTTATAATTAGACCTCATGAGAAGTTTAAGACACTATTCAATCTATTCAGTCTATTCAACGAATCCTTTCTAGTTTGTAAGAAAAACAGGCTGCAGTCAACTTCTGAAATTAAGGGTAGTATCTCACTTCACGGAAACAACTTTGAAAGAACTCTGAGACGGACTTGAAACAACATTGAGACAGATTTCGGAGAAGTCGCCGAGACATCTCCAAGATGTTTCATGAGTCGCGGAAACTACTTTGAGAAAGTTCTCTGAAACTGCTTCGAGACAGTTTTTGAAAATTGTTGCGGAGACGTCTCCAAGACGTCTCATAAGTTTCAGAGACGTCTCTAATACTTTTTATCCGTTGCCGAGACGTCTCCACGAAGTGAGATACCACCCTGACTACAAAAACTACAAAATTCTTGTAGACTTAAGATCCATGCAGTCACATAGCCAAACCAACGACAACCTTACAAGATCTTGGCCATCAGAGTTAATGCTTTTTTTCTTCTTTTTTTTTTGTTTGTTGTTGTTTTGTTTGATTGTTTTTTTTTTAGGGGGTCTGTCTTTTATCAGCCTGGTATAAATCTTGTTGATGTGACTAGAGTAATACCCCCTTTTCATTTTTTTTTCTTCCAAGCAAAAGCTTTTGGTTTGTTTTCAAAAACTTTGTATTATATGTCATTTCAGACACCCTTCAATACCCTTTATCCTACAGACATCAAAGGGAGTACAATGCTCCCAGGGTCTCATTTTACCCAAACCATGATTGAAAAGTTTGTTTTGCAAAAGTCTTACAAGTACTGTGAATGTTTGGGATGATGGAACAAAATAAGAGACTGATAAAGGATATTTGTTAAATAAGTTTATTTATTAAAATATAAACAAAATAGTTGATCAACCACACAGCAGTAAACCAGCAGTAATATACATGCAGAGCCGGTTCTAGACTGAGACATATTCATAAGATCTAAAGGGAATCTAGTGTAGGTAAGATGGAGAAAATTTTCTTGATATTTGGGAAGAATATCATAATAAAAAGCTCCAAAAGAAAAGATTGCTCTTTAAATGCCCTAATAATATAATCCAAAAAATACCACACAGCTGATATGTTTGGGTCCCGAACATTTTGTGTTGCCCCATACATGCATTTCTGAATAATTGCATGCGACTCAAAGCTGAATTGGGTTAATTTTTTATCATTTTGGCGATTCCAAAACCTCACAGCACAAAATAAACCTTAGGTCAAAAAATGTAATCAACCTCTCTAAATCACTTTTAGACAGTGTCTTCCACATTTCAATGTCATGACCAGAACACTAGTTTCACTTTAATGAGAACGGAAGTTGCACATGGAGCAGGAGTCAAAGACAGACTACATCCTCTGCTCAATATGAATTGATATGAAACATATGGCAAGCACCAGACACCCATATTCACATAAAAATATGAACGCACTGTTCACATATGAAAGGGCAGCCAAACTGAAATACAAGAGAACACAATTAAAGTATGGTCAATGATTAAAATAATACTCTGTAACGTTTTGAAAAGGATCGGTGCAGTGTCTATATTTTCCAGAACCCATTCACATCTGCAAGAATCTTCAGCAGTAAAGGAGGCAGATTATTTAGAAGATGATGAAGAAGAAGAAGAACTTGTACTTGTACTCATAAATATATTTTCTGATCAATATGTTGATGGAAATAGAATAAAAACTAAGACTTAACATTTCAATAGTGTTTACAATCTAGGAATATGAAAAGAAAGAGAGATGGGGGACAAACAGGCTCACAATTGATCTGAACTTACCAATTTATCAGGTTCAAGTGAAGTTCTATTGCAGAAAAACAATATTATCCAGATCTTGGAACATTACTGAGCCCTTAATCAGCAATCATCAACTATCTATCCTTACGGTCTCTAGCTCCACTCCGTTATGATGAGTGCGAACAAGGGTCCAGAAAGGGGGATCATCATGCACCTCATGGAGCGACAGGTGATTTGGGCATCACATACCGATACAAAATAATGGAAGGGGGTGATAGAGATCCTTTGTCATTATATAAGTCTGGTTCTTTTGTTGTCTAGTCCTTCAGCTGTCGTGCTCAGGAATGGTATTGTTCCTACTGGTTCCCCAGATCCCATCAAAAGTAGTTATTCTGGTCCAATAACCCTAGATAAGAACCAATAGGCGGTGCTGCACTAGCTCGAGATATTTCAAATAGCGCGCTATTTGTGATCTGATGACTTAGCTCGATCAGAGTAGATCCGACTTTGTGGTCAAATAGCGCGCTAATTTGGAGGAAATCCAAGCCCAAGTCATCTTTGGTTTTTTTTTTTTTAACTTGAGCTTGTTTGCGGTGTTAGCACGAAATAGCACGCTATTTTGCGCGGTGCTATACTAGCTCGAGCTAGATCCGAAATCGTGCACCTGTGCATGTAGGCACCTATATGCTAGCGGGAGTTACCAGTTGCGCAATACACATCGGCTTCTTTGTTAAGGTCAGTTCAGGTCGTTAATGAGAAATTTTAAAATAGCTTGAGCTAGTGCAGGACCGGTTTCTTTTTTCAGGGTTTTTTCCGATTCATTAATTAGCGCGCTGTTCTTTAGCCCGAGCTGGTGCAGCAGGGCCTAATGATACCCTGATTCACTTCCAATACAAGGGTTTGTTCAAACTACTGCAGAGCGAGGATATCTTGTCACTGGCAAGATTGGGTTATTGCCATCGCCTATCGGACACAGCATTTCCATTGCATTCTTCTTTTCAGTTTGGTATAATGGCTGTGTAAAGCACTATTCTAGAGAAGATTTTGGGGACAGCATTTTCATTATATAGTTCAACGACATGTATGACAGGGTTTTAATGCCAACCTCATGGCAAAATATCATGGTTACAACTAGTCATTCATCTGAAATGCATCTCTCTGTTTTTTGTCTGCATCGAATATCACCGAATATTATCACAGTAAAATCATTAGCATTATTGGTAGTGAGGCATGATTCTGGGGTTTTTAACAACATCGAAAAATAAACTGAAACTTACTGCACCCATATATCTACACTTGCCAACAAAGTATTTATATTTTGTGCATATAATGGTATGATAAAAATTTCAACTCTTAGTTTGTTAAAGGCCAAGTGACAAAATCAATATTTTCAGATTTGCAGGTTATCCCTTACGTTTCGCTCCAGAAGACACCAGCTGCCTAGCAGGGGAGTTCAATGAATGGCTTTGATAATAGTACATTGATTTCTACATTTAGTATTCAAATATAGTCTGTTTGAACATCTACATGTGTGTTCCAGCATATAGTGAGACACCCTTTGGTAAAGGAAATAATCATCATATTATATTGGACGGATCAGAATCAAGTGTAGCAAATTTGTAAATTAATGCCTAGCAAAAGGACGTTGATGGAATGGACAGCATTCAAACCATGTGCCTTGTGATTGTCAGTCACACCACACCACCTTGACAAATATATATATACTTGTATATATACAGGAGAGCCTAAAATGTTTCTTTATCTCATTTTGGAAATTATATATACAGGAGAGCCTAAAATGTTTCTTTATCTCATTTTGGAAATTAGTCTTCTAAACAGTATAAAAACTACATGAGAAAACTTAAAAAGGAAAAAGTTAAAAGAACAATAAAAAATAGACAAGAAGATAGCAAGATAAATCCTCTGGCAAAATATCTATTCAGAAAAAAACAAAAAACAAATACGATTCATGACTACCATGCTTTCCCCAAAAATATCCTTAATAAGAGAAGATCATATATAATGCACGGATTCCTCTTTGGTCATATATATCTAACTGATTGATGTGCTTTGTTTCTGAAGCTATATATTTCATCAAACTAATTGAACAAGTGGTTACTATCCATTCATCATCTCCCTAAATATAGGCACTTTGAGGTAATTACCAATTATGTCTTGCTTTCAAAGGTAAATGACCGATGTTAGGAGGTATATGGTAGATTTGAGCATAGGGCAATGAAAATTATATAGTCAATTAGATACATATCTCGTATGATTCATGCCTATATGCCTTTGTATACTAACTTATAAATATATGGAAGAAAATTCTATACATCAAAACAGACACTCTTTTTATCTCCATCCTCCCGATTCTCGAGTTATTATTATTTTTTTTGGGAGGGGGGGGGGGCTGGGGTCATAGTTGAAATATTCCAACCATTATTATTCTTTTGAAGTCTAACCATTTATTGAATAGTAACATCACATACTTGTGATGCGTCACGTCGAAAGGAGAGACTATTCGCGATTTTTGAAATCCATTTTATTTGATATTATTGATCTCTGATTCATTGCCTTGAATTTGATATATAACCCGACTGTAAAGAGTAAATAGAAGTGGAGATATTAGCCTTGAACGCGAGGAGAATTGTGCTCTTAGAAATCAAAATCAAGAGAAAAACGTCTGCGAAGTTTGACTTCCGTTTGACTCCGAGCCAGAAAAAAGACCATTTTGTCACCGCTCTACTCACCGAATGCCCTAGCAACCACTTGTTACAAAGGTGAAACGACTGACCAATGAGGAGGCTGCATTCAGGTATACAGAGAACAATACTCGTCCGTCACGCATGATCGAGGCAACGCAGCAAGCGATGTTGTCTAAATAACATTCAATCTTCTCAAAAAAAAGAAACTAAATTTGGTTAGTTGTTTATTATCTTCGTCAAATAAATAAAAACGTCATGTTCTTTCTAATTGTTTAAGAAAAAGTCCGCTCTTTTAAGAAAAGTGTTTACCAATCCTGGCGCTAAATTAGTTAGAAACAAAACTATTTTAAAACCTTTTGGGGGTTTTTATTCCGATGTTTGCGTGCGTTCTTTGAATGTCAATCGCGTATACTCTTACTCATTATAAAGCGAGTCATTTTGATCTGAACTCTGTTGGAAATTTCGAACATTATAATGGTCTATAAACTAAATTATTCTTGTACAGGGGTTTATGCATTTTGTTTATATTCTTTGAATAAGTATATGATAGAGATAAGCCTCCAAAAATGTTTTAACTTGAGAAATATTTCCGCCTCACGAATGTATTTAGAATTTCTCTGATCACGTTTTATGAGTGGCTAGGTTAGCTTAAACAATGAAAATAAAAACGTAAATGATTTGCTCGATCTCGTCTTTTATTGATCAAACCTGTTACCAGTAATAAGAAGATATTAATTATTTTTAGAAATGAATTATTTTAAGAGTAAATCGTATTTTGTTTCGTCGTGTTTAGTAAAACGCTACTTTCTTAAACACGTTACTTTGTAAAATAAACTGCAGAAAACTTTAACCTAAATACTTGTATCAGAAGTATTATCACGTCACCTCTTTTGTATGCTCTATGTTTCCCTGATGGAACCAAATTTGTTAATAGGGAGGTTTTAATTTCCCATCAGGACAACAGATATCGCGGCCCTTAAAATAAAATGCTGAAATTAACATTCATTTGGATCCAGATAGCTAAGTCAAGCAATAAGTAGCTTTTCCCCACATAACCCCCCCCCCCTCTCCCCACCCGATTGTTAGATTTGACATTCGTTTGCGTGCTCCGCTATCCGGATGAAACAGCTTTATTCACAGCAGGTTGTGGCATCGCACGCAAAATTTCTGAGTGCAGCTAAAGAGAGTTTAGTTCGCTATTCGCTCACAAAACGAAACAAAAATCCAGTTGAAATCACACATCACATGACAAAGCCATGCGTTGCTAAGGGGAGCTAAACGGAGAGGGGAAATGAGCGTGGACGTTCGCTTGTATGTCCGGGAAAAAAATTATGACCGAAAAAAACACTCGCCGAAAAAACTGCTTTTTTACCACTTTCCCGTTACCATTTTCACTCATTTTTTTACAGAGCAAAGATGAAGCATGGTAAAACCAGGAAATCACAAAAAAAATTTCCTCAAAATTTTGACTTTTTTATTAGTTTGTCGATTTACTCGGATCTTTGATCTGCGACTTCTCTCTCATTTCGACAAGACGTATCACACTTGTGTGGCAAACGCACTAATAAAGGCAGCCTCAATTACAAATTCAAGTTAGGGAGGTAGCTCACTTCCCGGAGACATCTCCGCGACGGATAAAAAGTATTAGAGACGTCTCCGAAACTTGGAGCAGTTTCATCTCAGATATCCGTCTCAAAATTGTTTCAAATCCGTCTCAACGTTGTTTCAAAGTAGTTTCCGCAAAGTGAGATACCAACCTAACATGTTGTTACCTTAAACAAGCAGAGAATACATGTGTGAAAAATAAACAATAATTTCATATTTAAAAAAAAAACAAAACAAAACACACAGACCAAATTGTCTCTATAGATGTGTGATAATACTTTTCTGCATCTCGGAACAATATTTGAATAATTTTCCTCTTTCAAAGATTATCTCTCACAGCACAAGTGAATTGTAAAATCCAATATTCCTTTCATCAACGTATGTATTCAACCTATTTAAACCCAAATGCTTCTGTCTCAATGGTTATTTGCCCTTAAAACTCCAGATGTGGAATGTTTACAATAGGATGTTACATGTACATGGTAACAGTCCAATTTAACGATTCAAAGAAATGAAATTCTTAATTGGATTTAAGCTCGTTCATAGATGAAAATTCATCCAATCTTGCAATATTCTGATAAATAGAATAAAGTTCAGAGCCCATGGGAAGGATAAAAACAAATTTGATCTGCAAGCATAATGACACTCCCCTTAATACTTGCCTTCATTAGGCGGTGCTGCACTAGCTCGAGCTATTTCAAATAGCGTCCTATTTGTAATCCGATGAATTAGTTCAATTAGAGCAGATCTGACTTTATGGTCAAATAGCCTGCTAATTTGGAGGAAATTCAAGCCCGAGTCATCTTAGGATTTTTTTTAAAAACTGGTTTGCGTTATAAGCACTAAATAGAGTGCTAATTCGCGCGGTGCTGCACTAGCTCGAGCTAAATCCGAAATGGTGCACATGTGCGTGCATACGCTAGCGGTAGTTACCAGTTGCGCAATACACATCTGGCTTGTTTGTTCCAGGTCACGTCAGGTCGTTTAGGAAATTTTAAAATAGCTTGAGCTAATACAGTGAAGGACAGGTTTCTGTTTTCAGGGTTTTTCCCCCGATCCACCAAATAGCGCCCTATTTTTTAGCTCGAGCTAGTGCAGCAGTGCCTAGAGTTCCAAGAATGCTAATGCCATAGTCACAACCGTTGTGTGTCATTGGTGCACCTATCAGCACCTGGTCGGCATCATATTTCACTCAAAATCTTAAGGATGGACCCAAGGAGGTGCATATTTTTCAGGCATGCAAGAGAAAAATGACCAAACTCTTGCTGCAGTCATGTTGAAATGCAAGAAATAAGAGAAGTTGGCAGCTGCGTGACACATGCTACAGGACACACATGCAATAACATGTCACCAGATGTGACCAGAGAACAAGGTAGCTAGAATTTGGTCATCTATCACTCCAGCTTTTCCATCTTCCTTACCCATTTCATATTCTCTAAATTGGTTTTAATTTGAGCGTTTATTCCATCCAAGCTGTACTTTCATCAAATTCTTGCACATGATGCGGCTGTGTAAACTAGAAGGTGTCAAGCAGAGCCCTCGGATGCCATCTGTCAGGATATTTAGCAGAGGTTCAACTCTTATCTACGATATCATTTCTACCTTTCCATTCTCCGTTTCTTTCAGGTTTTGGACGTTCAAAATCTGATATCCATGCAAATTCTTTCCTCAGCAACCTAATTTTGGAAATTTCTGCAAGTATCTGTAATATTTTTAAAAAGGTTTTTTAGCTTTTACTCTCACAGGTGATATACAGTGAGTCCCAGAAAGAACTATACACTTTTGAAATGGCTACAAAATAAGAAATATATGGTTCTTGGGGGGAAGATTCATATGTACAAAAAGTTCATATTTTCAACTATCATTTGACACCAAAAAGTCCGAAAATAATGCATGCTTCAAGGAGCAATGCCAACTTTTGTTAAGCCACAAAAACGAGGCTGCGCAGGAATTCGCTATGCATTTACCGCCTGCCTATGGGCGGCCAAGAGGGATCAAAAGCATTGATGGCATGAATCGGCTAACAAAGACAAAATAAACCAACAGACAAAAAACAAACATTAATAATATGAAAACAGAAAGGTTATCAATTACATTTTTGCATAATATTGATGTTTATTTTGTCTTTGTTAGCCGATTCACGCCATAATTGATTTTGATCCCTCATGGCGTGCCATAGGCAGGTGGTACATGCATATCGAATTTTCAAATCTCTATTCTGCACTTGTGTGGGTTGAAATAAATATTGAAAGTCATGGTAAGAGTTCATCTGGCCAGCCAGCCATCCTTGCATCTCTAACCTACTCCTTCATCATCTTGGCTTGTCAACTAATGAATTGGTGTTGCCATGGCGTTACTCAACCCTACCTATAAACCCCTGGGAGCAGGGTCGCTGAAGGAGAACCAATTTCATTCATGAGTAAATCTAGTTCGCTTCCACGTGCACAAGATTAATGACGTTTCTAATTTACTTACGCTAGGTTTCTGTCTCAAACTGCCAATTTTCAATATATTTGTATTGAATTTGACATGTCACTGCCTCACTGCCTCAACCAGTTCATTAATATATTTCTATTCTAGATCAGGGGCTGCAGCCCCCACTTTTTTTCAGCCAACGTGTACAAAAACGCAAAAATGACGATACATTTGTAATTTTTAGCCTGTTCAGCCCCCCCACTTTCGGCTCAGCCCCTCCACTTTCAAAAACGCTCCGCGGCCCCAGTAGATGATTCTATCATATCATGAAAACCTGTTAACCTTCTATAGTATTTATTAATCATAGTGAAAGGCATTAGTTTTTCATTTAAAAAATTTGAGAGAATTGTTTTTTCCAAGCAAAATTTGTCAAGAATAGATTGGTTTCCTAACCATATAAAGACATTAATTAGATAATATTTTTACAGCTATCTGCATAAGAAATGTTACTCTAGTTCATGATTCTGAAGATGCTTATTAAATTATGACGTCAGGTGAACTCAAAATCACTATTGTTTGTACAAATTGATATCCTCTTCATACATGTATCATTACAGATAATGACTACAATGAAATGTCACTGCTGGCAGGCTCACATTAGTTGGACATTCTCCTCCTTGAAACAGAATTGATGCGTTCTTTGTATGACATCATCTTGATGTCCAGTAAAGCATCCCCATTGGATGTGATGAGTCAGTCCATGTGTAATTACTCATCTTACTAGATACAATTTGTCTCAGCTGAGATAAACAGTCTTGTAAATTATCCCTAATAATGCTCTGGTCACAACTGTGCCCTGTAACACAAAGACATACGATTGATAAAAAGATACAATTTATTTTTCTCTCGGTAGCCTCAACATGGACAGGATACTCCATTCAAAGTTGATGATCTTAATCCTAACCCTAATTCTAATCCATGACTGTACCTGCATTCCAAATGAGGCTACCGAGGAAAAAAAATCAGTTGTAACTTTTAATCAATTGTATACAGGGCACTGTTCATACTCTCTGCATTGGACTTTGTAGAATATCCTTGCATATAAGAGAATTCTTCTTGCAGAATACATTCAAATCTAATTAATTTCATATGTAAATATTGAATGTAAATATTGTCAAAATATGATATCATAATTTTGCAGTAAAAACTACAACAAACTATAAACTATGTACATATGTTTGACTCAATGTGAACATATAATTATGCATCATAATAAAACTGGACGGGGCCAACTTCTATTAGCTTTAGCTATTTGTTGGCTCCTTTTACCAAATGGATATATTGAATACAGTATTATGTATATTTTGAAATATTGGTAATAACTAAATACAATACAATCCAATATATAGGAAGAAGAGAGGTGCATGTTTTTCAAACAACATAGCATTAATCTTGCTAAAGTCATGTTGAAATACATGGAATCACAGTATGTGACAGGCTGCAGCACAAACACTTGCAAAAAAACACAACCAACCAGTTGTAACCAAGGCAAAAGATTTGATGCCCTCAGATAGTCGTCCAGCCACAATGAACAGTAATAAAATGAAGGTAATGGTCATGTTACAAAGAATTTGAATAGGACATTAAGAATAGAGAATATGACTGATCAAATAGTCCGGAGATGTGACTACATATAAAGGTATTGATGATCACAATTCATTTGGTATTCAATTCAAAATATTGAATTACCATAAAAGATTCATAGCTACAGCTGCACAAATGACTCCCCCCCCCCCACCCCCAAAAAAGAAGGGGGAAAAAGAGATAAAGATAAATAAATAAAAACATAAAGAAATAATGAAATAAAGAAATAAAATTAATAAATAGAAGCTGCCTCTCTTATTTTATAATGTATTTCATTCATCTGGATTGAAAAGAAAAATTTAAATAAACCATTTAAATATAAAGAACAGTGTGATTATTTGTGTGTATAATATGTATGCCAAGTTGCATGAAAAATAACTCCCAGTAAAATTAACAATAAAAATATGCCAAACATATGTACTATACACACACATTTTCCGGTGGTTTTATATAATGATGGCACGGCTCTGAAATATGTTATAGGATTGCTTCCTGGCATGCAAGCATACATGATTTGTTCATCAGCTCGTACTCATCTATTCACCAGAAGAGGGCAGCACACTAATATGTCCATCATCTGGATTTAGTGAGTGTATACAAGATGAACAAATGGACAAGGAACTAGAACTGCAATCGTTGACATGAACGATGTGCGTGCATTGACGCCTAGACTAAAAGATGTCACGGACTATTAAAATTTAAATGTATATTTTGAAATATATTGGGAAACGGAAGTAGGCTTTACATAACTATACAAGATCTGTGTGTTAAACGAATACGGTTTGTGTACTACAGTGCAATTTTGAAAACTTCGCTTTCCATTCTATCCAGCGTACACATTGTTCTGTCAAATTTGCAATTATTAGGCAAGCGGGTATAATGTCTCCTACAAAAAAACAAAATCCTTTTTTCCTCCCCGGCATTCCATAGTAATCTGAGCACTCGTGGCTTTCTCGATTTCGCGATTATGAAGCAAGCTGATTAAAATGGTTTCTACAAAAACTGGATTTACTCGAAATTTTCTGTGACAACCTATATTATATTTGGTATCAATGAAAAGGCAATTTCAATGCGGTCATTGTGATGTCAATTTCAGAAGCAAATATTGAACGACAATGAAGTATTGCCTTGTTACGTAATCCATTGAAAATTCGCAATTTTTTGTCCGTAACTTTTTGATGACGTCATCAAATTTTACAAAAATTGGCAGATAGTTGTGAAATGTATAGATACATATGCCTGCCAAGTTTCAAGTCCCTAGATTGAATATTCGCTCTTTTAGGGGAATTTCAACTTGTTTTCCTGGTATTGATAATTTTTCATTTTGTACAACATTTTTGAGCAATTTGGTCAATGAATCGATATATTTTTCTTTACATTGCTGGAAAGGACATAGTCTGAACTACCTAAATCCAAAAAAGGGTACGGTTTTAACGAGGCACAACGCAGATGTAGCCTCTTGGATTTTAGCCAAATTTTGAAACTTTAGAGGGCGCTATTTTCATTTTGCGTATTTCCTGGAGCGTGAAACATGGGGAGTGTGCGCACATTTATTGGAATAACATGCCCTGAAAATTTGAAGCCAAATGGAATTGATTTTATGAAGTTATAGCCATTTTTGTGTGCTTTTAGTCACAATTTTTTATTTCATAACGGAATCGATTTTTAAAATTGATTAAAAATATGAAGATGGTTTTAAAATAAAAAGTTGTTGGATGCATATGAAAGGACAAATCATTGACTATTCAATGCATTTTGTTAGAAGTCTGTAGCATCTATATCAGGCCTAAAAATTTGTGCCGGGTGGCGAGAATCTGTTTGGATTCTCGCAGTGGTGACCCGCGAGAATCTAGATTCTCGCAAATATCGAAGAGTCGGGAATGGTCTGGATTCTCCTCGCAAGACTTGCGAGAATCTTTTTTTTCTTTCTTGTATACATGCAGTTTCTATTGCAATAAATTTAAAAAAAAAATTTTCTTTCACATTCTCTAAAAATCATCACTCTATATACTAGTATGTTCAAATTTGTTTTTTCAAATGGTTTTATTCAACCAAACAAACAGTCTAAAGACAACAAGAGGTTGATTCACAATAAAATTATATACATGTATAAATCAATTGTGATATAAAAAGATTTTATATAATAATGGAGTTATAAATAATATATGAAAGACATATTAATCAATCATGATATGAAATAATACTGTATGTAACAAAGACATGTACTGGCAACAAAAATATTGCACATAAATAATGAGCTGTAAAAAGTAAGATGTTATTCTAAAGCAGATTAACAAAAATAGCACACATATTAAAAAACATAGTTTAAAATATATAAACATTAGATTTAGCGTGGGCAAGCTGTCTCATAAATAAGGGCAAATTGTCTCAAAGATCTGTATTTTAAGCCATTTTATCCAGATTTTAATATTCCTTTCTTGGATAAAATGCTAATCGTTTGAAAACAACTCGCTAAAAAGGCGCTATCGCTCTTTAAACACGTCGCCCTGTTTTTGGAGGGTGAATTGAATTT
Organism: Paracentrotus lividus; assembly: GCA_940671915.1. Classification (NCBI taxonomy): domain Eukaryota; kingdom Metazoa; phylum Echinodermata; class Echinoidea; order Camarodonta; family Echinidae; genus Paracentrotus; species Paracentrotus lividus. Next base: position 7,103,520 of record CALNVZ010002100.1, read on the forward strand.
GTCCGTGGGCGAGTTGTCTACAGTTCGCATCACGTTGCTATAACTCGCCGTACGTATCGCTTAATTAATATGATTGGTTATATTTTATGTAAACAATGTGTCAACTACCAATCATCGGCTCCGCAACAAAACGTACGTTTTCCATCGAATAATCGACCGGCGCGCACACAGAAATAGATTTACGTACCGTAAGAAAAGTAAATAGTAAGTTTGTTAGTCGCCCATAATTTTATGCTGTCCCTCCGGTGTACCATACATGTATTTTTGTGTTAGTTATAGCCGGGTTGAGGCCAGATTTAAGTTGTGTTTGCGGATAAATCGATCTAAACCCAATTTTTTTGTTTGCAATTTGTAAATAAATGTGAAGCCTGTATGCATGTAGATATGGTAATCGTCGATTTTTTTTGTTGCCAAATCGTAAATTGAGTGATTGAATTTGAAAACTTCATTTTTTTTTGTCAACCTCGACCTTCACCTCACGCGAATCCACTTGGATTCGCGCTGTACGGACCCGACGGGAATCTCCACGCGAATCGATTCGCGGATTCGCGTCGAATTTTTAGGCCTGTATATTGACATAGATATGGAGGCTGGAAGAATGGCTTTCATATGGCCGTAAATTGACAAAATGGCCGATGGACGGTCACGGATGAGTGATTTTGGAAATTGAAATGTCAGGGGATCAATAGTGGATCATGGATGTCATGTCTATGAAGTTTGAACGAATTTGGATGAGTAATTTGACCTTGACATGGAGAACAAGGATCATGTGTTAAGTGAATGGCTTTTTGTGGAAGAAGAAGAAGAAGAAGACGGAAAAGGAATATGGAACAACAACATAGCATTGTCGCTGTAGCGTCAATGCAATAAGATGAATTCATCTTTCATTACACATCAAGAAACAATGTTCATCATTTTCAAATTCATACCAACAAATATTTGAAAATTATACTGTAACACATTTCAAGCCATGTTCTTCTTTAATTCGCTCGAGGTTCACTTATTTTGCTGGATATATTTTACAATCATTGCGATCATACAGTCTGTGTCAAATTAAATGGTACAAGTGGAAAACATTTTTAAGTATGAAAATTAATCACATTCTAAATGTGTTTGAAATTTCCATAAAAGTAGGAAAATTTTCCATCCCATTTGGTGCTATAGATCTTGAGATATGACCAGTCTTCTATAATCGAGAAAAAATGTACTTTGCACATGCTTTTCTATGGGTTTTGCATATATTCAGCGCACTGAAACAATAGATGTGTGTCATTTTGATTAGCTCATCGCGGCACAAAATTTAACATAACTTTTGATTTACAAAAGCAAATTATACAAAACAAAGTGCATCAGCAAGAAGAATCTTTTGGCTTTAAGTTGGTACCACATTCACACATCATTTGAGAAAATTTCATGCCTTAATAATTTTTTCCCGACTGTACATTTTTTTTTACACAGACTGTAGACAATAATTTCAAGGAAGAGGGAAACTGACTTAAAATAAATAATATAAAAATTGAGCAAAATGGGAATCCATCAGGATTCGAACATGAGACTTCCTGATTGCTAGACAGGAGCTCTACTCACCGAGTTTTGGCAAACCCAATATTAATGTTCGTCCCAGAAAACCCTTAGTTTTCAATGCTAGATAGGCCAGAAGCTATTGAACCTGACATGCACCCAAAGGATGGAAATCAACTTGGGGATTAAAGTGAGGGATCACAGTTTTTATAATGTTAATTCAAAGAAAGGGGGAAACTTACCAGAAATATATAATATGAAAAATTGAGAAAAGAAAACGGGAATCCATCTGGATTCCAACTTGAGACTTCTTGTATAGATAATAAGGACAATTGTACAAAAATGTGTACATAGTAAGCTAAGGCTTAATGATAATATGTACAGAATATTATAATCAAATACTACCATGTCACAACATACATCTGATGCACTCTGGACTGTGTCTGGTCTGGTTTATTTGTGTGCTGCCCTCTTGACCATTCTCTGTGTCAGTCTATAACAATGTCTCAGTTGGCCAAATTCATTCAGTAAGGGTAGTATCTCAATTCGCGGAGACGTCTCCGCGACAGGACAGAATAGAAAATTTCGTCTCCGCAACGGATAAAAAGTATTCAAGACGTTTCCGATATCGCGGAGATGTCTCGAAGACAGATATGGGATTACTTCAGACATTTTTTTTTTTAAACTCTTAACATGCTATATCAATTTTTTGCAAAAAAAGTAGACTTTTAAAAAAAATCTTTAAAAATAGTATGAAATATTCTTGCTTGGTGTATATGACTAGAAATCGATCCACGGACACAATACAAGTAACTCTGCTGTTTTGCAAAGCCTGTACTACCAGCATTAACGTCTCGGAGATGTCTCCGTGAAGTGAGATACCACCCTAATGTGTATCACTGGGAGATTTTCACAATAAAAGCCCCAATGCTTGTTTTTTTTTTCTCTCCTTAGTATTGCTTTCATATTGGTTATATGCTTATAACTCTTTGGAAGAAATTGTAGAAATCTTATACTTCTATTTTTTTTTATTTTTTTTTTTTGGGGGGGGGGTTTGAAACTATGAGTGGTTTATAAACCAATACACAAATATCTATTTCTTGAACCAAACATTATACATAGGCAGTGTTGAAAAAAAAAGTGTATAAGGACAATATCCCCTTTCCCTTAATGATTATGATGAATAGATCGCATAGTCTTCCCCTTATTTCTAACCTCCCACTCTGTGAGAGGTTCAAGTCTTTCATCAAAAGGAAATAGCTGACATTTTCAGTTTCCTTTCTTCAAATCACAGCAACGTTTGTATATTGGTCAGAACTAATACAAGTACAGTAGTATAGTCATTCTAGGACAAAAAAGGGTCAACCTCACACTAATTGCAACAGAAAATCTGAAACATGTATCTTGATCAGTAAAGTCTCCGCTACAACATATTAAAAGTCCTAAGGATTTCGAGTGGTGGAAAGGGGGTCAAAAGGTCAAAGGTCATTAAAGGTCATTTTTGGCCTAAAATCATGTAAAAATGATGTAATGTTATGTTTATTTCAATTTGTTAAATAGAAAAATTAGCAAAGCATTCTTATCAAAACTTGGGTCAATTATGTATAGAAATAAATGGACAGGTTTTGGTAGTAACCATTTGAAGGTCAAAGGTCAGAGGTCAATAAACGTCAAAAACCTGGGAAAATGCCACGAAATTTCCTTTGTCCTAGCTAACTTGAGACCCTCTACAGGTATGTCAACCAAACTTGGTTCAATGTTGTTTAGGTGAATGAACCTGTAAGGTTTGGTGATAAATATTTGAAGGTCAAAGGTCAGAGGTCAATAAAAATCCAAATTCCTGTGTAAATCTTTTGAAAGTTCCTTTGGGCTTTAACTATAACTTGAGATCGACTAATTGAGATTAGATTGTCAATCCAAATCGCGGATGAAGGTGTTGCAATTTCTTGGACTGTTTGTAAAATGAATGCTTTTTTGTGATTTTAGGCGTTTTGTCTGTTATGACTCTGATTAATTATCTTACTTTAATCAAGGATTTCAAAGGTCAGATAGTGACATAATGTGTGTGGATCATATTTATACTATTCAGAGTAATGAACTTTGTAAAATTGAGTTTTTTTATTTATTTAATAAACATTTGTCGGTATTTATAGATAATGTGATACTGGCAATAGATTTAAGGGTTTATATTCGATTAAATCTGGGGTTGTAAGGCATACTTTCACGTATATATATCCATAACTAATATATTATCATAGTGTATTTAGTAATAATCCTTTATAGATAGAGCGTGTAAGTGTGTAGAAGTAATGGTGTTCTGTCAAGGTGTTTAGTGGGTTATCTATACCCACTTGAAGTTCTAAAGGTCTTTCAGTCAGTGATTGTTTAACACAACTCCTTGTGTAATAGAAGTCTGATTTACCTAGTTTTGACAAAAGTATATAAGGATTATAAATTCGTAATGAGTGAATCTTCACTTGTATGGTTTGTGGGAGCGTTGAGTATTGTACTATTTAAGTTATTGGTTGTTTTCCATAGGATTATGCTTATTGATTCATAACAAAGTTCTTTTAGTAGTCAATAGTCTTAATCTAGTATAGAAGCGTTAGAGATTAGTGAGTAATTATAACATATTAGTAATAATGACATAAACTATATGCTGGTATTAATAGGAGTCTTTCTCATCATTGTAAGTCTAGTGTTTATAGTAAATGTTCATTATAGTTAATGACGTGCTTATAGGTAAGAGTAAGGTTAGGTCTCGTGTGTGTTCACGACTAAAACATCGAGATAGGGAATTACCTACTTGATGGGTGTAGAATAAGAAGCCAGGATGGACTCAGCTGGTATGTTCGGTATCTTCTGTGTATTACAAAGTGCGGAGAGGACACATGATGGTATTTGAACCACGTAAACAATATATTTCTCAGTTAATAATCGGAAGATCCCACTGATCTGGTTCTGTTTCACTCAATATACGTTACTCTCCGCAATATGACATTGAATATTTGAGTTCGATACGGTGTATGGTCCTGTGTGTATAGGACGCTGTGTGAAATATTGCGTGGAAGCGTTTCATGCACTTTGATTATTTGCCTATACCGCTAGTAACATAACGTGACTTATGTGTTTCGCAAGAATTTCCTAAAGGTTCTATAATCGTACTTTAAATGACGACAATAGAGCATAACTTTTTACCTCATGAGATGACTGCGCGAGAGAGTTTTTGGTTACATATAAGTGAGTGTGTTCATACAAAAGTTCGAGATTGTATGGTTTGATTAGGGTATATCTAGAGTGGTAACTATGTTATACGTGTATAATGATCTTTTTGGGCAGCTACCTATGTCAAAATAATGAAAAACATGTACTTGTGCATGTACATAGTTTTGTTCCATGATAAAGCACTGAGCACTGATAAAATGACTTTCAACCTAGCCTTGTTGAATAGTCCATGATTTTGATGGTACGTGTAACACTGCAAATATCCGATAGGTCACCAAAAGTATATGTAAAAATGATAAAATATCATGCTAACCGCAAAAAGCGCAGTTATAGATCCAGGATTTGAAAATAGAGGGGTGCCTGACCCCATTAAAATTAAAATGAAAATGCTCCAAATTTTATTGTCCGCCAAGTTTTCCCAAATTTTAACATGTACAGTCAATTAGTATAAGTATTATACCGAGTGAGTAAAAAAAAACTTTACACCTAGAAAAATGTCAATAAAAAGAAAACAAATTTATAAACCCTAAATTATTTTACATATTCTGAAAGAGTAACT